>CANIUD010000382.1:0-225000 GCA_947470075.1 Closterium sp. Yama58-4 | reverse complement strand
CCGCTCCTCACCCTTCCTCCTCCCTCGCATGCACACCCGCTCCCTTGACCCCATCCTTGGTGTACCGTCTCCTCCCTCCCTCAACCAACTGGAGGACTCCCATGAGGAGTTCACCATGGTCCGGCGCCACACTCCCTCTCTCACAGTACTTTCCCCAGACCTCCTCGGCGCTCTACTCCTTAGCGCGATCTCCGCTCCCACCATCTTCGTCCCCTCCACCTTCCAAGAGGCTATCACCTGCCCTGACGCCGATAAGTGGATAGCCGCCATCTTCCAGGAATGTGAAGCATTCATCCACAATAACTCCTTCATTGACGTTCCCCTCCCTCCTGACGCCAACCTGGTTGAGGGCAAGTGGATCTTTCGAGTCAAGCAGCTGCCGGGAGAAGAACCAGTCTACAAAGCCCGCTACGTTGCCAAGGGGTTCACCCAGACCTGGGCTGAGGACTACTGGTTCACGTTCGCCCCCACCGTCAAGCAGGCCACCCTACGCACCCTTCTTGACATCGGTGCAAGAGACGACATGGAGATTGACTCCATCCAACGCTTTCCTGCAAGGTGAACTGCACGAACGCATCTTTCTCCGCCGACCTCCCGGGTTCCATGCTACGTTCCCCGACAACACCGTCTGGCAGCTGAAGCGACCGGTCTACGGCCTGAAGCAGGCACCACGAGAATGGCATGCGAAGCTGTCTGCTACTCTCCAGTCCCTTGGCTTCTCCCCCTCCCACTCCGACGCCAGCCTCTTCATCCGCTCTTCCCCCAGTCGCTTTTTCATCTCGGTCTACGTTGACGACATGATCCTGCTGGCGGATTCCAGGGCCGACATGGACCAGATGAAGCGGTCACTTCAGGAACGACTCAAGTGCAAGGACCTTGGTCCCCTCCAGAACTACCTCGGCATGGCTATCACCCGTGATCGATCCGCCCGCACCATCACTCTCTCCCAGTCCCACTACATCGGCCAGGTCCTGGAGAAGTTTGAGATGGCGCAGGCCAAACCAGTCTCCACCCCCCTCCCCTTCGGTCACCAACTTGCGCCACCCACCTCCCCCTCCTCCTCCTCCCGGCCCTACGCCGAGCTCGTTGGGTCGCTGATGTACGCGATGATGTGCACCCGCCCCGACCTCGCCTACCCCGTCAGCGTCCTTGCTCGGTTCGTCGGCTCTGGCCGTCACACTGAGGAACACTGGGCTGCCGCCAAGCGGGTCCTCCGCTATCTCTGCGGCACCAAGGATCACGCTCTCACACTGGGTGGATCCTCCCCTCCCCTTCTCTCGGGCTTCAGTGACTCCTCCTGGGCAGACAATCAGCCAGACCGCCGCTCCTCCCAAGGCTATGGCTTTACCCTCGGCAGCGGACTTATCAGCTGGCGTTCCACCCGCTCCTCAGCCATCGCTCTCTCTTCCTGCGAAGCTGAGCTCTATGCGGGCACCATGGCCGCTCAAGAGTCCCGCTGGCTCTGCTTTCTTCTGGCAGAGCTTGGTGCCCCCCAGCGCTGTCCCACGCTCTGGTGTGACAACGCCAGCACCATCCATCTCACCCAGGATCCAGTCTTTCATGGTCGCTCCAAGCACATCGAGCTCCGTTATTTCTTCATCCGCGACCTCGTCCGACAGAATCTTATCGCCGTCCGCAAGATCGCCACTGAAGCCAATTTGGCGGATATCTTCACCAAAGCACTTCTTCGCCCCGCGCACTCTGCTCTCCTCCGCCTCATTGGCCTCGCTCCCCCAGGCGCGCCTTGATTCAGGGGTTGCTTCTCTCAAGCCTTTCCGCATCTCTGCAGGTTAAGGGGTTGTGTTAGAATATCTCCTCTCTTGTAACCTGCATATATGCTATAGGATAGGCTAGAGATAAGCACCCAAACTTAGTTTGGGTGTACAAGCAGGGGTTACCCAATTTGTAGGTTGGAAACCCAACCTTGGTCCAATTATTGGACCCCAAGGGTTGGGATGGGTAGAATTATTGGTCCCCTCCAATAATGTTGGCCCAACTCCAACTTGGCCAACATTATTGGACCCCACCAATAATCTCCCAACCCAACTCCTTGGTTGGGGTCCAATAATGTTCACCTAGGCTAGTTTCCAACTCATCTCCTATGTAAACCCCCCATCCTTTTCAATCAATCCATCAACTTCTCTTCTAACTTTTCTTCTCACAGAGGGGACGCGGTAAGTGGGAGAGAGGGGAAGGGAGGGAGGGTGAGGCAGCGGATGAAGCACGACAGGGAAACAACGGCGTATAAGTGCTGGAAAGAAAAGCGCATGGGTGAGAGGAAGGGCGTACGATTCTGAGAGCAGCACGAAGCGGTGGTTGGCAGGATCTGCGAGCGCAGCACCCAGAGGCGCGTCTGATCTGATTCAGAAGCGCCTCAGAACTAGGGGGCGTACAATTCGAGAACGGAAGGGCATACGTACGATTCTGAGAGCAGCACGAAGCGGTGGTTGGCGGGATCAGCAAGTGCCGCACCCATGAGGCGCCTCTCCGCGTCCACCATTGTGGGCAGCCCCCACCCCACCTGTTGAAGGAAGAAGGAGGAGTTTTAAGTTGACTCATGAGGTGAGAGCAGCAGCCACGAGGTGCCTCTCTGCGTCCACCATTGTGGGCAGCCCCCAGCTGACCTGGAGGAGGGGGAGGGGAAGGCAGAGAGGAAGGAGAAGAGGGAGACGATTTGAGTTGACTCATGAGGCGAGCGCAGCACCCATGAGGCGCCACTCCGCGTCCACCATTGTGGGTGAGCCCCAGCCGACCTGTGGGAGAGGGAGGCGGAAAAGCAGACGATGGGGAGGAGGGGTAAGCCCCAGCCGACCATTGCGTCAACTCAGAGCTCAATGAATGAACACCCTGCATGCTAGCCTAGGGCACACGCTGCCACGCACCGGCTCGCTGCGGATGGTGTTGTTGCTGAAGAGGGTGGAGGCGATCTTGGGGGAACGATATTTGAGACGTTTTTGAGCTCAATGTGATTCCTGAGCCAACTGAAAGGGCAATCAGACAAGACTAGAGCACGCTACGACGCACCGGCTCACTGCGGATGGTGTTGTTGCTGAAGAGCGTGGAGGCGTTCTTGGGGAAGGTGTAGTCCGGGGAGGCATGCACGTAGATGGAGTACCGCCCCTCGTGGCCCTGCAGGTGGCATGCAAGGGAGGTGGCATTGGGGGGGTTGGCAGGGGGGGGAGGTGGCACAAAAAAGCAGGTTGATATGATGCCTTGGCTTCTTGGGGAAGGTGTAATCCGGGGAGGCATGCACGTAGATGGAGTACCGCCCCTCGTGGCCCTGCAGGTGGTATGCAGGGGAGGTGGGATGTGGGGGAGGTGGCATGTGGGGGGAAGGTGGCATTGGAAGCAACCCGGCGTTGTTCTGTCTCGACCACACCATTCACGGATCTACCTTGAAGACCACGTGCAGCATCTCGCGGTCATTGACGCCATTGACTAAACAGGCCACATACCTTGAAAAATCTCTCCCAGAGTGGTGCAAGCGGTACGGCTCCTTTAGTGAGGAACATAAACGCAACCTTCCGCTCCCGCCGCGGCACCTGCAGCGCCAGCTCCTCGCGCTGCCAGCGGAAGCGGCGCAGCACGTGCAGCATCTCGCGATCCGCGCGTGAGAGCTCTAAATCGCGGATCATATCTAGCGACGGGCCGAACTTGCGATCTGCTTCGTTGCAGGGTAGATGGTCCGTGTGGTAACACGTGAACTCGGGTTTCCCGTTCGCCATTGGTTGCCTGTATTCGCGGAGATACACCGCGCCGGTTCCCCCGCCGGTTCCCCCGCCGCGGCCGCCGCGGGTTCTGCGGGTGCCGCTGCTGCTGCTTCCCCCGCCTGTCGCGGCGAAATTAGGGCGGGGTTTTAAGGCGGAGGGAACGACGCCGAAGGCTGCGGTGGAGTTGAGTTGAATGAGAGAACGGAGGGCGACGGGGGTGTGGAGGGTGGCGGGGAGAGCGTCGGGAGTTGCGGGCGGCCGGGTTTGGACGTATGCGACGACAAATAAGAGGGCGATTGCGAGGAAGACGGCGAAAATCTGGACCGTTCGATTGGATCGCGATGGTGGTGATGACGTGGGCGGGGTGGGAGCCGAGCGAATCTCCATAGCTGAAGGAGTTTCCATGGACGAATTCTCCCTGATTGTATTGTTGGTATCGTAATGCGTGACAGGCTGAATGCGTGTGCCTTTTGAGACGTCTCCGAGAAGGCTAGTAAATGCGTCTTTAGAGGAGGTTAAATGCAAAATGCTTGTGCCTTCTGAGATGTCTCAGAGGCTGAATGCCAGTGTGTGGCCGGGCCGCTCGTCTCCTGTCCTGACGCTCGCCCCACACACAGCGATACAAGAAGAGCAGCTCGTTAATAACCTAACGGAACCAAAGTGATCCTAATCAGGACGGCTGAATCCAGTATTCTAGGATCCTAATCAGGACAGCTGACAACAGTATTCTAGAACTCCCAGCCCCGTGGTTGCCAGTTATCGTGCCATTCGAAGCGTTTTCCACGATCGGCATTCGAAACATCTCATTACTCGTACGGAGTAACGATACGATTCGTAACGGCAAGCTAGAGTTTCCGAAGCGTAGAGTCTCGTCAACAAGACCTCATCGAGAGATCAAGTCAGTATACCGCCACCTCAAGTCTGCACAATTCGAAGGCTTGCTCAATAGCACTCAGGCGACCACGGGCACAAGTAGAGGAAAAGCTGCTGACGTAATTGACTATTTTGCACGCGTATTGCGCTGTACTGCTGGCGAATAGGTCTGGCTCGTCTGTTTCGTGACCACACAGCCTTGCACAAGGGGAGGTCCGGCTTGGGACTCTAAAAGCGGAATTCCGAAACTAGTGCATCGTGAAACTAACTATTTCAAAAACTGATGAAATTCTTCTAGGAACTATCGAGACACTCGACAGTAATTATGTGTGGTCTAGCACCCACAGAACCTAGGGAGTGCCGGAATACAGCCAACCAGCCAATCCGCAGCGTCCCCTCGATCTGATGGGGTGTCAGACGTACTCGTTTTAGAGTATCTTCGGTGCACTCGGATACACTCCGCACTTCGTTTCTAGTGGAAGCGGGCAGCTTTGAAAGGGCAATCCTAGCCTACGTTGTAGTATGTGTACAAAGGGGTATTTTACAAAAAAACATCTGTGGCATACTATTAATCCCACATTCTTCAAAGTAGAGATGCACTGCATATACGAGTGAGCTATACGCTTCTTCCACCTGCTACTGTCCCCATTGATTCCACATGGACATATGCCCCACACCAGCAACAGGTGCATTGCCACCACCAGTGGCACCATTATGCATCATACCATCACCGCCAACCACCATGCCATCTCCCATGCCCTGGATCGCAGGCATACTTGCATCCTTGCTTGCCTCATTCCCTTCCCATTGCATCCCAACTCCCACGCCCCCAGAGGACTCTATTCTCCCTTGGGATTGTCCCACCAACACAGGGTTCACCTCATTGGTCCGACCAATCAAATCCTGGCCCACGGGAGCACCCTGTTCCATCCATGCTTCCTGTGACTGGCTATAGCTTTGCACAGGCACGCTGCTTTGGTCGTCAACAGCCACCTGTTGATGCTGCTGCTGCTGCTGCTGCTGCTGCTCCCATTGCTGTTGCTGCCATTGTTGTTGCTGCTGCTCTGGCCACTGCTGCTGCTGCTGCCCTTGCTCCTGCTGCTGTGACCACTGCTCCTGCTGCTGCTGTGTTACCTGTTGCTGCAGCTGCTGTTGCTGCTGCTCCCATTGCTGTTGCTGCCATTGTTGTTGCTGCTGCTCTGGCCACTGTTGCTGCTGCTGCTGGTGCTGCCCTTGCTCCTGCTGCTGTGACCACTGCTCCTGCTGCTGCTGTGTTTCCTGTTGCTGCAGCAGCTGCTGCTGTTGCTCCCAATTCTGTTGCTGCCAATGTTGTTGCTGCTGCTCTGACCACTGCTGTTGCTGCTGCTCCTGCTGCTGCTGCTGTTGCTGCCCTTGCTCCTGCAGCTGCGACCACTGCTCCTGCTGCACCTGCTGCTGCTGCTGCTGCTGCTCTCCTTGCTCCTGCTGCAGCCACTGCTGTTGCAGCTGCTGCTGCTGCTCGAAACCCCCATCAACCAGCCCCACACCAGCAGCACCATCCACAGAGGCAGAACCACCCTGCTGCAAACCTGCCTGACCTGCACCAACACCCTCCTGCAACCCCACCTGCTCTGCCCCCAACTGCTGCAACCCCTCCTGCTCTGCACCCACCTGCTCTGTCCCCCCCACCTGTTCAGCAGAACCACACCCCTGGCTGGCAGTGAGGGCAGCATTTACAATCTCAAACGCACTCTGGTCCCCATCTCTCACGCCAACAGCCACGGCCGCTGCTCTCGCAGGCTCAAACCCCTGCGCCAGCAGGAGCGACTCCACCTTTGCTACCAGCTGGCCCGGGGACATCGGGGGTTCAACCGGGGCTTCAATTGGCGCTTCAACTGGGGTTTCAACCGGGGTTTCAACTGGGGTTTCAAGTGGCCCAGACGGGTTTGCAGCTTCACCTGGCAATTCACCTGGAAATTCACCTGGAAATTCATTCGGATATTCATTCGGATATTCACTCAGAGGTTCACTCGGTGGCTGAATCGGCATTGGCACTTCAGCTGGGTTGTGATTTGGGACTTGGCTTACAGCTTGAGTCGGAGCATGACTTGACTCAAACGGCATCTGCGGCGGCGCCTCTGAAACTTCTGCGTGTGACTGAAAGTTCGGAGCTTGACTCAAAGGTTGGCTTGAATAATCACTTGCGGGTTGACTAGGATAGTGAACTGGAGGGTTTTGGGAGTGCCTTGAGTCAACCGGCTGAAATGAGGGTGCTGCAGAGGCGAGGAGTGAGGGAGGGCTTATGTTGGGGACTCGAGTGTGTTGGGGGAAGGGGGCAGGAGGTGGTAAGGTGGGTGGCATGGGTGGCAAGTGTGACTGTGTGGGCGGCAAAGAGGAATTTGGGGGAGGATAGGGGAAGGCTGATGGTACATTGGAAGGGAACTGTTGTAGCTGCTGCTGCTGCTGCTGCTGCTGCTTCTGCTGTTGCTGCTGCTGCTGCTGCTGCTGCTGTTGCTGTGCTGCTGCTGCTGCTGCTGCTGCTGCTGCTGCTGCTGCTGCTGCTGCTGCTGCTGCTGCTGCTGCTGCTGCTGCTGCTGCTGCTGCTGCTGCTGCTGCTGCTGCTGCTGCTGCTGCTGCTGCTGCTGCTGCTGCTGCTGCTGCTGCTGCTGCTGCTGCTGCTGCTGCTGCTGCTGCTGCTGCTGCTGCTGCTGCTGCTGCTGCTGCTGCTGCTGCTGCAGCTGCTGCTGCTGTTGCTGCTGCTGTTGCTGTTGTTGATACTGCTCTTGATAACGCTTGTGCAGCAGGAGTAATTGCTGCTGCTGGTGCAGTTGATGCTGCCGTTGCACAATTCGTTGCTGCTGCAGCTGCTGTTTCTCAAGCTGTTGCTGTTGCTGCAATTGCTGATTCTGGTGACTCTGCCAGTGCTGATACTGCGCCTGCACCTGATTTTGCTGCTGTTGCTGCTGAAATTGCTGCTGCTGCTGCTGCTGCTGCTGTTGCTGCTGATATTGTTGCTCTTGCTGCTGATAAGGCTGTTGCAGCAGATTCTGCTGCGATTGCTGCAGTGGTTGCTGCTGCTGAAAACGGTAGTCTTGCTGCTGCTGCTGCTGGTGCTGCTGCTGCTGTTGCAGTTGCTGTGCCCCCATCTGCCCTGCCACCAGCACCGTTCGACCAGCGGGGAGGTTTCCAGAAACGTTCTGCACCGCATTAAAGCCAGAACCACGACGAGCCCCGCTTGCACTGTTCTGGTGAGCAGCCTCGTTAATAACCTCTCCTTTATCTGCAGTGGATGCCGATCGAGGCCTCCGAGGTCGCAACCTCCTGCCTGACCCCTCCGCCCCTCCTCCCGCTCCTCCCGCCCCTCCCCCTCCTCCCGCTCCTCCCGCTCCTCCTGCCCGTCTTCCTCCTGTCCCTACTCCTCCTGTTGCAGCGGCTGCAGCGGCTGCTACTGCGGCTGCTGCCGCCTCTGTTAACCCTGCCCCTCCTCTTCCTCCTTTCCCACTTTTTCCTCTGCTGCCTCCACCTGCTGTTGCTGCTGCAGGAGGATTGCCACCTGGAAAACCACCTGAAAATGCACCTGAGAATCCACCTGGAAATCCACCTGAAAGTCCCCCTGGACCAGACCACACCTGATGAGGGACCCACGCATTCTGTGCCCCAACCTGCTGTACCAAGTGCTGTTGCTGCGGCTGCTGCTGCTGCTGCTGTTGCTGCAGCTGCTGTTGTTGATATTGCTGCTGATACTGCTGCTGGAGCTGCCATTGCTGTTCTTGCAACAGCTGAGCGCCACTGGCAGCACCACCAGCACCAGCAACACCTGCAGAAGAGTCAGCTAGAGAAGCATTACCCACAAAACCACCTGCAACAGGACCATCAGGCAACCCTATACCAGCCATACCAGCAGCAGAACCAGCAGCACCCGCACCAGCACCACCACCACCATCAGCAGCGCCAGCAACATATGCACCAGTCCCAGCACCACCCGTGGCAATCCCAGCAGTTCCCATCAGCTGTGCTTCCATCGCTGCTCCATCCACCAAATCCGTATCAGTGGGCAACGGGATGTTCCAAAACGAACCATCCTCATTACTCTCCACCCCTCCCCCTCCCCCTCCGCCTCCTCCACCGCCCCATGCTTCCCCTCCTGCAGCCCCCACCCCGGCCCCAGCCCCGCCCATCCCATCCCCTGTTGCTGTCAGCTGCGAGTCGAAGAACGAATCAGGGTCGATGTTCTCTGCTGTTATAATCACACCCGGTGCTGCCCCGTTCCCTGCAGTCACAGTTGCTGCCGTGCCTTGACCCATACATGCCCCACCACCAGCGTCACAAGGAAAGCCAGGCGATTGCTCCACTGTACCAGCGCCCCTGCTGCTCTTTCTCCTCCCCACTCCTTTTCCACCTCCTCCCCCTTTCCCTCCCTTACCTGCCCCTCCTCCCGCCCCTCCCCCGCCCGCCCCTCCTGCCCCTCCTGCTCCTCCCCCCGCTCCTGCTCCTCCTGCTGGTGCTTCTGCTGGTGTTGCATCAAGAGCAGGGGCGGCAGCCGTGCCATGGGGCGGCCAATCAAGGGGGTCCACGTGGCTTGGACGGCAGGGATGCAGCTTGTTGGCGATCTTACGGCAGCGGTTGCACTTGAGGTAGAGCAGGATGGGTATGTCCAGCTGCTCGTCTAGCTGTAATGTATCCCCGTGAAACCAGGCTGGGAAAGAGGAAAGCAGGAAGAGAGAAAGGAAAAAGAGGAGTGTTTGTTTCTATAAGTCACAAGGCAAGAGTGTACTCGAGGTAGAGCAGGATGGGAATGTCGAGCTGCTCGTCCAGCTGTAGCGTGTCACCGTGGAACCAGGCTGGGGAAAGGGGAGGCAAGAAGGGAGGAGGCAAGAAAAGGAGAGAGGGAACGGGAGTTTTTGAGCGCTGGGCAAGAGTGCACTCGAGGTAGAGCAGGATGGGAATGTCGAGCTGCTCGTCCAGCTGTAATGTATCACCGTGAAACCAGGCTGGGGAACGGGGAGACGGAACACCAAACAAAGGAAATAGAAGGGAGAGGCAAGGAAACGGGAGGGGGAAAGGGCGTTGGTGAGCGTCAGGCAAGGAAGCAGTTGAGGTAGATCGGTATCGGGATGTCCAGCTGCTCGTCCAGTTGCAATGCGTTGCCGTGAAACCAGGCTGGGGAAAGGGGAAGGGAAGAGAAGCACATTAGGAATGGAGAACAATGAAGATGCACCCGAGCTGCGCCAGTTGCCATGCAACACAGGAAAGCCAGGCAAAACATAAGTGTGACGTGGGCTAGAGGATGAACAAGCTCAGTATTGGGGTAACGGGTTTAGGGTGTCGGGTTTAGGGCTTACTGTCGCAGAAGTTGCATCCAACGTAGAAGCGACTCTCATCATACTCCTTGCACAGCCTGCACGCCAACCCTGCTCCCTTCCCCATCCCATACACCGCCCTCGTAAAGCAATGCACGTCACTTGATTCTCCACAAGCTCAGTTGTAAGGGGCTTACTGTCACAAAGTTGCAGCCGACGTAGAAGCGACTCTCATCATACCCCTCCTTGCACAGCCTACAGGCCACTCCCACTCCCTCCCACATCCCATACACAACCCCTCTAAAGCAATGCACGCCATCCAATCTCCCACATGCTGAGCATCAAGGGGCTTACTGTCACAGAAGTTGCAGCCGACGTAGAAGCGACTCTCATCATACCCCTCCTTGCACAGCCTACAGGCCACTCCCACTCCCTCCCACATCCCATACACAACCCCTCTAAAGCAATGCACGCCATCCAATCTCCCACATGCTGAGCATCAAGGGGCTTACTGTCGCAGAAGTTGCAGCCAACATAGAAGCGGCTCTCATCATACCCCTCCTTGCACAGCCTGCATCCTGCTCGCACAGCCTCCGACGAACCAGAGCAGGCCCTTCAATTTCCCACACGCTCAGCTCAGGCATACACTTACTGTCGCAAAAGTTGCAGCCAACGTAGAAGCGGCTCTCATCATACCCCTCCTTGCACAGCCTGCACGCCACTCCCGCTCCTTCCCCAATCCCGTACACCCCCATCGCCTTCCTCCCCTCCCGCCCCGACGGTATATACTTCAGTTTCAGCCCTTTCTCTCCCTCTGGTCTCTCCCTCTCGCCCTTGTCGCCCTTTCCTTTGGAGAAGTAATATCCTGCGACTGTGTGCCGGTTGCCCGGAGTCCCGGGCAGCGTCCAAACCGGGTGCTCTGCCCGGAAAACTCTCCGCCTCTTTTTCTGCTCCTCATCATGCCCGTCTGCTGCTGCAGCAGCAGCAGCAGCAGCAGCAGCAGCACCGGCACCAGCACCAACCCCACCAACAGCAGCATCACCATAAGCAGCGCCAGCCACACCAGCCGCACCAGCAGCAGCAGCAGCAGCAGCAGCAGCGGCAGCGGCGGCAGCGGCGGCAGCAGCAGCAGCAGCAGCAGCAGCAGCAGAGGCAGCGTCTTGTTGAGAAACGGAGAAGGCACAGTTGAGGCAGACGAGGAGGGAAGGAGGGGATGGGGATGGGGATGGTTCCGTGGGAAGGGTGGGATGGAAGGCCGGAGGGAGGAGGTCTGGGGGCGAGAGGCATGTGGTATGGGTCAGGGCTGTGAGGGGGAGCGTGGGGAAACAGGAGAGGGGGGGGAACGGAGTATGGATGAGTGGAACAAGGTCATGACTGAGTGTGTTGATTAACAAGGGCTAGGAAGACAAGTAAGGAAGACAAAAAGACCAAGTGACGTGAAAAGGCCTGGAAATTTAGAGAACCGCTCACCTTTACAGGAAACGCACATGAAGACCTGATTCGCACTGCAAAGAGGAGGGAAAGAGGGCAGAGAGGGAAGAAAGAGGGAGCAAGGGCGAATTAGAAACGGGAAAAAACAATTGCGAGAGGGAAAGACAGTACAAAATGGAGAGGAAAAGCACAACAACTGATCACTGCACTGCCAGGTGCAATAAGATGATAGATAGGCAATCGCATCATAACTCCCACACGTGAGGCACCATGCACGCACCCACGCCACTCACCCATCGCCAAAGAGTCCTTGCGTGCACACCCTGCACAAATCGTCCTGTGCAAGACACGAACCTATGTAGAAGAACATCCCCCATGCATTAAGTGTAACCATGCCTGCAGAAAACCTCTTCCGTGCAAGGCAACCACCCCATGCACCCTTGCTGCCACTCACCCATCGCCAAAGAGCCCTCGCGTGCACACCCTGCACGAATCCATCGCCACCTCTGTTCCTCCTCCTGCTCCCGCTCCACCTGCCAGTCCTACATCTCCTGCTTGACTCTTCACAGCCATAAGCCGGGCATACAGAGCAGCACACCGCTCCTCCATCTCCCTCTGCATTCTCCCCCGTGCCTCCGCCACAATTCTCGCCTGCACCTCTGCCCCCACCACTTGTGTCATTCTCGCCATTGAAGCCTGCTCCCGCTCCCTCCTCGCCCTCTCCCTCTCCTCCAACCGCCGCTGCCGCTCCCTCTCCCTCTCCTCCTTCACCCTCTCCTTCCTCTCCCGCCTGTCCTCCTTCTCATGCTCCCTCGCCTCCCTCACCCTCTCCCTCTCCCGCTCCCTCTCCTCCCGCTTCCGCTTCTCCTCCCGCTCCTGCCCCTGCTTCTCCTGCCCTGGCCTCTCCTTCCCACGCCGCTTCCGCCCTTCCATCTCTCTACACTGAGCCATCATCGCCTGCACCATCATCTCCCTCCTCTCCCTCATCGCCCGCACCTTCTCCCTCACGTACTTCACAATAACAGCCCTGGCAGCTGCTTCTGCTGCCTCTCTCTCTGCTCGCACCAGCTTAGCATGCTCTTCCCAGATCTCAGTTCTCCTCCGGTGCTCAAACTCTCGGATCAGCTCCAAAGGAACGAGCCTCTCCGGCACCCACACTCCCCCGTCTTCGTCTTCTTCCTCCTCGTCCTCATCCTCTTGCCCCTCCTCGTCGCTCTCTTCCACTTCCTCTACCTCCTGCACTTCTCCTCTGAACTTTTCAGTCTTCGTCTCTGCCTTCCCCACTACTTGTTTATCTCCTTCATCCTCTTCCTCCGCTTTCTCCTCTTTCTCCACTAGCAGCAGCTTGTTCCCACCAGCAACATCTGCAGCCTTTCCTTTGCCCCCAACCGCTCTCCCTCTCCCACCCTTCTCATCTTTCTCCTCACCAACCTCTTCCACCTCCTCCACCTTCTCATCTTCCTTCACCATCACCACACCTTCTTCCTCCTCCTCTTCCTCCTCTTCCTTCCCCTTCTTCCCTGCCTTTACACCTCTCTTCACCCCACCTTTTCTTCCCTTCATCACATCCTCAACAATAGCCTTCACAACACCTCTCCCATTCTCTCCCACTCCCTTCTTCGCCCCTCCCTCCTCCTCCTTCACTCGGCTCCTCGTGACTCTCCGACTCCCCTCAGGAATAATCTCTGGCTTTAATTCCCTCTTGCGCTTCTTCCCTGTCTTACCCTCCCCTAGCACCCCTCCCTCCTTCCCTCCCTCCTCCTCTCCCTTGCTTCCTCCGCCCACATCTGTGACCCCTCCGCCTCCATCCCCTCCTACCTCCTCCACATCAGCACCACCAGCAGAAGCAGCATCAACACCAGCAACGGCAGTGGCAGCATCAGCATCAGCAGGGCCCGTGGGAGCAGCAGCAGCTTCAGCAGAAGCGGCGGCAGCAGCAGCACGTTTGGCTTTCATATACTCAACCAAATGCTCCCCTCTCTTCCGCTTCTTACCAGCCGCACCCCTTCCCCTCCCCCTCCCTGCTCCCCCTCTCCCACCTCTCCCACCCCTTCCGCCTCTCCCTCTTCCTCTCCCCTTCCCTCTCCCCCCCCCCCTCCCTCTCCCCCTCCCTCTCCCTCTCCCCGTTTCCCTCTCTCCAAACAGATCCTCGTCCCTCTCCTCATATTCCTCCTCCTCTTCCTCCTCATTCTCCTCCTCCCTCTCCTCCTCTTTCCCTCCCTCGCTCCTCTCCTCATGATCCCCAATTCCCTCGTCATCTTCCATGCATGCTCTATTCTCCTCCTTCCCAACATCCCGCTTCCTTCTTTTCCATGGATTCGACTCTCTGCCAGCCTGCTCTTCTCCCCCAACGTTCTCCTCCCCCCTGCACTCCTCGTCTTCCTGGGATAGATCCACCATCTCACCACCTCCGTCCCTCCCACCATCACCACCACCGTCTTCCTGGGATAGATCCACCATCTCACCACCTCCGTCCCTCCCACCATCACCACCACCATCTCTGTCCTTCCCACCATCACCACCACCATCACCACCACCACCTCCGTCCTTCCCACCATCACCACCACCACCTCCGTCCTTCCCACCATCACCACTACCGCCTACCTCTCCCAGCACTTCCTCCACCTCATCGTTCCTCTCTTCCTCTGCTTCCTCCCTCACATCCTCATCCTCCCTCATCTCCTTCCCAGGCGCCCCAAGAGTCACCTCCCCCTTTCCGCCCCCCTCGCCCTCCCCATCCTTCCCCTCCTCCACCTCCGCCCCTTCAATCCTTTGCGCCTCAGCAACACTCTCTTGGACGTTAACATCTTGACCTTCCAAACCTTGGCTCTCTTGGGTTCCTAATACCCATTGCGTCTCCTGTGTCCCTTCGGTCTCTTGGGCTTCTTGAGTTCCATTCTTTCCAGCACCTGCTTCGTTTCCCTCAACCTCAGGAGACAAGAGCATCGGAGCATCGCTCCTCTCCACACCACCAGACGCACCAACCTTGCAAGCGTCACCCTCCTCAGCAGGCATGCCATGGCCTTCAGCACCAACAGTGACGGAACCCACTGCTGCTGGTAGTCCAAGCAAGTACTGCGCTGGCAGTGGACTCACTCCACGTGCACCTCCCTCCCCTCGCACTGCCCCTCCTCCCCCTGCCTCCCATTCCCCTCGCTCTCCTCTTCTTGCCCGCTTTGCCTCTCTCTCAGCCCCCTCACCCTCCCCAGCCGCAACTTCCCTTACTTCCTCGTTCCTTTCCTCCTTAACTCCCAATCCCTTCACTTCCACATCCCCCTTGCTTTCGTTCCCCCTAGTCTTTGCCTCTTCCTTTCGAACCACCTTCGTCTCTTCCTTTCCAACCACCTTCACCTCCACTTGAACGGTCTCTTTGACCTCTTTCACCATTTCCATTTCATGCTTCACCACAGCCCCCCTCCCTTTCCTCTCCTTGACTCCTGCCCCCGCCCCCACTCCCTCAATTACCTCCCTCTGCTTCTTCCTCCACGCCCTCACCCTCTCCCTCGCCCTCTTCTTCTTCCTCCTCCTCTCCTCCTCCGAGTCACACTCTTCCTCATCCTCCTCCTCATCTCCCTCCTCCCTTTCCTCCTCACTCTTCACAACAAGCAAATACTCTACCCCCCTCTCTGCCCTCCACCTCCTCCCTTTCACAAACGGCGGCCGGAAATCCTTATCCAGAACAAACGAATCACGCGACGCCACGTCGCACAGCGAGACCCAGCTCTGCTCCGCCTCATCACCATCCTCATAAACAGCACCACCACCACCACCACCACCGCCAGCACCACCAGCCGCACGAGCAGCAGCAGCTACAGCAGCGGCGGCAGCAGCAGGAACAGCAACAGCGGGGGGACCAGCAGGGGTGGTGATCTGGTCCAGGCGAATTAGCCCTTCGAGAGATCGCAGCTGCAGGGCGAGGTGGGCGACGGAGTGGGCAGCATCAACCCTCGCCTCCCACGCCACCTTCTCCACCCGCACTGGCACCCCTCGGCGACTCGCGAATGGCACTCCGTACAGCAGCCCTGGAAGCTTCTTGAAACCGCCTGTGGGAGAGAGTGAGGTGGGGTGGGGGGAGTTGGAGTGGCGAAAAGAAAGGGAGGAAGGAAAAAAAAGAGAACTGGTCCCAACGGAGAAAAGATGGCCATTTTCCTAACAGAAAATGTGGTATCACCAGCTTCGCTCTACTGCCAAACCACTTAGATTGCTTAGCCACGCCACGCACCTTGCCGAGCCGCTCGCCGAGCCAAGTCCCGAGGCAGCTGTTCCCAGTCCGCAGCGTGCCGGGCCAAGCCAGAGCCTCGGAACCACTGCACCTTGACCCGCACCGCTCGCCGAGCCTCCATCAGCATCACCCACGCCGGCACCGAACCTGCCCCTGCTCCTCCCCCCCTCTCCCTCCTCCTCCAAACCCGCTCCCTGCTCCCCCTCTCCCTCCTTGCGACTTTCGCCTTCGTCCAGAGGGGCGTGGGGCAGCAGCAGGGGTGACAGGAACCGGTTGTGCTTGTAACGGGAGGCTTGTTGGGAGCGGCGCGGGTGGCTCTGGTTCCGCCGACCAATGGGAGGAGAGGGCGACGGAGCGGAGGGAACGGGCGACCTCCTTTATAAGCTGCTTCGCTTGGAGTAGAGTCGTGGCTTGCACTGCGCGCTGCCGCCAGTGCTGGCGCCAGTTAAAGTCGTTCCAAGGGCCTTCCAGCAGAGGGTGTAACTGCCCCTCAAGGTACATCAACCGAGTGACTACAGCATCAAGCCTCCCATCCCTCTCTCCTAACGCCTCCTCCCCATTCATGCCCCGCACACCTCCCAGTCCCACCCCTCCCCCCACACCGAACCCCCCCAAATCTCTTCCCTTCCCCAAACCTCCCGCCAGACCTCCCCCGAGCCTGCGCTGGCTAGCAGCCCGGACGTTCCCGACAGCTGCAGCAGCAGTAGCAGTCGCAGAGGCAGCTCGCGCAGCCGAGACAAGAAGGCAGTATTTCCTATAAGGCGCCTGGCAGTGTGCGCACCAACCACACCGCTCCTTAAACACACCCGCCCCTCCGCCGCCGCCGCCGCCGCCGCCGCAGCAGCCGCAGCAGCGGAGCTCCTACCCCCGGCTCCTCCTGCTGCACCTGCTGCCCCAACCCGGCCCGAGAAACTAACATACATCGGCCAGTAACCAGCAGGCATGCATTTCGCAAACACTCTCATCTGCTCGGTTACAGACATAAGCCCCTTAGACCGACGCCCAGACCGTCTCGTTCTGTGCTCTGAGTCGTCCTCATCTCTGCTGCCTGCTGTGCCTCTCCTCTCCGCCTCCTGTGCGGCTGCTTCGGTGGCGGAACAGAGGGCGAGGGCTAACGCTGACGATACCTCCCCCAGGGCGTAGCGGTTCGTGTACGGCTCTACAAGCTCTGCTTCTCTCTCCAGCTCTGCTCGCTCCGCTTTATCTGCTCTCTCTACCCTCTTTACCCACTGTGCCTGCTGTGCTTCTTTCACCTGCTCCGCCTGCTCTGCTTGCTGTCTCGCCTTCTCTGCCTCCAAAGCGCCCTGCATTCCCACTCTGTCCACAGTTGCTGCCTGAGACAGGCTGTTCGGCACATTGCCATCAGAACGGCCAGCACCAGCGGCAGCAGCAGGAGTAGCTTCCCCTGCCTCCCCACCAGCAGCCACGCCAAGCCTTTCCCACAGCCTCGCCACCACCCTGGCAATCCGCTCTCCTCCCGGCTTGTGCCACGCAGCATCGTGCTCTTGTGAATAATTCTCTAACCCTGCTTGAGGTGCCGGTGAAAGTTCTGATGGGCCAGCCTCGGCTGTCAGGGAAGGGGTTGACAAGCCCGGGGGTTTCTCCTGTTCACCAGCCGCTGCTGCTGCTGCGCTGCTGGGTTGGTGTTCCGCCCTCTGCTGCTCTGCGTGCTGCTCTGTGTGTTGCTTTGTGTGCTGCACTGCTTGCTGCTGCGCGTGCTGCTCTGTGTGTAGCTCTGCTTCGTTTGTTGCTTGTGCTGTTGCGTCGTCAACTGTTCCTATCACTCCTACCTCTGCTGCTTCTCCATCTACCGCCCCTGCTCCTTCTGCCACAGCTCCTGCTCCTGCTGTTTCTTGCGCTGCTGCTTCCAATGCTCCTCCTCCTCCTCCTCCTTCTCCTCCTCCCTTTCCACCGCCTTCTGCCGCTCTTATCAAATCTTTTCCTGAAGCGTCCGCTGCTTCCTCTCCTGTGCCAGACTGCGGCTCGACCAAGGCTTCCCCTGCAAGTAACAACTGTCCAGACTCCAGTGCAAACGACAGGTCCACCTGCATAGGATCCTGCCCTCCTTGTGCCTCTGCTTCTCCTGCTTCTCCCATTCCTGGATTTCCTGCCTCTCCACCATCTCCTGCCTCTACCGTTTCCGCCCCTCCTGCAATTCCACTCTCTCCTACCCCCGTTCCTACACCACCTGCAGTTACCGTCTCTGCCCCAACCGTCACCTCTGCTGGCTCACTCAAACCTGCCGCCCCGACCACCTCTAAAACATTCCCTACACCCTCGACTGCCAGATCCCAAGCACTCCCAACTGAGTCACCATCCGCACCATCGTCTGAACCCTTCTCTGCACACTCAATCTCACCTCCATCTGCACAGCCCTCTAGGCCCCCACCTGCACTCCCATCCAAACAACCCTCTCCAGCCTCATTCGCTCCCTCTTCTACCTTCACATCCTCCTGTCTTTCCCCCGCCCGTCTTCCCTCTCCCTCTCCATTCTCCTCCGCCGCCTCTGCTGTCACCATCTCAGCAATCCCTCCTTCCTCTGCCTTTATCTCAGCTACACCCTCTTCCCCCACCTTCATCTCGGCTGTAGCCCCTTCCTCCGCCTTAATCTCAGCCACATCCCCTTCCGCCGCCTTTATCTTGGCTGTACCTTCTTCCTCCACCTTCATCTCGGCTGCACCCCCTTCCTCCGCCTTAACCTCCGCTACATCCCCGTCATCTGCACCTATAGCAGCAGCAGCCCCTTCTCCTACCTCTTCTACCTCATTAGTATCCCCTTCGTTAGTATCCAGTTCGAGCATCCCCACGTCACCTGCACTTTGCAGCCGCCCAGCGTTGCTTTCAGGTGCCTCCGCATCACCTTCAGGTGCCTCATCATCGCCTTCAGGTGCCCATACACCATCTTCAGGTGCATCAGCGTCACTTTCAGGTGCTTCCAATTGCGGCAGTTCCGAGCGAACGAATGCAGCAACAGCCTCGTGAACAGCAGTAAAGGCAGGGCCCAGCGCGGATAGATGATGCAGAAGGCTGGGGATGTCTGCGGGACTGTAGTATGCAACCACATGGGAGCCATTGTGGCGTTCTTCCGACCTGTGTTGGGATGAAGGGGAAAGAGGGACGCGGAAAAAGCAACGGGTGAATCGCTCGTGCAGCAGGGAAGTGCGAGAGGCACAAGACTTGCACTGCAATCTGAGGCAGCTTCTCACCGCAAGAACCAAAACCACACTTACACGACAACACGGCCGCAGGAGCCATAGTACACCCGGCCGTGCTGATCCTCCCCCAGATACTCCCCTCTCATCCCCTCCGGCACCACAGCACCCAGCACCTCGCCCGCCCTCCTCTTCATGTCACACTCGGGGCAGAACCAGTCCCCATCCGGCAGTGCTGCCGCCACCACTCCCACACAGCGCGAATGAAACGCGCCGGGGCAGCCATCGCAGCAGATTAGATTGCCGTCCATTCCGCATAGTTCGCACTCGTCCGCATTCCCGTCTGCCAGCTCATCCCCCGCACCTGCTGACTCAGCAGCAGCCCCAGTACCGGACCCTACCACTGACAACCCTGCCATTCCCGACGGAACCCCAGCAGCAGCAAGCGCGGAGATCCCAAGGCTCTGATACCCCACCTGCCCAAAATCCCCCTCGTCATCCTCCTCGCCTCCTCCTGCCCTCCGCCCCCTCCTCCGCCTCCCCTGCCTCTCCACCGGAGCCAATACATCCTCTAGATTCTCCTCTTCCTCCTCCATACCAACCCCTGCCAACGCATACCTCCTCTCCAGCTCTCCCTGCCTGCGCTCTATCTCTAGACGCACCCTCACGCCGCTGCTTAAAGCCTCGTCGCAGAGGAGCGAGAGGAAGTCGATCTTGGTGGAGGCAGGGAGGAGATAGTAGTCGCAGGAGGCGAGGGCGGAGTGGCCGAGCCTGCGGCTGTTGGGGCGGGAGGACGCGCGGGAGGAGAGGAAGATGAGGAGAAACTCCGGCCAGGTGATTTCGTCCAGAGATGCTTTGTCCAGCTCCCTGTGATGCAGACTCCCACAATCGTCCTGCTTTTTTGGTCCCGCCCCTCCCGCACCTCCCACTCCTCCCGCGCCCCCCGCGCCCCCCGCGCCTCCCGCGCCCCCTCCGCCGCCTTCTCCCGTCGCTGCTGACGAAGGCTCGTAGTCCACCACGCGAAGCAGCGCCACGTGGACGCTGTCTATTAGTGGGCTGGCGCGCGGGGTGGTGAGGGCGTGGCAGAACTGGTCTAGAGTGAACGGGCTGAGGAACAGCGGCTGACTGAAGGAGCGAAGGAAGGAGTAGACGGAGAGAAGATATAAAACGGACTCTGCTGGGACGGGCAGATCGGTTGAGGAAGGCGGGAGGAGGGTGGAGATCGGTGGAGGTGGGAATGGAGGCGGTCTGGGGCCAGGATGGCGCGAAGTGTCGCGAAATTGGTGGTGAGTGTAACGAGGTGTTGATACTAACGCGGATGGCGGTGTAGAGATCTCGGCTGCATGGCGTTTGTTGTAAGAACCTGGGAGGGCAGTGGGGGTTTGCATGGGTGACGGTGCATCTCGGGTAGGTGGCGGCGTGAGTTGCGCAGCGGCATGGGGAGGTGGGTGCTGGAGCACAGGCGGCCCGCCGCGTGCAGGCAGCGCCAGAAGGACTTGCCGTTGGTCGATCTGCGACGCAAACAGATTCTGAAACGACTTGCCGCTGGAATGCTCTCCGCCCGAACTCAAAATTCCACCATGACACGACATAACGTCCCCTCTAGCACCCCCCTCCTCCTGCACCTCCACATCCTCGTCCTCCTCCTCCACCTCCGCCTCTTCCGCCTCTTCTTCGCCATCGCTGTCGGTATCTCCGCCAGAGGCGCGCGAGGATCCGCGGGTCTTTCTTCTACCGCCCTTGGGGCCCTTCCGCCCGACCTTGCTCTGCGCGTGCTGCTTCGACTGGCTCTTAGCGGCGCGCGCTTGATTAATGGCATCTCTAACTGAAAGCACGGGCTTTCCCGCAGGAGCCTCCTCCGCAACCACGGACGCGTCGGTTGATCCTAAACCAACAGTCTCGGAGGAAAGGGCCGCGTTTGTCTTGCCTTTCTGTAAAACGGCTTCAGCTGAAAACGGCAACTTAACGGTAGCTGCACCATCTAAAACTGCCTGGCTTGGCTCGACCGACGTTCTTTCTGCGGCAAAATCAGTCGACTGACGCCATGCAGCAGGAGCCGGTTGTTTTCTTTTGGAGGAAATCGATGCAGGGGTTTGATCAGCTGCGGGAGTATCTTTCGCCGCGGGAGTATGCTTACCTGCGAGAGAACGTTTATTAGCAATAAGCGGCGTGGAGTTTACGCTATGAGCTCCTCCTGATGCAGGCGGTAAGGGAGGATTAGAGTTACGCTTCGGTCTCCCTCGCTTAACTATGATCCCTTGGAGCTCCTGTAACTCGACTTCTTCGCAATCGCCGTCTTCGTACTTTATCAGAAAGAAATTCTCGTCGGCATCGTACGACTCGACTCGACCTGTGAACCAACCGTGCACTCCGAAATCCTTCTTCACCTTTCGACCTATGTAGCTCGAATGGTCGATCGGCGTCGCCTTGGACGCCATCGAGTTACTATTACACGAAGCACAATGCTCTAGAGGTACATGCTAAGTTACTCATCGAAAGGCATCACGCCTCGTTGAAGAAAATAACTACTGCCTGACAAGCGACCTATACGGGATAGCAACACAGCATGTTCAAGGAATGGCAGAAACGAACCTCGAGAACAGCGAGATGGTGACCTCACTGAGCAGAGTGACCATGAACCATGAACCTCGGTCCTCGGGCAGGAGGTTGACCTTGAAGACAAAATTTGGAGTTCCCGAGGTCCATAAAGCCGCGCAGATCAGAATCTGAATGTTCAAACAAGTTGGGTTCGGGCAGTTGAGTGAAATATTATAGTGGTGATGGGATGATGGGCTTTTGGTTGGTGGCGAAACGGTGGGGAGGACGTGCGTCTGCGATTTCGCTCGCGAAGCTCGGGTCAACCCGGACGAGGATTAGCGAATTGTAAGAGCTTCGTCGTCACGGCTCTGTGCTGTGCGCGATTGGCTGCTGCTTGAACCACTACACTTGACAGTAAAAAAGAGTGCATTGGTTCGCGCCAAAAATCACAGTTCCATCAGTAGTGCACTGTATTGGGGAAGGGTGAGCCAGTTCACCAGCTTTTCTAGATTCCGAGGTTCCAAATCCACCATTGGAGCGATAGTGCGGTGCGGTCTAGCCACCATTTGCTAGCAAGTCAACCGTTTCAATGTGTTCCTTCCTACCTCAAGCCGCCCCTTACCCTTGGAGCCGCTAGCTTCTCAAGCACCTAGCTGTGACAGCTTCTCCATTATGCTTTGCCTGAGCAGCTGTCTCTCGCTCTGGTTGTTTCTCCAGGGCCTTCAAAATGGTGAAGGTATTATATACTACAAAGTTCAAAAGGTGTACATGGACTGTTTTGGGGTTATATTAACTAACAAGGCACAGTACGACCGTTTTGTCATCTTACCACACAAACAGGCATGTGGAAGGGCCACCTTTGTGTACAAACCCTATCATCTTCATTGGACCCGAAGCAAAAAACTCCAAACAAGCTCAATTGGCATCGTATCAATTGCACACATTGCTCATCCTTCATATAAACATGTCACCCACATACAGGCTTATCCTTCCGTACTTCCGTCTTATCACTTCCGTGGTGCTTGCAATGAAAAGCCCGTCCCCTTCCTACCAGACCCACCAGCACCATCACCACCATCAGCACCACTGGAAAAACCACCACCACCACCATTCACCGCTTCGCTGCCACTTGTCCTTCTACCAGCCCCCACCTCTCTATCCCCCCCCTGCGACCCCACATTTCCAGCTTTCCTCGGCTCACTCCCACCAGCGGCTGCTGCTGCAGCACCTGTTACAGCATCTCCCGATACAGTCACATCTGTAGGGGCGCTCGGTACAGTCACACCTGCAGGGGAGCCGGACACGGTCTTATAGATAGCGAGTGCTTGCGCCACCATGGAGGATGGATCACCCACGTTGCTCGGCAGCAGCACTGTCGTTCCCTGCTTGGCCAGATTCGATAGGGCTGCCACGTATTGCTCTGCCACTCGCAGGCTGGCGGCCTGATGTAAGGGGTGGTGGGGCAGAATGACAGGGGAAAATAGAGAAACGTGAGTTCAAGGAAGCCATCAACTGACATGCTTCCCTGCTTCGCCAGGTTCGCCAGGGCTGCCACGTACTGCTCTGCCACTCGCAGGCTTGCAGCCTGAAGGTAGGGTGGTATGGCAGGATGAAAGGGTAGATGGGGAAGGATGAGATTAAGAGGAGCCGGACACGGTCTTATAGATAGCGAGTGCTTGTGCCACCATGGAGGATGGGTCGCCCACGTTGCTCGGCAGCAGCACTGTTGTTCCCTGCTTGGCCAGATTCGCCAGCGCTGCCACGTACTGCTCTGCCACTCGCAGGCTGGCAGCCTGAAGGTAACAGGTGGTGGTAAAGGGAGGGAGAAAATGGAGAAGGAAGAGGTTAAGAATATCACCAGCTGAAGTGCTTCCCTGCTTGGCCAGATTCGCCAGTGCTGCCACATACTGCTCTGCCGCTCGCAGGCTTGCGGCCTGAAAGTAGGGGGAAAGGGGGGGGTATGGCAGGATGAAAGGGTAGATGGGGAAGGATGAGATCAAGGGAGCCGGACACGGTCTTATAGATAGCGAGTGCTTGAGCCACCATGGAGGATGGGTCACCAACGTTGCTCGGCAGCAACACTGTCGTTCCCTGCTTCGCCAGATTCGATAGGGCTGCCACATACTGCTCTGCCACTCGCAGACTTGCGGCCTAATTAGGAGTGACAGGGTGGAAAGAGGAAGGGAGCGGTTGGAGGAAGAGGAGGAACAGATGAGCTTGAGAATATCACGAAGAAACATGCTTCATTCATTGGCCAGATATGCCAGCGCTGGACTCAAAGGCAGTGGGATAACTGGAACGGAGGGGGGAAGAAACATGTCGTAAATTGAGCCCATCAGGCCTACATCCTACATCTCCACCCATGCACACACACACGCATGCACAACTGCATGCATGGCACATCCAGCTATGAACACCCTCGTCAGACCTGTGTGGTGGTGCCTTCAGCCATGAGTGCTCTCGCCAGCACAGCAATGCCCTCCGCTGATGGGGATGCCCTCGGCAATGCCCTCCGCTGATGCCAGTGAGCCAGTAACCCCTGCAATTGGCGCCCCTAACAAGCAAATCATACGCCTTGCCTTCATGCCTCTGCCACACACACCTGTGTGGCGCCTTTAGCCATAAGCGCTCTGGAGAGCATTGCGATGCCCTCCGCTGATGCCAGTGAGCCGGTTGATAAGCCTTGCAACCCACGCCCCTCACGAGCACAGCACACCATATGCCTTGCCTTTGCTCCTCACAAACACACCTGTGTGGCGCCTTCAGCCATAAGCGCTCTGGAGAGCATTGCGATGCCCTCCGCTGATGCCCTCGCCCTTGCCACTATTGCCTCCGCCTCTCCTGCAGGGAGTGGGGGAGAGAGGGGGGTGAGGGCAGGGGGGGGGGCCATGAAAAATGTGAAGCGGGCCATACCTGAAGGAAGATACCTGAACCACTTGAGAGATTTCTCAGAAGCAATCAGAACACGAGAAAGAATAGAGTACGAGGCGGGGGCAGCAGAATGGAGCATCTCGAGCCTCGGTCCCCGAACCTCGAACCTCGGTTTGTGAGCCACATACCCTTGGCACGGTTCATCTGGTCTGACATGGCGGCCTCTGATTCGAGGATAACTGCCGTCTTGCGCCCCTCTGCCATGTTTATGTTCGCCTGGCGGTCACCTGATGGGGGGGGGGGGAGGGGAGGAGAAAGGAAGGGAACTCTGAGAGGTGTTTAGTAAGAAGTACCTCAAAAACGGAACATGACTGCCGTCTTGCGCCCCTCTGCCATGTTGATGTTCGCTTGGCAATCGCCTGATGGGGAGAAGAGAGGGGAAGGAGAGCGGGGGGAGGGGGGGGTAGACGAGGAAAGGGAAAGCAGATGGGGAAGGGAAAGGGTAAGGAAAAGTGAATTAGGATATGCAGATGTGATTTAATTAACCACTGGAATTGGGCAAGGAAACGGGAAGCAGGAAGCGGAAAGCGGGGAGGAAGAGGGAAGTCTCAACAAACACTCGTTCGTACCCTCTGTAACCAGACAATTGCTTGGATTTGAGTAAACATTTAGAGTATCAGACTACAGCCTCTACAGAATAAAAAAGTAACTCACCCTCTGACTCGAGCACTTGAGCACGCCTCCGCCTCTCTGCCTCAGCCTGCATCTCCATGGCTGCTCGCACTCCAGGCGGGGGCGAGATGTCACCTGCGGCACACACCAGGTGAATGGGATGCGATACGTGGAACATGCAGAGACAAGGAGATTGAGCATCGGATCAGGGCATAATGACATGCCAAAGCAAGCAAGGAAAGGTCGGATCAGGGCATAATGCTTCAACGTCCATGGGGTGGGGGCAAATGTCACCTGTGCCGTGTGGCATGTGACATTCCATGCGGTATGCGCAGAGGTAGGAGGGTGAAGGGTCAAGTCAGAGCAATGATGACATGTCCACCTGGCAAACAAGGGCATCCCTGGCGGTTGGACGCAGCAGCTACAACTACACTAAGAGGAGGGAAAGGGAGGGGTTGAGTGCGTGGTGTGTGCGGAGTGGAGGATGAACGTGGAATCCTCCAAGAGTGCTTGCTTGCATGCTTGCATGCTTGCATCCTTTTGAATCCAGGAGGTGGCTGCAAGCATGCACGTGGAGCCATTTGAATAAACGATGAACGTTCCACGGAAGGAAGGGAAAGAACGGCTGCAAGCATGCACGCAAGTGAGAGTGACATGCATTTGAGAGTGACATGCATTTGAGAGTGACATGCATGTGAGAGTGACATGTATGTGAGAGTGACATGCATGTGAGAGTGGTACGTACGGATCTCGTATCTAAGGCACTCTATGCCCCATGCCTGCCCAGCCTCATTGATCGCCCTCTGCTCACACACACGCGCACATATGCATACAAGCGGCAAGAGAAACGGCCAGCACACAAGGAGCATGGAGGACAAGAAGCAGAAGAAACTTCACATAGCACACACAGAGTATGCTCAACACCAGCGAGATATACTCACCTCACCAACATTGTGGTTAATACACCAGCCCGTACCACAATGTTGGTGTTGAGAATATCCCGCTTCTCAAACGTATTATCCAGGGTAATTTTCTCACTGCATGCTGGCATGCTCACAATCTCCCTACTCACTCCCCCATCACAGCACACAGCCACACGCCCCAGCAACTCCACACAGCCCATACCACAATGTTGGTGTTGAGAATATCCCGCTCCTCGAACGTGTTATGTTATCGAGGGTGATCTTCCCCAGCTCGCTGCGCTGCATGCTGGCAAACCCATGCTGCCAACCCCAGCCATACCACAATGTTGGTGTTGAGTATATCCCGTTCTTCAAAAGTGTTATCGAGGGTGATCTTCCCCAGCTCGCTGCGCATGGTTGTCTGCGCCAGCTGCACCACTGCGTACAGCGGCCGCTCCACACCGTACGATGCCTGCACCGGATCCACGATCTGACGGTGGAGGACGAGGGGAGAGGAGGGGTTGAGTGTTTCAAGGAGGAAGGGGTAAACAGGTACATTCCTAGTGTCACTCACCCGGACGTACAGAACACCGTCGATCTGAATGCTGACGTTATCCTTGGTGATTGCTGACTGGTTCGGAATCGGGATCGCCTCCTCTTTCAGCGAGTGCACGTACGCAATTCGGTCTACCAACGGAATTAAGAGGTGGATGCCGGATCCTAGGGTCTTGTAGTATTTCCCGAACCGCTCTATAACGTGGGCGCTTTTCTCAGGAACGATCCGCACGCCCCAATTGGTCAGCGAGGCTGAAGATGCTCCTAGATTCTGCCACGTGTCCTCAGATCCGAAGCCCCAGCCGTTGCGAGCGGTGGGGATGCTACTGTGAAAGGGGCGATTGCTGGGACCAATCAGAGCCGAGAATGACGTGGATGATGACGTGGAGGTAGGTTGGTGGAGGGAGATGGTGGGAGAGAGAGCGCGCCTCGGAGCTAAGCTTGAAAACAACCTCCTAAGGGACCCGTCGATCGGGCTGCTCGCTGCGCCGTTAAATGCGCCCTTGATTGCGCCGCTGATCGCGCCGTTAATCGCGTTCGATTCGACAAGAGCAGCTGCGGGTGATGCGGAGGAGGCAGCACCGGCGTACGGTCCGTTGAAAACGGACAGCCCCGACGATGGAGAGAGAGGAGCGGCATCTCGCGGCGCGATAAGCGATGAGGAAAAGGATGGCGACGCGAGCAGCTGGGTGTGTCGCAGCAGCGCAACGGCGGCAGCAGCGGCTGGTCCGGCGAGATGCGCGGCGCGGTACAGCTCCCGCTGTCGTGCTGCCACGTGGCCTAGCATGATTCGAGAGCGGCTTCGAATCAAATCACATGTAACATCAGATGGGTCTACCTATAACGGAAGCAAGTGCGGCAAGCCAGACAATGAACGCATATGGGTACGAGTAACTACCAGCAGCACCAGTGATACCGATTTCGCTAGGACCACAATCGTTGTTCCAGTGCTCGCCTGCCCGAGTGACATATCTAGGCCAGCCGATTATACGCGCTGTAAGCAGCTTGCGTGTGCGACTCGGTTGACGTGTCAGCCGATGTTTCTCTGAAGATGCTTTCCAGAGAAAGAGAGACTACTACACGATTTCAACCTCAACGGTATTTTATTCTATAATAATACTAAGGGCGGGTCAAACTTTGCACGTATTCAGAGAAAACCCTACCCCACCATTTTTTGTTTTAAATAGACCGCTCTGGGACAAGCCAAAACCTTTTCAAACAGCATTCGGACGTACTCTTCTGACCCGCCCTAAGTTACCTTTTCTCCGCTAAAATTAGCTTAGGCCCAGATCCTGAGACATAATTTTCCTCGCTTGTCAGAATCTTTTGACCTACAAATTCCAGATGGAATGCATTTGGGAATAAAATGCGTACAGGTGTGGTTGAATAAAGTATTATACGACAAGCACTCTAAACGTTCAGACAAAGCATTACCGTACAAGAGTTTTGAACATGCTCGTTACCCAACCATGGCTCTTTTCCTCCCTCGTAGTCGAACTGGAATGGCAGGTACCGTAAGGAAAGAGAAAAGGGAAAATACATTAGTAAAAACACTCCAAATATTCGTGAAATGCCCCGGACCAGGAGCAGCATTTTTCTCTGGGCTGCTATGATGACAGAGAAAAGCAAGGGAGAGCAAGCGTAAGATGGCATGCGTCAGTGTCAGAGCACGACCGCAATGCTCGGCTGGGTCGAAGAATCAGTGTGACTCTGGCCTTCTTACAGACTTTCTAGTTTGACACTTCTTTTTCAGCACGTCAAACAAGAAAAGGGCAACGAGAAAAGATCGTGTGCCTCACATTGCCCCAGCTTGTTTGGAGTGGCACTCCAAAACGACTTTTATGTCAACGAAAGAATAACCTTAGGCTTGGCGAGCAGAAAGGATCATGTGTGTCTCACCTTGACCCAGCTTGTTCAGTGTGGCACTCCAAAAACGATTTTCGAGTCGACCAAAAAACCCACTAGCTGGGCGGGGAGAGGAGAATCTATGTGTCTCACCTTGCCCCAGCTTGTTCAGTGTGGCGCTCCAGAAGCGTGAATGGTGGCGATACGATGTCAGAACCGCCGACATCTGATGTCACAGATGGAACAAGCAGGAGAATCAACAAGCAGGGAAACAACAGGGATGCTTGTGGTTAAGAACGGTGCCAGGGTAGAAGTAAACAAATAAACAAAACATAAAAATTGGGCAGGGGAAAGCACACAGGGGAAGAAGATAGACCAAGTTTGGAGCAACATGGGGAAAACATGAAAATCGGGCAGCTCGCAAGTGGTGGGTGTGTGGGGTGCAAAGGGTAAGAGCGCACGATATCCCCATTGCTGGAGTGCAACGAGATGAGTGCCCGCTCTAGCACGTAGAGGTCAACGGCCTTGTCCTCCGCAATGGTGGAGTTGAAGCTCAGCCCAAAGTCTATCACCACCACGCGCTCCCTCCCAGCCCCCACTGCCCCCGCTGCAGTTGCTGCTGCTCCAGCTGCCACGCCCGTTGCCCCTGCAGCTGCTGCTGCTGCAGCTCCCGCTGGTGCTGCTGTTGACGGTGCAGCAGCAGCGGCGGTGGAAGAGACAGGAGAGAGCAGCATGTTGGAGGTGGTGAGGTCGCCGTGCACCATGCCACCATCATGCAGCTTTGCTATCGCCTCGCCCATCCATGCCGCCACCTCCGCCACCCGCGGGTGCAGCCCCTTGCTCTCCGCCCTATCCTCACTTGTTCCTGTTACTGCAACCGTGCCTGTTCCTGTGCCTGTACTGACAGGTGGGTCTGCGCTGGTATTGGTAGCAGCAGTAGCAGCGGCAGCAGTGGGAGAGTGGTGGGCGAGGGAGAGGAAGAGGTCTTTGACGCTGCAGCCTGCCACTCGTTGTATCAGGATGCATCGCTCCCCCTCCTCCACTCCGTACAGCACCGGCACCGCCACTCCTAGTTTTGCTGCTTTCACCATGTTCCTCGCCTCCTGTGATCACGAAAAGGTTAAATAAAGCAGGGGTTGGCAATGAATTCGTGTTGATCCCTCTCCCACTCTTGCTCCCCCTCCTCCTCCACTTTCAGCAGCGGCTGTGCATTTGTTTACAGCATCGGCACTGCCATTTCCTGCTTTGCAGCCCGCATCATGTTCCTTGCCTCCTGGGATTAAGAAGAGGGAGTAAGTGCAGGAGGGCACAAGGAGTTAACAGAAGACGAGGATCACAATGAGTGGCAGCAGAGGCGAGAATGTGCAGCTGCAGCGGGGGGGGAGCTCACTGCGTGCAGTTTAGTTTTGAGGCGCCTCAAAACTGTGCAGCTGCAGCGGAGGGGGCGCTCACTGTGTGCAGTGCAGTCGTTTGGAGGTGAGTCGCACGACCAGCGCGGGTTGGAGGTAGAAAGAGAAGAGGAGGAGACACGGGAGAGGCAGCACTGAAGGTAGCGGGGAGGGCTCACCGTGTGCAGGCGCTTGGAGGTGAGTCGCGCGTCCAGCGTGGGGTGGCGGTACTTCTTCTCAAAGCGCTGCTTCAGTATCGCTGGCCGCCCGCAGAACGTTGCTGCAAACACTCTCTGCGGTTATGCGGTGATGTGGTGGTGGGATGGTGAGATGGTGGGGTAGAATGGAGGAGGGAGGTAGAAGGATGAGCAGGTGGGAGCGGGTGAGGGGGGAGGGCCTGAAGAGGGGGGAGGGAGAGAGGATGCTCCCATTGGCTGGCCGCAATCCATCCCTCGCGGATAATTGTGGCCTTAAGTGCTGACTAGATTGATGAGCACCGCGCGCGCTAGTGGAAATGAATGGTCGGGACTGGTTATAACGGGTATGCGTACCGCTTCCGCGCCTTGGCTGATGAGCTCCGCTGACGCCAGCAGGAGCGACAGCCCCTGCTTCGGCGCACCACTGGTTTCCATCAGTTCCGCTCCCCCAGCTTCCTCCTTTCCCCCGGTTTTCCCCTGTGCGCGTGCTTCCCCCTGCACGTTCGCTCCCTCCTGCGCGTGTTCCCTCTCTTCCCCTTGCGGCGGAGCTGATTTTCCTTCCGCCATTGGTGCGCGGAAGCGGATTACTGCCAAGGTTCTTGCGTGCAGGTTTCGGAAGGGAACGGCAGGCTAGCGGGACTTTGTGCTATCAGAAATGTTCAGACAAAACTGAAGTGAACAATTATACACTTAGGTTACGGAGATAATAACGCGGATAAAGTGGGCCTTGGCTCCGCTGTGATATTTCTCGTTTAGGATAAAGTGTACGCCGTGAACACACTATATATGATATCACAGATTTTCAATAAGGTGCCTTTCCCACATCATATGCGGAATCCCAAGACAGATCTTTCGGCTGAAATTGGCGCGCCGCTGAGCTGCCGCGTGTCATCCTCCATTATTTGAAAAGGTTCACACGCTGGGTACGACAGAGTTTTCGCACCGTCACACGAGCTATCCGATGACTCAGCCCGATAACAGAAGTTGGGGGCTGAACGAACGGCGTCGATGCACTTGGGTCTTGTCACTTGTGACAACACACGTGCCTTTCCACACATATCCATGCCAGATCTTTCCAGATGTGCTGTAACCAAGCTCTGAAAATTTCGTTTTTTTCGCATAGTTGGTCGTCACAACTCGTTCACCTCGTCGTCTTCCCAAGCACCCTTCGCTGACCTCTCCAACCTCGATATCTCCAACTGCTGTCCACATATTTTAGCATCCCACTGCATTCCATCTCACCCAACTTCTCTCCACCGCCTCACTTGCACTATTTTCCCTCGACCTCGGGATATACTTCATTCCCCCTGCCTCCTAAACTCACCACCTATGAATTCCAGTCTGCTGAAATCACGGCTGCTGCTCCTCGTTTTGCTCTTTTCGAGATTCCCTTCGCCGCTTTCCTGTTGATTCCTTGGAGTCCAGCTAGGTTGGGTGTGTCACTTGCTGAATAAGTATCTGTGGAGTTCGATAGCCGAGCAGAGTGAATTTAGAACAGCCGTTGCGAGGTCTCGCATATTCTTTGTTGAAATAACCTGGTCCTCGGTGTAAAACAATAGCCTGTGAAATATTAGCCTGTTCTTGCAGCATAGGGACGATGGAAGCCATGGCTGCGTGCACTCCAACGCGGAGCCTCTTGAACCGGACGGTTGCCGGCGTCCGTTGCTTATTCGGAGAATCTCTAGGCCAATCACTGCACACCAGACCATCCGCGATCACCATCCCGCGAGCCAAATCCCTCGTAAAAGACATTCCAAGCGGTGCTTCCCGGCGACTTACGGTAGAATGTAACAACGTACGGAAAACGAAGAGAGCGCCGATGGATCCGGACTATCCGTGGCCTGACAAGTATCACGCGGAGGAGAAGGGTTTCCTCGCGTTCTTTTCCAAGAGCAAGGAAAACACCGGGAAGAAAGGCAAGCCCATGATGCTGCCGTTCGAGCGACCGCTGGAGGACCTGGAGAAGCGGATTAAAGAGGTCAGGCATCGCATGACACACCGTATTCAACCGCGTCGCATCGCACCGTATCGCATTACCACTTAGTGCCTCGCATCGCATCGTATCATTCAACACGTTGGTATCCTTTAACAGTTGCTCTTTCTAACGACAACATGTATGTAAACAGAAGGCCTTGGGATCCACGATGAAGTCTCCTCCTTCACATGTTCCGAGTAGAAGCGACGCCGTCCTGCACGTATGAAGGATTTTCTTTTCTGTGTTTCGCTCTGTCGTACCGTCACCGTCTGCTAATTTGCGTCGCAGGTTCGCGATCTGGCGACTAAAACGGGGATGGACTTCACCGAGCAGATTCACGAGCTGCAGGAGAAATACGATCAGGTGAGCTGCACCGCCTGAGCTGCACCACTTGAGCTGTTGCAAAGGTTAAGAGCCGAACAAGACCTGCAACGTCTGACGAGTTGCACTGTCTGACCTCTTCCCGTGTCTGTTGTGTTTGTTTGGCTCGTCTTGTTTTTTCTCATGCAAGTACTTGCGGATGTTGCTTTGTTTCTTTGCCTTTTCTCTGTCCCGCGGCAGCTGAAGCGCGACATCTACCTTCGCCTCACACCGGTGCAACGTCTAGGCGTGGCGCGCCATCCCAACCGTCCAACGTTCCTCGACCACATCCTGAACATCACAGATAAGGTGACGCACTGCCACTCTCTTGCCCACACCACTCTGAATGAGCTTTGCGTCTTTTCAGGCGCCTCAAAACGCTCCATCCCAACCGTCCAACGTTCCTCGACCACATACTCAACATCACAGATAAGGTGACGCGCTGCCACTATCAAGTCGATATGCACTAGATCCACGACCTGCAACATAAGAACGCCACTCTAAGTGACTGTTGAACTCACAAGCCACATTCTGCACATCACTGATGAGGTGTTGCGCAATCACTATCAAGACGATATGCACTGTATTCGCGTCACGATAAGGTGCCGCACTGTCATTCTCAAGCCTACTGCTTATGCTTGTCGGCGCGCACGCCCGGCCCGACTCGGACGCCATGCAGTGGGTGGAGCGGAGCTGCATGGCGATCGCGGCGGGTACGACGACCCGGCGCTGCTTTCCCCCAACGTGCTGTCCGCCAACCTGCTTTCTCCCCCCCTCTCCCATCATGCAGTGGGTGGAGCTGCACGGCGATCGCGGCGGGTACGACGACCCAGCGCTGGTGTGCGGGCTGCCTTGGGATATGGTTGGGGCTGACACATGCTTTAATAGTTTGCATCCCCAACCTGCCTTCTCCCCATCCGCCCCCCCCGCTCTCCCCCCTGCAGTGGGTGGAGCTGCACGGCGACCGCGGCGGGTACGACGACCCGGCGCTGGTGTGCGGGCTGGGGCGCATGGACGGCATGAGCTTCATGTTCATGGGGCACCAGAAGGGCCGCAACACCAACGAAAACATCTACCGCAACTTCGGCATGCCCTCCCCCAACGGGTGAGTAAGCAAGTGCTGATTGCCAAACGGGTGAGTGCGGGTGAGTGTGGGGTTGCGGGTGAGTGTGGGGGAGTGTGGGGGAGTGCGTGAGTCCGGGTGAGTGCGTGCGCGAGTGCTGCTCGCTTAACAGGTGCGTGCGTGCTGCTTGTGTGCTGGTGGATTTCATGTCGTGTGCGGCGCTGGTGTGCGGGCTGGGGCGCATGGACGGTATGAGCTTCATGTTCATGGGGCACCAGAAGGGCCGCAACACCAACGAAAACATCTACCGCAACTTCGGCATGCCTTCACCCAACGGGTGAGAGGCAAGAGAACGCATGGGGGATGCTTTGACCTCGTGTGCGACGTTGCTTCCGCATGATATGATTTGATACGATATGTTACGATATGGTAGCGTCAGTCGCAATGTTCAGTTTACTAGCAGAATGGGCACAACACCAATGAGAACATTTACTGCTCCCAACGGGTGAATATACGAGTGCTGGTCTTCTAACGAGTTGTTTCTGTTCCTGTTTGTGCTGCATCACGCACTAGCCATAAGCACATGTTATCAAAATAAATGCTCCCATCGTCTAACCCCATCCTTCCCTCCTTTCCCTCCTCCCCCTCCCCCTCTCCCCCCACATTCCTCGCCCCTGCAGGTACCGCAAGGCGCTGCGCCTGATGCGGCACGCGGAGCACCACGGCTTCCCCATCGTCATGTTCATCGACACTCCGGGCGCCTACGCTGGCATTCAGGCCGAGGAGCTGGGGCAGGTGAGAGGATGGCGGTGTGGGGGGCGGGATGGATGGGGGAGCGAGGGTGAATTTGGGGGATTGGGAGGTGGGAGCACCACGGCTTCCCCATCGTCATGTTCATCGACACTCCGGGTGCCTACGCTGGCATTCAGGCCGAGGAGCTGGGGCAGGTGGGTGGAAGAGGAGGGTGGGTGGAAGGGGGAGGGTAGGTGCATGAGAGAGGGTATGGGAACGGGGGGGGTTGGGGGTTGGGAGCACCACGGCATTCCCATCGCCGTGTTCATCGATACTCCAGGCGCCTCTGCCAGCAGCCTGGCCGAGGAGTTGGGGCAGGTCGAGTGAAGGGGGCAGATGGGCAGATGGGCAGATGGGCAGATGGGCAGATGGGTGGGCGCATGAGGGGAGATTAGGTGAACATTGGGTTGCTACGCCATTTTCATGTTCCCCTCCCTTCCCCTTCTCCTTCTCCATGCCAATCTCCGGCCCCTCCTCTTTCCTACAGGGCGAGGCCATAGCGCACAACCTGCGGGAGATGTTTGGACTCACAGTGCCCACCATCTCAAGCTGCACCGTCCCCGTCTGATTCCCAACCCCATCCCCATCCCCCTTCTTCTGGCCCCACAGGGCGAGGCCATAGCGCACAACCTGCGGGAGATGTTTGGACTCACAGTGCCCACCATCTCAAGCTGCACCGTCCCCGTCTGATTCCCAACCCCATCCCCATCCCCCTTCTTCTGGCCCCACAGGGCGAGGCCATAGCGCACAACCTGCGGGAGATGTTTGGACTCACAGTGCCCACCATCTCAAGCTGCACCGTCCCCGTCTGATTCCCAACCCCATCCCCATCCCCCTTCTTCTGGCCCCACAGGGCGAGGCCATAGCGCACAACCTGCGGGAGATGTTTGGACTCACTGTGCCCACCATCTCAAGCTGCACCGTCCCCGTCTGATTCCCAACCCCATCCCCATCTCCCTTCTTCTGGCCCCACAGGGCGAGGCCATAGCGCACAACCTGCGGGAGATGTTCGGACTCACTGTGCCCACCATCTCAGTCGTTATTGGGGAAGGAGGGTCAGGCGGCGCCCTCGCTATAGGCTGCTGCAATAAGATGCTCATGCTCGAAAACGCGGTGTACTATGTCGCCAGGTGAGAGAAGCTCCGGGAGGTGGGTAATAAGGTCAGGTGGCCGATCAGGTGGACAGGCACGAGTATCAGGTGAGAATGAGAAGATGAAACTGAGTGAATCTGTGATCAGACTGGCAAAAGAAATCCCGGCTGCACGAACAGTAAACCCGATACTGATACCAACCCATCCAACTCCTTCCACCCCTTCCGCGCTCTTCTCCCTGTGTGCCCCTCCTCTAGCCCTGAGACCTGCAGTTCACTCACCACAAGCTTTTTTCCCGCCCTCACACCCACACTCTCACACCTCCGCATCTCCTCTCCCTTCCCCTCCCGCCCACTGCTCCCCCTGTGCGTCTCCTCATCTCCTCTCCCTTCCCCTCCCGCCCACTGCTCCCCCTGTGCGTCTCTCCAGCCCTGAGGCTTGTGCGGCCATTCTATGGAAGACTGCCGCTGCTGCTCCCAAGGTACTGCCGGCACCCATCTCTCCTTAGTCTTTTTTCATCCCATAGTACTACCTTGCACCCCTCCCTGAAGAGTCTTTTTTCATCCCATAGTACCCCAGTTACTGCCTGCACCCCAGTAACTGCCTGCATCTGCACCCTTACCCGAGTCTCTTCCATTAGCTTGACTTTTCGCCTGAATGTTGTTTTGCCCCTTTCACTTAGCTCCATTCCTCTCCACTCCTCTCCTCTCCGCTCCACTACACTCCACTCCTCTCCTCTCCTCTCCACTCCACTCCACCTCACTCCACTCCACTCCTCTCTACTCCTCTCCACTCCGCCCCTGAACCTGGGCAGGCCACGGAAGCACTGAGGATCACGGCTCACGAGCTGCAGAAGCTGAACGTGGTGGATGAAGTCATTCCAGTGAGTCTCCTCACCTCCCCACCATGCTCCTTCCCTCTCTCCCTACCATGCTGTCCCTCTCTCCCCACCATGCTGTCCCTCTCCCTACCATGCTCTCTGTCTCTCCCCCTCTCCTCTAATTGCTTTCCCAGTCTTCCAATCCCTCAAATCCCCAATCCTTCAATCCAGAATTCCATCACCACCTTGCATCTGCTTGTCCTTCCATCCTTCAATCCAGAGAGTCATTAGATCGGCAGGTTCTTCTTCACTTTTACCTCCCACAATACTCCTCCTCCCCACCACACCCTAGCCACTGAACCCCTCAACCCACGTCCGCCCACTCCTCCCCCTTCCACCCGCTGCTCCCCCTCCCCTTCAACTGCTCATCCCCCCACTCTCGTCTCCCCCTACTCCTCCCCTTCCTCACTGTCTGCAGGAGCCACTGGGGGGAGCCCATGCCGACCCAGTCAAGACATCCCTCGCCATCCGATCCGCTATTCTCGCCAACATGAAGGTGAGATTTGCGGGACTTGAGCGAACAGTGTTTCTTCCCAACAAGAGAAAGCAGGACGGGATGTGAGTGCAAGATTCGAGACTTCTCAATACTCGTTTCTTCCCAAGTCCTCACTTCTCCCTCCCCTCTCAAAACCCCTTCCCTCACCCCTCTTTCCTCTGCTATCTCTCGTCGTCTCTCTTCCTTGTCTCTCGTTTTCCCCCCCCCTCCCCCATCCCTGGCAGGAGCTGCTGAAGCTGAGCAGGGAGGAGGTGATTCAGCAGCGGGTGGGCAAGTTCCGCAGCATAGGCGGCTTCACAGAGGGTGTGGCGGTCGACCCGGCCAAGAAGCGCGCCTTCAAGAAGAAAGACAAGCCCGCCCCCATCCGCTCCTCCCCCACCTCTCCCTTCTCCCCTCCCCGCTCCTCCTCCCAAGTCAACTCCAAGCCTGTTCCCAGTAAAGCCGAGAGCAACTAGAGGGAACGCCACCTGATGCTGCAGGCTGAGCTCAGAGCACTGCTATAGCAGGTGCTCCGTTTACAGAGTGTGCTATTTTAAATGACTTGGCTAAACCATGTTCCGGTATATGTTATGATGGTGGGGGGGACAGCTAAAGTGGTTGGTTCTGCACATAGAGCACACTTGCTGGGGGTTGGAAAGCGAGGATAGGAGTTAAGTGTGTGGAGATGAGTCTAGTGTGCAAATTATGTAGAGTATACAGAATCCTGGTTTGCTGGTCCTGTTCTGTCTTTTATATACTGTATGTTCACATTGTGTGGAGCCGTGCATATGAAAACTTGATATCAAGTGCCAGAAGATCTCATTGAGATGGTTTAAAGCCAGCAGCTAAAATAGTGACCCCCCCTTCTAGTTGGGTCCACTTGAAAACTGAAGTTTTTTTGGAACAGTTTCGGAACCAATGAAGTGCTGTGCATGTTTATTTTTTCACTCCTGACGAGTCTCGCTGTGAACGGGGAACACTTGGAAGAGTGCACAATTCTGATTGGCAGCGAAACTCACATACAATGCACACATACTTCTCTGCGAATTTGGCGCAAGGTTTCAATGCCTGTATTCACTCGAGCAGTCATCGAACTTCACAAAACCGAACATCAATCAACAACACAGAATCCAGAGCACACACATATGCCAAGGTGGGCCGACGACCTGGCAGAGCTGCGAGAAACGGCGAGACCTTGGACTTGAGGCTGAGAGAGGTTAAAAATAGGGACAGTGTAGGACGAGGGGGATAGAATGATATCGATGGGGAGAGAGAGAGGAACAACGGCCAGCGAGGGGAGAGCGGAGGAGCGAAGGGAAGAAAGAGAAGAGAGGAGGCGAACGACGGGATGGGAGGGGAGAGGAGGCGAACGACGGGATGGGAGGGGAGAGGAGGCGAACGACGGGATGGGAGGGGAGAGGAGGCGAACGACGGGATGGGAGGGGAGGGGAGGACCGTGAGCGCGATGGCGAGGGAGGGGAGGAACGTAGCGCGATGGCGAGGGGAGGGGAGGAACGTGAGCGCGATTGCGAGGGGAGGGAGGAACGTGAGCGCGATGGCGAGGGGAGGGGAGGAGCGTGAGCGCGATGGCGAGTGGAGGGGAGGAACGTGAGCGCGATGGCGAGGGGAGGGAGGAACGTGAGCGCGATGGCGAGGGGAGGGGAGGAACGTGAGCGCGATGGCGAGTGGAGGGGAGGAACGTGAGCGCGATGGCGAGGGGAGGGAGGAACGACCGGATGGGAGGGGAGATTGCAAGGGCGACGGGATGGAGAGCGCTAAGGCGACGAAATGGAGAGCGCTAAGGCGACGAAATGGAGAGCGCTAAGGCGACGAAATGGAGAGCGCTAAGGCGACGAAATGGAGAGCGCTAAGGCGACGGTAGAGAGAGCGCTAAGGCGACCATAGAGTGAGCGCTAAGGCGATGGGAGGGAGAGCAGCTAGCATACGACGAGAGGGAGAGCGCTAAGGCGACGGGAGCTAAAGACGACGCGGTGAGCGATGGGCCGACGAATGCATGCGCGAGGGGAGAAAGAGATGGTGACGGGGGGAGAGGAGAGAGACCCGCGAAGGTGGGAGGGGAGCGGAAAGTGGACGAACGACTGGAGGCAAGGGGAGATGACGAAGGCGCGATACAGGAAACTAACACCTGTGGAAGGGTAACGATAGGCTACGGAAGGGAATAAAATTACGATACAACGCTATGTAACAGTCTTACGCATTCCTGTTGGGTCGTTAGTTCCTTAGCTTGGCCACAAACATCTATTGTTGTCAGCTATAATATGCTAGGAATGAAACTAGTGATTACGGGACGGAGAGCAACTAGCATGAAACCCAGTTCCAGCTTGAAACCAACTTTGGCCTGGCGATCGAAACCATCGCTTGGCAAGAGTCGTGCAGGTGTAGCACGAAACATGCGACAGAGGAGATCCGCAGGGAAAAAAAATTTGGCGGGAACATGAAGAATCAAAGATTGGCGACAGCCAATCACATTTGCTCATGGTGCTTTTCGTTTTGTTTGGAACAGTGCTCGAACGGCCCGTTTTCGGCAGCCACTTTCAAGATGGGACAGGGTTCACTATTTTATATTTCGGTTTTAATATACAGTGAGTAGGGGTGACTAACAGTTTTTTTTCAGCGAAAGATATGTATATTTTTAAAAGCTGTAATGCTTTTTAAAATTATGTATTTCGAAAGCGAAGCTGCCTGTAATGTAGGATTTGGCAGCGTCGAGCCGCGCTAAACGCCCGTTTTGGAGTACAAAACGTGGGCTGGAGGTCATTTCCCTCCACCCACGTCTCTCATTTTCAAACGGTTTAGCCGATTTTCCCACCCACCCCCCCTCGAAAGCAGGATAGCGTTGATAACGTAGAGGCATATTGTTGTAATGTCACTGCTTAGATTTCAATTGTACTAAACCCATTTGAAATGAGACGATGCCAATTGCTACATGCAAGAAAGCAAGCTTTCTAAATATGCATTTTCCTAGTACAACGTCTGCAGTATAATGGGCTTGACTGTAGTGCAGTAGCCTCTGCACGTGCAACACCCATTGTTGGTCCTGCCGACGGCAACGCGACTGATCACTCTCGCCTCGCCGATCCAGCCTCGTCTCGTCTCGTCTCCCCTCACCACACCACATCACTGAGAGCGCGGGCATCCCAGCTCGTTGGAAACCTGAACGTCCAAAATATATCGTACTGCACCATTTCAAATCGTTCCGAAAAGGTTTTCAACTCTTGCGACCGAATTCTTTTCTTGATTACCTTGATCCAAGGGCATTCTTGATTCTTGACTCTCACCACGTCTCCTCTCTTCCCTTGCCTCCTATAACTGCTCTGGAAGCCCACTTCTGGAGCCCCAATCACACCAAACTACATCGCTAGGCCTTTCCCATCTTGGTTGCTGGTTCCGATGGCGTTCGCTAATTCAGAACTCGTGAGTCCGCTGATCGAGGGTGATTGGCACACCCGCGTTCTTCATAGTCCCGGTCTGATCGTGGTCACTCTTTTCGACGGTAGCCGTATCGACAAAAACGAAACATATGGGCCCATTTTCGCCGAGGTCGCGAGCCACTTCGCGAACAAAATCGACACAGGAAAAGTAACGTTCTACGAGCTGGACATCGAGAAATTTCCCGCCGTGGCCGTGGAGAACGGCGTAGACGAAGCGCCCACGGTGATGTTGTTCCGACAAGGAGTTATTGTCAAATCCTTCGTTAACGCTGCTTCCGCAAGCTTGCTGCAGGGTGAGATTGAGGAGTGCACGTGAGTGAGCACAAGGGATGTCCTTTTCTCAGTGCTTGTGGGATTTCCCGTTCATGTCAAACAACCTGTGAAATGGAGTTGGCTTGTCTGGAGCGGAACTAAATGGGCGCTGTGATAGTATGTGCAATCTCAAATGGAAGATCAATCAAAGTTGTACTCATGATCCCGCTTGTGGGTAAATTACGAATTTTATGCCAACGCTTTCATTTGAGAGAATGTGCCTCTTGCAAATCCCCGTAGAGGGGCATATCACCAAATCAATGAATCAGAGCTAGCCATACTGGTTATAAATTCCAGCGCATGTCATATCATATCGTGGTTCTCGTATTCTCCTGTTTAAGCGTTCTTAACGAAGTCCACACCAGCCTGGATGGACTCCTTGAGCTCGGGAAGGGCGCGCTGAATGGCCTTCTCCTCGTAGGGAATGAGGTCACCCAGGGGAAGAATCTCCTCCGCCCCACTGGGGCCCAGATGCACCTGCAGGGGGACACAGACAAATAGAGAAAGCGTTAATTGAGTCAGCATAATCACATCGCGGAAGCGAAGGAGTGCGCGTCAGTGAGGACTCCATGTAGGTGCACTCAATGGAGTTGGGCCGAGTCAAGAAGGAGCATGCAGGCAGAGGCTGGGGCCACACCAGAGCACAGCAGTTCTTGTTTTGAGTTGACCCAAAATGAGGCTGCGGCCACACCAGAGCACAGGCACAGTTCTTCATACCTTGGAGGCAAAGACGCGCACCTCTGTGAGCTTAGTACGTGCACTCAATGACGTCCAGGGCAAGGCGGCATTCGAAATACTAATGCATGCAACCAGATGGTAGCACAGAGCACAGTACCTTGGAAGCAAAGAAGCGCGCCTCTGTGAGTTTCGACTCCACATGTGTGCACTCAACGACGTTGGGGGCAAGGGGGCTTTAGAGTTAATGCACGCAATCAAAGGGTGGCACAGAACAGAAAGGTTGGTACCTTGGAAGCAAAGAAGCGCGCCTCTGTGAGCTTCGACTCCACGTAGGTGCACTCAACAACGTCGGGGGCACCGTTCAAGGCCTTGAGGAGCGAGTCAGCAAACACTGCCGCCGCATAGCTGATGGTAGTGGGGAGGAAGGAAGAGAGCAAGGGGAGATTTGAGCATGCAACGGGACAGGTGGGCAGCAAAGACAACGTAGGTGCACTCAACAACGTCGGGGGCACCGTTCAAGGCCTTCAGGAGCGAGTCAGTTTTTGAGACGTCTCAAAAACGTTCATGGCCTTCAGGAGCAAGTCAGCAAACACTGCCGCCACGTAGCTGATGAAGGAAGTGGGGCCGGGAGGGGCGGTCAAAGAGAGGAATGGGCAATGAGAGGGTGGGGGAGCGCTCAATATGGTGTTGAGCAGCATGTCAGCAAGCTGTCTAGAGAGGGTGTTTTTGAGACGTCTCAAAAACACCCTCTCTACACGTGGCTATTGAGCAGCAAGTCAGCAAGCTGTCGCTGCATAGCTGATGGTGGTGGGGAGGGGAGAGGAAAGCGGGTGATTGAGTGAAGTGAGGGTACAGAAAAACTGTGAAGGAACACGAAGGGTAAGGAACCAGACGCAGGACCAGAGGGGGGCCGGAACACCCATTCTCTTTCTTGATTGGTTCCCCATCACTTCAAATTGTTTCCAGCACGTAAAATGTGACAGGGAAAGAGCAGCACACAGCAGAGGGGGCGGTGCTCACGCCATGGAGAGCGTGGCGGAGCCCTTGCCCGCCTTGGCCTGCAAAAAGCTGCCTGGCTTCTTGTTGCCTTCAGCACCCACTAACCAAAGGAGAGAGAGAGAGAGAGAGAGAGAGAGAGAGAGAGAGAGAGAGAGAGAGAGAGAGAGAGAGAGAGAGAAAGAAGAAGAGGCACTCACGCCATGGAGAGCGTGGCAGAGCCCTTGCCCGCCTTGGCTTGAACCACCTCACCAACTGCACCAACTCGCGTTCCACATGCTTCAGGTCTCACCACCCACAGACACACAGAAGATGAGAGCAAGTGAAGGGCACTCACGCCATGGAGAGCGTGGCAGAGCCCTTGCCCGCCTTGGCCTGCACCACCTCCGTGCCTCCATCCTGCGTGCGCTTGGTGAGCTGCTCCCTCTCCTCGTCTGACAGCTCCACGAAGGGAGTGGCCTGGGAGAAGAGCGGAATGATGGTGGCGCCCGCGTGCCCGCCCACCACCGGTATCCTCACATCTGCCAAGGGGAACAGACGAGGGAAGAGAGCACGTGAAATAGTGAGTGGGCGAAGGGGTAAGTGGAAGTGAGTGGGTGAGTGAGCGGGCGAGGGGGTAAGTGGGTGAGTGAGTGGGGGTGAGAGAGTGGGGGTTGAGAGGCACAGTGAGCAGCAGCCGAGGACAAACCCCTAACCCCAACCCCCTTTCCCCCTTTATCTTCACCAGCATTTTCCAGAACCCGAGTTGTCATCCCCCTCACCTCCGCGTCCCGCCCACTTGACCTTCCCTCCCAACTTCCACGCCCCAACCCTTGACCCATTACCCCTCACCTTCCGCGCCCCGCCACTTAATTTATTCTCCCCACCTTCTGTCCCGCCGTGACCTATTCCCCTTCTCCTTCCGCGTTGAGCCCCTTGGCCTCGGCGTAGAAGGTGCGCGCGCGCACAATGTCGAGCGTGGTGATTCCCGCCCAGGGTTTATCAGTAACCAGTGACTCGACTCAAGCGTACCCACCCCAGCCTACCCCAGTCTTTTACTCTTCTCACCTTCCGCGTTAAGCCCCTTGGCCTCGGCATAGAAGGTGCGCGCGCGCACAATGTCCAGGGTGGTGATGCCGAAGAGCTTCTCAGTGACTGCTCAATCGACCCAGGCGCAACCCCTTCATTCCCCTCACCTTCCGCATTGAGCCCCTTGGCTTCCGCGTAGAAGGTGCGCGCGCGCACAATGTCCAGGGTGGTGATACCAAAGAGCTTCTTGGGGTCGTACGTGCCCGCCTTGGCGAACACCTCCGCCGCGATGGGCACGGTCGAGGGGTGGAGGATGGTGATGCCTACGTGATTTCCAATTACTGCAGACTCGGACCACGCGCAACCCATCCCAGTTCGTCATCCCGCCCCTCCACTCGGTTACCCCCTCACCTTCCGCGTTAAGCCCCTTGGCCTCGGCGTAGAAGGTGCGCGCGCGCACGATGTCGAGCGTGGTGATGCCGAAGAGCTTCTTGGGGTCGTACGTGCCCGCCTTGGCAAAAACCTCCGCCGCGATGGGCACGGTCGAGTTCACGGGGTTGCTGATCATGCCCACCGCCGCCTGGAACGGAGCAAGGGAAAAAATGCCAAAGGGTTACAATGCAGTGAGTGAATGTGGTAACGGTGGTTGTAGCAGTGCCGGCTTTCTTAAAACGCTCCCACGCATCCGGCACGCGGAAGCTTGCGAGGTGACTTTTGAGTCGACTCAAAAGTCGCATCCGGCACGCGGAGGCTTGCGGGGATGGCTACGCACAGGCTTCTGGCGATGCTGCCTTATAAGTGACGCTCCCGAACGACACTTTCCAAGTTCCACAGGAACTAAAAATGCACCTAGGTAAAACCGTAAAACAACGCTCGAGCAGTGGCTTTAATCTTACCGAGCGTTAACCACCCCTAGAGCTTACCAGGTTTATGCAACATACTGATTGAAGATGCGACTATATATACCAAGCGTTTAACCGGCTTAAACCGCGGCTGAATCTGACCCAGCGTTTGTGCGATTCAAACCACCACCTAGATCTTACCGTGGGGCAGTGCTTGGAGATGGCTTCGCACAGCCCCTTCACGATGCCGGCTCACTGTCAAGAATTGCCGCCGGCCTAGATTTTACCGAGCGATAATGCACCAAGATCTTACCGTGGGGCAGTGCTTGGAGATGGCTTCGCACAGGCCCTTCACGATGCCTGCGTTAATGTTGAACAGGTCTTGCCGCGTCATGCCCGGCTTACGTGGCACGCCAGCGGGGATCAGCACCAGATCGCTGCCTTCCAGCGCTCCGGCAAGCTCGTCGGAGCCGAGATAGCCCTTCGCCTGTTTATCGGGATATAATAATAACGAGGACAACGTGAAATGAGTTTCATTGTACCTGCTAAGGCGTTTATCAAAATACGAGTCGAATCGCAGGGAAATCATCTGGATCAAAAGAAGTTGCTATGACCAGTAGGATAAGGTAAAACTTTGCAGGTCGATCTATCTACCAAGTTACTGATCTCTCAGCCTTACCTTGGCGTTGGAGCAGATGTGGCTGATGTCAGCAGCAACACCGTGAGTACCCGCCACATCGTACAGTGACAGATCCGTTACAAGCGGGCTCGACTTCATCAGAAGGCTCAGAGGCTGCCCGATGCCGCCGCCAGCACCCAGAACCGCCACCTTCCGAGGCTGTGCCGAGCCTGCCGCGGAGGACAGGGCTCGGCGGGCAAGAGGGATCGCATTCTTCAGGAAGGCCATTTTAGTGGGGATGGGGTGTAGAGGGAGGATGTGATGAGGCGACGCGGGGTGGAAGGGAGGAGAGATGAAGCGGTGGTATGGGAGGCGACTAAGGAGGATAGCTGCAGAGATGGCCTAGAACTGAAGAAGCGGAGATGGAATGGCGATCAATAGAGATCCCTGTGATGCGGGAAATGAGAAATCGATGGCTGTAAGGACCCTCCCTTGAGGAGAACGAACAGGATGAGGACTGACACAATAATTTTATACGGGTCAAGTTGACTGTAGTGTACAGAACTGTGAAGTTCACTGTAGCTTTTCCTGGACAGGGGAATCTCGAGGCCCAGTAGTTCCACGCTGGACGCACTGCGGGGATTTGGGAATACGTTTACCGCAGATTGGGTGCGAGGTCCGTTTCCGGCAAAAGAAAGCATGCCACGTGGGACAAATACCCAAGAAGTCCGGACAAAACGCGAGATTTGGGGCACCAGTGGGAAAATCCGCTCAGGCAAGAAACCAGGGAAATGTGTTTGATCTGTTTATGTACGAATTATTTTACCCAAAAATACTCTAACAGCGTCGACGTCTCTAATATCGGAACTCTTTAGGTGTTGCTCATCGATTGGCTGTTTGCTGTTCTTGGAATTTACGAACCGCGAATTCGCACGAGTCGCGAATGTCACAAAATTGAATTGGGTTGGGAATTGCGAGATTCAAGCCTGAAAAGCAACGCCTTCCTGTCTGCCTGCCTGTCACAAGAAATCACCACATCCACAAAAAGGCATTGCCAGCACACTGCTAGCACCAGCAGCTGCTGCTGCTGCAGGTGCTGGAATGACGTCAACCAACGCCAACCCGCGCAGTAGCAACAACGGCTGCAACCAGATGCATTGGTAGTCTCGCCGATTGTTTCACATTTCCTTTCGTGTGCACATACCGTTCAGTGATATCATCTGAGTCTAGCTTCAAACACACAAAAGCAGAGATTCATTTTTGCCATTCAGAAAGAGATTCTTCGTCTCAATTCACTCTGTCATAACTCCATCGGTTTTTTTCTCCGAGTATGTCGCAACACTTGAGCTCCGCCCATCTGATTTCCGCACACGTCACCCTGCAATGGCTACGTCAATTGGATAACGATCTTTGCAAGGGTGGCATATTGCAGCATAATGAACCATTTTCTCCATCTCCCTGAATTTATTTCCCCTCCAATCTCTACCATGTGTGTTAATGAAATAGTTCCTGCTGTTAAGAGGCATCTCAGTTATCGCTCTTTCCTCTACCAAATTCTTTCCTACTGATCAGTGGAGCGAATCACGCAGGCGCAGTACTGGCGGGAGATCAGCGTTGGCAACGGCAATGGTGCTACTACAAACAATTCCAATCCAATGGTGGAGAAAAACTCTACCCAGCACACTAACGGCCATGATCCGACGACCAAGATGATTAGCACTCAGGATCCAGTGCCTATCTCGGCCAAAACTACTATGACCAGCCCAAAAATTTCAAGATCGAATGGTAACGGTGTGGCGGTGGAACCAACCGCTGATAGGAATGGCCACTGTGGTCACTTTTTTAAGGCTGACTCCGTTGACAGCTTTGACTCAGTTGACCAAGATGACGGAGGGAAGCAGCCAGCTGTCATGTCAGTGGCGTCCATGATGTTGGATGCTCAGGCTGACCTGCTTGACTCCCTTGAACGCCCCGAGGTGAGCTTTGACTTTCTTGAATCCCTTGACTCATGTATGATCCTGCCCCTACTGTCCTGACCTTTCTGCTCTGTATCCTGCCGCTTTCCTCCCCAGATACTGAGTATCATCGACGGCGTGACACCATCGCCAGTGGAGCGACCCAAAGTGGTGGTGGAGCTGGGGGCGGGCATTGGCCGCTTCACTGCTGACCTGGCACGCAGAGCCACGTGGCTCACTGCCCTTGACTTCCTGCCACACGCCCTTGCTGCGGTCAGTCTCGGTTGTTCTGTGTGGTCCGTCTAGTTTTGTCATGGTAGAAGTGGGTTGACTGCGTTGACTGATTTGACTGAGCAGATTGGATTGACTGCGTTGACTGATTTGACTGAGCAGATTGGATTGACTGCTTTGGCTGGATTGAATGCGTTGACTAAACTGGATTCTGTATTGTCCAGTTGAGCTAACACCCAACTCTCCATCCGCATCCCCTGGCAGAATGTGCAAGCACATGCACGCCAGCACCCCAACGTGGACTTCGTCTGTGCTGACGTGGCAGATGCCACGTCAGCTGCTCTGCTGACTAGGCTGGCGCCTGACCTGGTGTTCTCCAATTGGCTGCTCATGTACCTCTCGGACTCTGAGGTACGGCAATCCCAAGAGCAAAGAGTCCAAAGAGCCAAGGCAAGGATTTTGTCTATCTTCTGACTCCCCCGCCTCCCCTGACTTCCTTGACATCCTTGACTCCTTGACTCCTTGACTCCTTGACTCCTTGACTCCTTGACTCGTTGACTCCTTGACTTGTTGACTCGTTGACTCCTTGACTCCTTGACTCATTGACTCGTTGACTCCTTGACTTGTTGACTCGTTGACTCCTTGACTTCCTTGACTTACTCGACTCGCTCACCTCCATTCGCCATCCGCATTCACTCTTTCCACCCTTTCTCTCTGGCCGCGCCTCCCCCCTCAAGCGCACTCACTTATCGTTTCCTGCACCCTCCTACACCTTCCCGCCCTCCCCCCCCACCATCCATCCACAGGTGCACGCATTGGAAAAGCTGTAGCTCCACTCCCTGCCCCCAGAGGGTCTCTTTTTCTTCCGCGAGTCATGCTTTGAGTAGTATGGCAGCCACCACTCCCACTCCCACCTACCCCATACTCCTCCCTCCAACCACCCATCCACAGGTGCACGCATTAGCAAAGTTGCTGCTCCACGCCCTGCCCCCCGGGGGCCTCTTTTTCTTCCGAGAGTCATGCCTGGAGCAGCCTGGAAGCCAGCACTTCCATTCCCAACTACCCCATCCCCATCTTTTCCCAAACCAACCACCCACAGGTGCATGCATTGGCCCGGGTCTTGCTGCACGCCCTGCCCCCCTGGGGCCTTTTCTTCTTCCGAGAGTCGTGCCTGGAGCAGTCTGGCAGCCAGCAGCGCCGCTCCAACCCCACCCATTACCGCCACCCGCTCTTCTACTGCCAGGTGGGCTTTACAACGCCTCAATTCGTTGGCACTCCCACACTCTTCCCCTGCTGAGTGCCATTACCTAGCCTAACCTCATCATATCCGCTCTTTCACACATGGATCATCTCACCTTGTAACACACGCCTCCTCCCCACCACTGTTCTCACTCCAGGCCTTCTCTGAAGCTCATTGTCCAATCCACCAGAGCCAGAGCCAGCCGCAGCAGCAGTATGAGGAGCAGGATGAGGGAGGGGAGTGGAGGTTCAGGCTGAGGGAGATGAGGAGCGTTGCAGCATACTCTCATGTGAAGGGGTGCCAGACGCAGGTGTGCTGGGTGTGGCAGAAGGTGCAGCACACTACACAGAGCAAGAGGCTGGAGCGAGAGGGAGCACTGGTCGGGGAGGAGAGCAGAGTGGGCAAGACGAGAGAAGGGAAGGAGAGGGAGGAGCAGCAGCAGTACAGCCTGGAGGGCATTCTTTGCTACGAACACATCTACGGGCGTGGTTTTGTCAGCACTGGCGGCCGTGGTGAGTCGATGTGGTGGAGTCAACGGAAGTCAACGTGGTGGGGCCAGCAGGACCCAGTTTCGCTCCCAGATTCCCATCTATGCTGCACTTCTCCTTCTAATAATTTGGAATCCCAGAACCTGGATTCTTCCAAACCTGCCTCCCCCCTCTCGCACCCTCCAAACCCTACCGCCCTGCCACCCCTACAGCTTCGACGCTCGCTCTCCTGCCGCTGCTCTCTCTCACCCCCGAGAAACGAGTGCTGGATGTGGGGTGTGGGCTGGGGGGAAGTGCGCTGCTCATGGCTGAGACCTATGGCGCTAGCGTGCATGCCATCGACGTCTCCCCCACCATGGTACAGTGTTTTACACATCCATGCATATGCACATACACATGCGCACACACACAGCCGCACACGCAGGCGTGCACACATACACACACAAGCACACACAGATCTACCCACACATCTGCTACGAAGCCCAAACAGAATGCTATCATTCTGTTGCCTCCTCTGCAGCCATTGCTCCCCACTTAGGGGGAAAAAAGAAGGCGTTGATTGTGGAAAAAACTCTGGGATTGGCCTTAAGTTCGGCCGGAAGAGCTACAAACAAAACTGCTTGGGAGGTTGTGGGTGTGTTGGCCCACCACGCAAACGTCTCATTTTGCTTGTCGCCCTTTTGGCCGATCCCCTGGTCAATCCCAGTGTTCTTTCCACATTGCTCTTACCTCCCCCATCTTCCCCCCCCTCCTCCCCTCGCCCTCCTCTCTCTATCTCAACATGCACCCTACCCCACACCGATCTTTCACTCCCACCCGCTCAACCAGGTCTCTCTCGCCATCGAGCGATCCCGCAAGATCCGTGCAGCCGATGCCACATCAGCACCCACGTCCGCACTCGTGTCAGCGTCCGTGCCCATGTTGCAGTTCGAAGTGGCCGACTGCCTGACCAGAAACTTCCCCCATGCTTCCTTCGACTGCATCTACACCCGCGACACGCTGCTGCACATCCAGGCAAGCCGGGGTCATGCAGGTTTCGAGCAGCCATTTTAATTTCCAGTGACCAGAATGCAAGTTGTCAGACTATAATTTCTAAGTTGCCTTACTGATTGGCTTCAGTTGTAATCCGTGTCTCGTGATTCCAATTGCGCATGCCACCCTTGCCCTCACTACACGTCAATCACACCATACCCTCATTACAGGACAAGCCTTTCCTGTTCTCCCGCTTCCACCGCTGGCTGAAACCGGGCGGCAGAGTGCTGATCACAGACTACTGTAGCGGAAAGGACAAAGTGGAGGAGTGGTCTGAGGAGTTCAGGGGTTACGTGGCGCAACGGGGTTACCACCTGGTCACCATTAGGCGCTACAGTGAAGTAAGCTTTGTCACAAACCTTTTGTCTAAGAAACGAGTTCTTCTTACACTGATGTTGATGCGAGAGCTCTGTGGTCACGTTTGTTTCTACAGTTTACCACACACTCTTCTGCCCTTCACCCTGGCAGATGCTACAGGCAGATGGTTTCCACGTACTCAAGGCCATGAACCGATGTGCACACTTTTCTGCACTTCTCCACTTCTGCACACCTCCACTGCCGCCTCAGTCCTGTTCACATGTGCGCACTCTTTCTGGTCCTCTGCCCTGGCAGATGCTCCAGGCAGCTGGTTTCCACGTACTCAAGGCCGAGAACCGATCCCACCAGGTGAGATGAGAGCAGCACGTGGGATGGCAGCAGGTGGGATACTGGGTCAGCCTTGATTTGAGTCAATTCAAATCTAAGCAATCGTTCCTCACTGTTGTGACAGCATTCCGTGTACAAACCCATGCATCTCCACACCCATCTTGTCTCGTACTCCATCTTTCCTCCTCCCCCTCACCCCCACCCACCTTGCACTCCTAATGCTCAATTCCCTGGCATCCTGATACCAACAGTGGGCAGGAATCTGCGTCTCTCCTTCTCCCTTTCCCCCTCTTCCCCACGTTTTTCCTTTGCCCCTCTTCCATTCTTCCCCCTCTGTCACCCATGTTGCTCAGTTCCTGGACATTCTGGAGGAGAAGGCCCGAGTTCTGTCTGATACCACTGTGGCCAGAAATCTGCATCTTTCCTTCTCCCTTCCCCTTTTTTCCCCTCCTCTTCAACCCATGTTGCTCAGTTCCTTGACATTCTGGAGGAGGAGAAGGCCCGAGTTTTGTATGATACTACATGTAGCGCCCAGAAATCAGAATGGGTGAGTTTTGCCCATGTCAGAGTTTGTTGGCTGCAGTTTCGCGATTGTCACTAAGCCTTTGCAGCGAATGGGACGGAACCACATGTGCCACAGAGTGTTACGTTCGTTTGTTGTCTCATGCCACCCTTGTCTTTGCGCCTCTCGCGTCAAGGGACACTTCAAGCCATATCTCCACCATTTGTTATCCCCTGCCTATCCAGACGCACGCACGCCAACGAGCCGACCATCAGGATGAGCAGCTGCTGGCGGGATGGACGGCCAAGATGAGGCGAGTGCGGGACGGCGACCAGGCCTGGGGGCTGTTTCTGGTGGAAAAGCAGGAGTGAGGTGCGGTGTGGTGCGGTGGGGCTAGGTGAGGTGCAGTGAGGTGTCACTGAGGGCTCCTGGAATTCATGACTCAGCTGAGGGATATGCTAGGGGGCATATTCTGATGAGGGAAGGCATTGAGCTGTGGGGACCGTTGATATACGGGTGGGAGGGTGAAGAAAGAGTAGACTGTTTGTGCCGCACTGCATCACACATGCCATGGTGCTTGTGCTACCAGGAGAACGTTCTGGCCAGGAAAATTGAAGAGAGGGTGGACTGTTTGTCAACAAGATTACCTTAGAGCAAGCATGTAGAATAGAGGTGTGAGGATGTCATGTGCATTTAGGTTCCTTGTTTTGCACTTGTAAGGAGAACAAGTGTACTGAGCAAGTGTACTGAGCAAGTTCTTTCTGGGTTGCTCTGATTTTTTCTTACACAAGTTACACATCACCTTACAAAGCAATCATACAGACAGTACCGCCCACACAAATCCCAAACTGCGTTCAAATCCAAAGCAGTTTCACCCAGCAAACCTCACAGCTGAAGCTGGCCAGCATGCCATCCCATGCCACGTCCTGAAGCTAGCGCCCTGCCATTTGCTGCCATGCCCTGCCATTTGCTGCCATGCCCTGCCATGCGCTGCCATGCCCTGCCATTTGCTGCCATGCCCTGCCATTTGCTGCCATGCCCTGCCATGCGCTGCCATGCCCTGAGACGCCTAGAGTCGTTCACTTGAAAACGTGTCCCCCTCTAAGGCGTGTCAAGAGCCGATGACTCGAAACTGCATCCATAAATATGCCTGCCGAGGCGTGGATCTCAGACAGATGGAATCACCCGCCACTGCGCCCCCCTTGCAGGATGGACCCCCTTTGCGGTGCACCCCTCCCTGTGTGGATCTTCATTCACTTGTGCGGGCTGGCAGGTGAGGCAACCATGGAGTCATGCACGAAGTTGCGCGCCCACTCCTCCTCTCCTCCCATCGCCACCAACTCCTGTGAACGCATGTGTGAAACGGGTGTGTGAGTGAGAGGGAGAGAGAGTGAGTGTGTACCATGAGGACCTTGAGAATATACATTCTCCCAGTGCCCACCAGCGTCACCAACCCCTCCCGCCCTTTCCTCAGCCCACTTGCCCAACCTACCCTTACAGCCTTCCCTTACAGCCTTCCCACACTATCCTCCCTTCCCTCCAGCCCTTCACTCCACACCAACCCCACTGTCCCCTCCTTTGCAGCTCACCTGCACAAGCAGATGCATGCCTGCCTGCTGCTGCTTCACGAGCTGACTTTTGAGTCGACTCAAAAGGTTGCATGCCTGCCTGCCGCTGCTTCACGGGTATGGGCTCGTCAATGTAAAGGAAGATGGCCCTCCTCCTGCCTGCCTGCTCCTCCTGCCGGATGGCCCTTTTTCCAACAGCACCTTCCCCCCTCCCTCCCCTCCCCTCCCTCCCTCCCTCCCACTACAATCACCCTTTCACCCTTCCCACTGCCTGCGCTCACCTGCACGAGCAGCTGCATGCCCGCCTGCTGCTCCTTGACGGGGATGGAGTCGTCGATGTAGGCATGCTGGATGGCCCTCGCATACGACTGCAATGCCTCCTTGCTCACGGCCTGCCAAAGAGCGGGCATGAAGATTTGCAGCGAGGCAGTCGGGCGCAGAGGAGGGGAAGGGGAGATTGAGTGGGATGTACTGAAGCACTGATGCGCACTAGCACACTAAATCAGTGGTTGATGAGTTTTGAGACGTCTCAAAAATACACTTTTTACACGTGGGATGTACTGCAGCACTGATGCGCACTGAATCGGCGGTGGATGACTGTTGCGCGTGTCTGTTGCCAAGGCATTGTGAAGCATCAGCATCAGCATCAGCATCAGCAGCACATTATGGCTTGAACAAAACACACGATGCCACATCCACTGCTCCCCTGCTCTTCAGGTGTTCTTGTGAATACAAACAAGCACAGTACTTGCCTTCTTGCCTGCCTTGCCAACACCAGCAGCAGTGCTCGTCTTAGCAGCAGCAGCGGCATCAGCAGCCGCCAGGGCAGGCTTGAGAAGAGCCTCGGTCACATGCTTCCGTGCCCACTGCTCCTCCGCTCCCTTGCTCACCAGGTCCTGTGGCGGAGCGAGAATAGGGGAGCAGCATGGGGAGTCAAAAAAGGAGAAAAGGGGTGAGAACGAGGAAATGAGAGGTAGCAACAGATAGGATGGGGAGAGAAAAAGGGAGAAGTTTTAGGAGCCTAATTCTGCAAAAACGATGATGACTGGAGAAAGAGAGCGTAAACGAGTGACAAGGAGGGTCATAAAATGACTTACCAGCACGAGAGCGTTGACTCCTCGGGTCTGTTCCAGGGCCGGACCCCTCACGTCCACATATGCAGGGAAGATGGCCCGCGCATACACCTTCAGATCGCCCTCCCTCATGCCCCCCGCCCTCTCCTGCTCCTGCTGCTTCTTGCTCACAGCAACCTTCCCACTCTTCCTCCCTTGCTCCGTTTCTGTCGCTGCTTTGCCTGCCACTGCTTCTGTTCCTGCTACAGCTGCCCCCTTACTAGGCGCTACAGCCGGCACCACCAGTCCCGCCAGTCCATCTGTCTTCACGCGATTGGCTGCAGCCATGGCAGTGGCAAGGGCCTTCTCGGCAATGGAGAGCTGCGATTGGCTGGATCCGAGCTTGCCCTCCAGCTCAGCCACCTTCTTTCTCAGCGCGGCCTTGTGGCGGTCGGCGTCTTTCGTCTGCTTGTCCAGCTCAGCGCGCAGCTGAACCACCTTGGCACCCTCCTCCTTGGCCCGTTGCTCGGCAAACGCCAGAGACGAGCGAAGGTCGGCGATCGTCGTCTCATTCTCCGCCTTGAGAGTCGCCAGCTGCTTCTCCAGCCAATCACACGCCTCCATGTATTTCTGCTTCTCCTCCTCGGCCCTCCTCAGCTCCCCCTCCAGCCTGGATTCCACCCCCGCCAGCTCAGCAGCCGCCCGGTTTTTTCTGCGCCGCCAGCTCAGCCTCGCGGTTCCGGATCTGCTGCACCAGCGCGCCCTCCCGCTGCTCGAATACTGCCGAAACCTGCCGGCCGCTCTCCTCCATGCGGGCGGCCTGGGTGGCAAGGTCGCGGTTTTGCTGCAAGACGGATTCGAGTCGTGCTTTTAGCTCTGCGTTGTTTTTAAAGATTTCTGTCCGGGTCTGTGCTGCTTGCTGCAGTTTTGCTTCCAATGCTGCCAGCCGAGCCTCCACCACCACCACCGCTGCCTGTGCTTCGTCCCTCTCCTTCTGCAGAGAACAAAGATGGGCAAGTGAAATGAGGGAGAATGAGGTCTGCCTGGGTCTGTGCTGCTTGCTGCAGCGTGGCTTCCAGTGCTGCTAACCTCCCCTCCACCACCTGTGCTGCTTGCTGCAGCGTGGCTTCCAGTGCTGCCAGCCTCGCCTCCACCACCACCACCGCTGCCAAGGCTTCATCTCTCTCCTTCTGCAATGGGACAACAGGGAGTATGTAGTAAGGGGAGAAATTAGGGTATGGGTTTGTGATTCTGAAACGTGATAGTTTCCTGAGGCATGAGTCACGTTTGAGTCGACTCAAAAGTCACCTCGTTAGCATGATAGATTCCTGACGCATGAGTGCCGAATGAGGAAGGGAGGACAGCTAGCCAAGCATCAGAATGCTTCCAGGTCACGGGTGGCTGAGTGGGTGGTTGAGTGGGTGGGTGGGTGCGGGCCTTGACTTGCATGCACGCATGCAAGCACACACCTACACATACATTCCCACATGCACCCACACATCCATTCACGCAAGCACCCCCACACCCACCTTCACGCCCTCAAGCCGGGCGGTGTAAGTCATCTTCTCCTGTGCGCTCTCCGCCTGCGCCCGCCTGAGCGCCTCCTCCCTTTCACCCAGTGTGACCTCGGCGGCTCTCAGCTGTGCCCTCATCGCCTCTGCTGCCGCCACCTGCTGCTGCTGCCGGGATTTAGCTGATGCCAGGCTGGCTTGGAGCGACTGGTTGTCCGTGAGTGCTGCCTGCACCTTGGACGCCAGCTGGGGGTGGGGAATAAGAGGGAACAGAGAGAGAGTGGGAATGAGGGGGCGTGGAATGGGGGGAGGGGAGAGTGGGGAATGGGGGGGGGGAGGGGAGAGTGGGGAATGGGGGGAGGGGAGAGTGGGGAATGGGGGGGGGGAGGGGGAGTGGGGAATGGGGGGAGGGGAGAGTGGGGAATGGGGGGAGGGGAGAGTGGGGAATGGGGGGAGGGGAGAGTGGGGAATGGGGGGGGGGAGAGTGGGGAATGGGGGGAGGGGAGAGTGGGGAATGGGGGGAGGGGGAGAGTGGGGAATGGGGGGAGGGGAGAGTGGGGAATGGGGGGAGGGGAGAGTGGGGAATGGGGGGAGGGGAGAGTGGGGAATGGGGGAGGGGAGAGTGGGGAATGGGGGGGGGGGGGAGAGTGGGGAATGGGGGGAGGGGAGAGTGGGGAATGGGGGGAGGGGAGAGTGGGGAATGGGGGGAGGGAGAGTGGGGAATGGGGGGAGGGAGAGTGGGGAATGGGGGAGGGGAGAGTGGGGAATGGGGGGAGGGGAGAGTGGGGGGGGGAGGGGAGAGTGGGGATGGGGGAGGGGAGTGGGGAATGGGGGGAGGGGAGAGTGGGGAATGGGGGGAGGGGAGAGTGGGGAATGGGGGGAGGGGAGAGTGGGGAATGGGGGGAGGGGAGGGGGAGAGTGGGGAATGGGGGAGGGGAGAGTGGGGAATGGGGGAGGGGGGGAGGGGAGAGTGGGGAATGGGGGGAGGGGGGAGAGGGGGAATGGGGGGAGGGGGAGTGGGGGAATGGGGGAGGGGAGAGTGGGCTAGGAATGGGGGGAGGGGAGAGAGCAGCAGGAAGAGGGGAATGGGGAGAGGGCTTTCGGTTGAACTCTCATTGCCTCTGCTCTGAGCTTTGCCTCAGCTGAACTCTCTTCTGACCTTCTCCTCTCACCTTCGCTCTCCTCTCACCTTTAGAGCGTCTGTATCCGCAGTCAGGTTCCCCAGGGCACGGCAGACAGCGACGTGACTTTTGAGTCGACTGCAAAGTCAGCGACGCCACTTCCTGCGTCTGAGGCGCCTCAAAAGTTCTCCCCTCGTGCGCCCATTTCGCTCTCGCTCGCTCTTACCTTATCCTTGGATTGTTTCAGGGCGTCTGTGTCGGTAGTCAGGCTCCCCAGGGCGGCAGACAAGCGACGCCACTTCCTGCCTTTGAGGCACTTCAAAAGTCTTCCCCTTGTGCGCCCATCTCACTCACTCGTTCGCTCGCACTACTCTCATCGCTCTCACCTTCTCCTTGGACTGCTTCAGAGCGTCTGTATCCGCTGTCAGGTTCCCCAGGGCGGCAGACAGCGATGCCACTTCCTGCTGCAGTCCGCCCATCGCTTCAGAGCCTCAGAGGTCCCTCTCACAGCTCCCTTCATGCGCGCCCATGTCACCTTCTCTCTCTCTCTCACCTTCTCTTTAGACTGCTTCAGGGCATCAGTATCAGCCGTGAGGTTCCCCAGAGCAGCAGACAGAGACGCCACTTGCTGCTGCAGTCCGCCCATGGCCGCCCGGGACTCGCTCCGCTCCGCCTGCAGCCGCCCGTTGGCCGCCCGCAGCTCCTCCAGCTTCTGGGCGGCCGCCTGCGCCGCCCGCTTGCTGGCCTGCAGCGACTGGTTCAGATCCGCCGCCCGGGCCTGCAGCGCCTGCGACCGGGCGGCCTCGGCCTGCAGCGCGAGGGTGGCGCGTTTTGTCTTCACCTCCTTGCCTCGGACAAAATCCACCAACCGGCTGATCAGCGACTGTTTTTTCACCAGCACCACCTCCTCCTCTCCTCCCTCTCCTTCTCCCTCTCCTCTCTCTCCCTCTCCCCCATTCCCTCCGAAGGTCAACTGGGCTGCCCCCCCCTGCCCTCCCAGTTGCTTGGCGCCCTGGTTTCCCCTTGCCTTGAACAGCCCCGTACCGGCAATTCGAGCAGCAAAGGAGGGCGCGGAGGAAGAGGGAGAAGAGGCGGAAGGAGGAGGAAGCTGAGAAAGAGGAAGGGGAGAAGGAGGAGGAGGAGGAAGAGGCGGAGGCGGAGGCGGAGGCGAGGGAGGGAGCAGCAGCGACGGTGGTGTCGGCAACAAGCTGTTGCAGCTGCAGCTGAAGGTCGGAGTCAGCGGGAGAGTCAAAGCCCCTGATGCTGTCCACTATGCTGTCGATTCCTGATTGCACTCGCGCTCGTGCTGAACGGGTAAGGGTGAGAAGGGGGGGAGAAGGGGGGAAAGGGAGGGGGGAAGCGAGGGGGAGCAGGAGAGGCATCAGCGACGGTGGTGTCGGCAACGAGTTGTTGCAGCTGCAGCTGAAGGTCGGAGTCAGTTGGGGGATCAAAACCCCTGATGCTCTCCACTATGCTGTCTATTCCCGCCTGCACCCGCGCTCGTGCTGGAGGGGTGGCGATGGAGAGGAGGGGCACATGAGGGAGCGACGGAGGAGAGGGGGTTGAGGAGAAAGAGAACGTGGGCGAGTCAAAACCCTGCGGCGCTCGCGCTGGGGGGGGGAGAGGAGATGGAGAGGAGGGAGGGCGATGGGAGGGGGGGGTGAGAGGAGGATGTACTGAAAGAGTGGCATGGCATGGCATGGCATGGCATGGCATGGCATGGCATGGCATGAGACTGGATGATAGGGGCGTATCAGCAGCTTCAAGTCAGGGAAGAATCAGGTAATCTGATCTGCCCGCAACCACCATCCCATCCCCGTGCACCCAACGCGAATGTGCACACCACGTGGCAACCCTGCGTGCACACCACGTGGCAACCCTGTGCACGCACCACGTGGCAGCCCTGTGCACGCACCACGTGGCAGCCCTGTGCACGCACCACGTGGCAGCCTGTGCGCACTGCACTTACCTGGTCCCCCGCGCACGTAGGAGGAGAGGAAGTTGAGCGCGACGCCCGTGCCCACCAGCACTTCGAGGTTCCCGCCCCCATACCCCCGTTCCCCCCATCAAGCCCGCCCCCCATACCCCCGTTCCCCCATCAAGCCCCCCCCGTTCCCCCATCAAGCCCGCCCCCATTACCCCCGTTCCCCCGCAAGCCGCCGCCCGCCCCCATACCCCCGTTCCCCCATCAAGCCCGCCCCCATACCCCCGTTCCCCCATCAAGCCCGCCCCCATACCCCGTTCCCCCATCAAGCCCGCCCCCATACCCCCGTTCCCCCATCAAGCCCGCCCCATACCCCCGTTCCCCCATCAAGCCCGCCCCCATACCCCCGTTCCCCCATCAAGCCCGCCCCCATACCCCCGTTCCCCCATCAAGCCCCCCCCATACCCCCGTTCCCCCATCAAGCCCGCCCCCATACCCCCGTTCCCCCATCAAGCCCGCCCCCATACCCCCGTTCCCCCATCAAGCCCGCCCCCATACCCCCGTTCCCCCATCAAGCCCGCCCCCATACCCCGTTCCCCCATCAAGCCCGCCCCCATACCCCCGTTCCCCCATCAAGCCCGCCCCCATACCCCCGTTCCCCCATCAAGCCCGCCCCCATACCCCCGTTCCCCCATCAAGCCCGCCCCCATACCCCCGTTCCCCCATCAAGCCCGCCCCCATACCCCCGTTCCCCCATCAAGCCCGCCCCCATACCCCCGTTCCCCCATCAAGCCCGCCCCCATACCCCCGTTCCCCCATCAAGCCCGCCCCCATACCCCCGTTCCCCCATCAAGCCCGCCCCCATACCCCCGTTCCCCCATCAAGCCCGCCCCCATACCCCCGTTCCCCCATCAAGCCCGCCCCCATACCCCCGTTCCCCCATCAAGCCCGCCCCCATACCCCCGTTCCCCCATCAAGCCCGCCCCCATACCCCCGTTCCCCCATCAAGCCCGCCCCCATACCCCCGTTCCCCCATCAAGCCCGCCCCCATACCCCCGTTCCCCCATCAAGCCCGCCCCCATACCCCCGTTCCCCCATCAAGCCCGCCCCCATACCCCCGTTCCCCCATCAAGCCCGCCCCCATACCCCCGTTCCCCCATCAAGCCCGCCCCCATACCCCCGTTCCCCCATCAAGCCCGCCCCCATACCCCCGTTCCCCCATCAAGCCCGCCCCCATACCCCCGTTCCCCCATCAAGCCCGCCCCCATACCCCCCTTCCCCCATCAAGCCCGCCCCCTTGCCCGCAACCTTGCCCGCCCCTGTGCCCACCGCCCCCTTTCCCCGTGATAGTGCACTCACCCGGGCCTCCGCGCACGTAGGAGGAGAGGAAGTTGAGCGCCACGCCCGTACCCACCAGGACCTCGAGATCCGCTAAGAACGGCACCTTGTCCAGCGCCTGGGGGGATAGTGGTGGGGCGGGGATTGAATACGGGGAAGAGGGTAGGGAGAGGAAGGGCAGTGAGTGGGGGAAGGGGGGATGGAGAAGTTGTGCGCCACGCCCGTGCCCACCAGCACCTCGAGATCCGCCAGGAACGGCACCTTGTCCAGCGCCTGGAGGTGTGCGGGGAGAGGGAAAGGGGGAGAGCGGGAAGGGGGAAGGGGTAAGGGGAAAAGGGAAGGGGAAGGGGCGCTGGGGAAGTTGAGTTGAGCGCAGCGCCCGTGCCCACCAGCACCTCGAGATCCGCCAGGAAGGGCACCTTGTCGAGCGCCTGGGGGGATGGGGGAGAAGGAAGGGGGGGGGAAGAGGGAGGGGGAGGGGGAGAGGGAGGGGGAGGGTGGGGGGAAGGGGAAGGGAAAGGGGGAGGGTTAATGGAGGGGGAGCGATGAGGAGAGAGGGATGGGAATTACTTGATTGTTTAGTGTAAAATAAGCCTTGCTTATTGAGCCAAGTTGACCAGTAAGCGAGTTACCAAGGCAGCGAGTCAAGCAGAGTGAAGCAGAGTCAAGCGAGTCAACGCAGGGACTCACCTCGAGCACCTGCGCGCTGACTTGCACGCCCACTGCTGCTGCGGCCGCCCCTGCGATCCACATGCCCGCCTGCTTCCACTGCGAGTGAAAAGGTACGACGGGAGGGAGGGCGGGACGGAGGGAGAGATGGAGGGAGGGAGAAGGGACGGAAAGGAAAATGGCCAAGTTAAATGAAACAAGGAGGGGACGGGCGGGAGTGAGAGTCGAGAGGGAAAGGGAACGCTGGGGGGAAGTCCCAGCTTTCCCTTTCCCAGCGTTCTACGGGAGAACACTGGGAAGAGACTCCTCAACACCCCCCCATTCCCCCTTATCCCCAAAAATCCCCCAGTTTCCCCCAAGCCCCCAACACTTTCCCCCCTCCGCCAGCCTTCAACGCCCCCCCTTTCCCCCCCATTCCTCCCCTCTTCCCCCCTTCCCCCGACCAATGCGCGCACCAGGGGCCGTTTCCGGCCGGATCTGGAGAAGTTCGCGAAGAGGCGGCGAGTGGCCGGCTCGCGCGGGATGGGCGCGGAAGGTGCGCGCGGCACTGTGGCGATCGCCCTGCCCTTGCTGCTGCTGCTGCTGCTGCTGCTGCTGCTGGTGCTGCTGCTGGTGGTGGTGTTGGTGCTGTGAGCATTGTGGTGAGAGTGGGAGGTGTGCTGAGGCTCCGATTGGCTGATGGAGGCACGAATGGGAGGGCGGGAGGGAGGGAAGGGGAGGAGGGGGAAGGGAGGGACGGAAAAGGAGGGAGGGGGAGGGACGGGGGGTGGGGGGAGGGAGGGAGGAAAGAAGGGATGGAGGTGAGGTGAGCATTGCTGGAGAGCAATGGCTGGAAAACGAGGGCTGTACGGCATATGCAGCAGTAGGAGGCCGTTTTTACTCCTTTTTTTTATTTTTATTTTTAATTGGGCTGGATTGGGAGTAGGGCGAGAGATTTCGAAGGGAAGTGACGCCAAAAAAAAAAAAGGAAGAAGAAGTGGAAAAAAAAAAAAAAAAAAACACGCTTGGGAAGGGAGAGGGGCGCATTGGAGTACGATACGAAACAATACGGTGCAATGGGATCGGATAGGATGCGAAAAGATACGGTGCGAGAGGATACGATGGAATTCGGGCACGCACCGTTTGGAGGGCTTGGTGGAGGGGACGACTGCCGCCGTCCATCTGGGAGTGGTGCGCTTGAACGCTGGCGCGGACGACACGGGAGGGAGAGGGGGACGGGGGGAAGGGGGCGGTGGGCGGAAGAGAGGGGGAAAAAAGGTGGGGCGGGTTGAGTCGACTTAAAGGGGGACGACAGCAGCGTCCATCTGGGAGTGGTGCGCTTGAACGCTGGCGCGGATGACACGGGAGGGAGAGGGGGACGGGGGGAAGGGGAGGGGGGTTGGAAACGACGCAAATAAAGAACGGGAGATGTACGCGGAGCAAACAGCCGGAGAGACACGTGAGTGAACGACGCATGCGCGACACATGAGTGAACGATGCAAGTCTCGCGGAGTGCCTGCGTCGTCCGTGTACAGTCCACTACGCGCCCACTACTACGGCTCTGTCCGTCATTCTGCCCACACGTATTTGGCCCCGTTGACGCGTTCCCGAAATACGCCTACATTTGCGTTAAGTCATCCCTACTGCAGTTTATGTCTCCTTCCGTTAACATCTGTTTCCGTTTATGTCTACTTACGTACATGACTCTCGAATCGCCATACTCCTTTCTGCGGCCCAAGCATAACCTCGTTTCGTCAAGCTAGTTACTTCTGCGTTCCCCATTTCGTCGAGCTACAACTTACTATGTCCCCATTTCGGCTTCGCGGTGGCGGAAAGGAGTTTGCGCCAGCGCTCATCGCTGTGCAGCGCGCTGCTCCCCGCGCCCATGCGCCCGCTTGCGCCAATGCGGCTGCGTGCGCTGGGGCAGGGCGCGAGGCTCACGCGGCGACTCCTGACGCTCTCGCGGCTCTGCGCGGCAGATCTCGCCGCGGAAATCGCGCGGCTGCTTGGGGCGCCGGGCAAGCATAACTGCGCCTGCACCTGGAGAACGATGAGGGCCGCCATTCCGCCGTGCTTTGCGGCCGCTTAGAGTCTCCGCCTCCTATACGCACGCAAATCTCACTAACGAATTATAGTAGTCTAGACCCCACCCCCTCTCCTCTGCCGTTCCCTCACGTGACGAGATCCGCTCTTATGAGCATCAAAAAGAATGCTTGGGATGAGACAGCCGCCCCTTGATTGTTGGCTTGGATAAGCGGGAGGGAGGGGGGAAAGGGGGAGGGACAAGCGGGGAAGGTTTCGGGGGTCAGGAGGTAAGGCACCCTGGCGTGGGGTGGGGGGAAGGGGGGGAGCCTTGGGGGCGAGCGGGAATTGGAGGAAACGGTTGATGAGATCCATTTGATTGGCGGGATCGGAGAGCGGGAAAAATGGATGTGGTGTGGAGCGGAATGGGAACGGGGGGGAAACGAGAGGCAAGGAAGAGGTGCAGTACAAGACAAACGGGGTGAGCGCGAGAAATGGTGCGAGAGCGGGGGAAACGGGGCGAATGGGAGAAAAGGGTCGAGGATGGAAGGGATGGGAAGGGATAAGAAGAGATGGGAAGGGATTGGAAGGGATGGGAAAAGGATAGGAAGAGATGGGAAGGGATGGGAAGGGATGGGATGGGAATGGGGAACAGGGAGACTAACACCGCCACGCGACCAGAGGCGGGCAGTGCAAACAGAAATACAGTACAGATGCCCACACATATCTGCCCAAAACGAATCAACTGGTGCGATGTTTCGCAAACCAAGCGCGATTACAGTTTAGCCGAGCGTAAACTCCAATTCTATCACACATATCTGCCCAAAACCATGTTCCCCATCTCCCCTAGCGCTTGGCGCCAGCAGTGCACCGAACGAGGGAGAGGAGGAGGTGGTTGCTGCAAAGATCCGCTCCACGCAATTGACACGTAAACATCGCATCCGCGATACGCCACGTCAGATTCGAATCTAGTTGAGTACACGGACTGCCTGTAATAATCGTACAGCCTACAAAATGCATTATCCATATATACGTCTTATGTTTGTTGAGGCCCAGTCGTGGAGGCAGCTGCTTTAGAGTCAAGCAAAAGAAGCATGTTATAGAAGAGCCGCATGAAGTGGTCGAGCGGGCCAGGCAAGCAGTAGTAGTAGCAATCCATCGACCCGTCTAGCTTCTTGATGTGTCCGTCGGGGCGCATTGACAGCGACCAATCAAGATCAATGTAAAGGCCTCCAAATTCCTGTCACACGCAAAATCCCCAACACAAAAGCAGTAAAACAAAAAAACTTATATTCATCACACAGAGATCAGGAAGCAAGGAGAACGCCGCCGTCCTGTAAACCACACACGATAACTAAGGTTCCCTAGTCCCCAATCCAACCCTCACTCACCTTCACAATGGCCTTGGCCCCTTCGTTCTGTTCCACCACGTAGCTCCACGGGCTGTCCATTGTCTCATTGTGCGGCACGGCTTTCAGTGGCTCCGTGGCGTTGCCGCAGTCGGGGTGGCCGCGCCACGTGTTGCGCCACACCAGCAGCACATCCGGTGCCACCTCTCGCAGCTTCGCCAGCGATGCGCGCAGCGTGGACAGGTACTTGGGCGCTGGGGAACAACAGGAAGGGGGGAGACGAATATGGTGAGACGACGTGACTGGAGAGCACCACGTGTTGCGCCACACCAGCAGCACGTCCGGTGCTACCTCTCGTAGCTTTGCCAGCAACGCACGCAGCGTGGACAGGTACTTGGCCGCTGGGGGATTGAAGGGAAAACGAGACGAGACGAGATGTGTGAGCAGTAGGGAAGAATTGCAACTTGATCAAGCTTTGGGTGGGAAAGAATCAATCCCCCATCTGGCTTGACAAGGAAAACGAAGCTGCAGACCTTGTCCAACTATATCCCCAGGACTTAGGATTTAGGGTTTCACAGACTCACCTCACCCAAGGCACCCCCCCAAAAAATAAAAAATAAAACATAAAATAAAATAAAATGATTAAACATACTTGGTCTCTTCTCAAAGCCCTTGTTGAGGACGACGATGGACGTGTTCAACTCTCTGAGGTGCCGCAGCCAGCGCTGGTTGATTTTTCAGACCTTGCCCCTTAACAGCCCTGAAGAAAACAAATAGCACCTACTTGGTCTCTTCTCGAAGCCCTTGTTGAGGACGATGATGGAGGTGTTCCACTCTCTGAGGTGGCGCAGCCAGCGCTGGTTGAACTTGCCGGCCCTTGCCCATTCGGACCCCAGGACTTGGATGAAATGATCCCACAGGCAAAGAGAAAGGCACCTACTTGGTCTCTTCTCAAAGCCCTTGTTGAGGACAATGATGGATGTGTTCCACTCTCTGAGGTGCCGCAGCCAGCGCTGGTTGAACCTTCAAAGTTTGCCCCCTACACCCAGGACTTGGATGGAATGATTACACAGATGAAAGTAAACAAAGTCAGACGTACTTGGTCTCTTCTCAAATCCTTTGTTGAGGACGATGATGGATGTGCAGGTTCCACTCAGTGAGGTGGCGCAGCCAGCGCTGGTTGAACCTTCAAGCCTTGCCCATTTAGACCTCGGGACTTGGATGGAATGACTACACTGAGGGAAGAAAGAAGAAGGCACCTACTTGGTCTCTTCTCAAAGCCTTTGTTGAGGACGATGATGGATGTGTTCCACTCGCTGAGGTGCCGCAGCCAGCGCTGGTTGAACTTGCCCCCGCCCGCTGAGTCGGGAGAGAGCAGGTTGTTGTGCACCACTCGGAAGGTGAATCCCCCGGGCACGTGGTCCGAGCACACGATGTGTGGCTTGCGATGGCACAACGGAATCTCGTTCTCCTCCCTGTTATGATGCAAAAAGAGACAGAAAGAGAGACGGAAAACAGGAGTTTTTGGTGCGCTCTCTGGAGATTGAGCCGGGCGAGAGCAGGTTGTTGTGGACCCTATCACGATGGGGAAGACAACCCTTTCTGGAACGTGGTCTGAGCGAGCGCACCATCAAGACGACTATTCTCCTCGCTGAGCGCTGGCAGTGATGGTAACTGCAGCTACCGCATCAAGACAACTATTCACCACCAACTCAGCTCTAAGACATGAACTCTCTAGCATCTGCAGCTGTGCCAATATCTTTCGCAGTCTTCATGGTGACCACGTGGTTCGAACCCATGGCGCGGCAGAATCTGTCGCGGTTGTACCCGTCGAGTGGCAGGCAGAAGCAGCTTCCTGCTACCTGTTACCTGCAGAGACCACATCACCCCAGCCACTCACCAAGCATCTGCCGCAGTGCCGATATCCTTGGCAGTCTTCATAGTAAGCACGTGGTTGATAAACACATCGTGCAGTGCCAGCTGCGACTGATCCCTCTCAAACACCACGTTGTGATGCCCCACCCACCAACCGTGCTACCTGCTACCACTCACCATGCATCAGCAGCCGTTCCGATGTCTTTAGCCGTCTTCATGGTCAGCACATGGTTGATGAAAACATCATGGAGAGCCAGCTGCGACTGATCCCCCATAAACACCACGTTCCTCTGCCCCACCGCCCGGCAGAACTTGTCGCGGTTGTACCCGTTGAGCGGCGGGCAGAAGCGACTACCTGCTACCTGCTGAGCGGAGGGCAGAAGCGACTACCTGCTACCTGCTGAGCGGAGGGCAGAAGCGACTACCTGCTACCTGCTGAGCGGAGGGCAGAAGCGACTACCTGCTACCTGCTGAGCGGAGGGCAGAAGCGACTACCTGCTACCTGCTGAGCGGAGGGCAGAAGCGACTACCTGCTACCTGCTGGGCGGAGGGCAGAAGCGACTACCTGCTACCTGCTGAGCGGAGGGCAGAAGCGACTACCTGCTACCTGCTGAGCGGAGGGCAGAAGCGACTACCTGCTACCTGCTGAGCGGAGGGCAGAAGCGACTACCTGCTACCTGCTGAGCGGAGGGCAGAAGCGACTACCTGCTACCTGCTGAGCGGAGGGCAGAAGCGACTACCTGCTACTGCCTACCTGCTACCTGCCGAGACTACATCACCCCAACCACTCACCATGCATCAGCAGCCGTGCCGATATCTTTGGCAGTCTTCATAGTAAGCACATGGTTGATAAACAGATCGTGCAGTGCCAGCTGCGACTGATCCCCCACAAGCACCACGTTGCGGCGCCCCACCCACCAACCACGCTACCTGCTACCACTCACCATGCATCAGCAGCCGTGCCGATATCCTTTGCGGTCTTCATAGTCAGCACATGATTGATAAACACATCGTGCAGTGCCAGCTGCGACTGATCCCCCACAAACACGATGTTGCGGCGCCCCACCCACCCAGCGATGCTACCTGTTACCTGCTGACTGCACTTCCTGGATCACCGAACACACTCACCATGCATCAGCAGCCGTGCCAATATCCTTTGCGGTCTTCATGGTAAGAACGTGGTTAATAAACACGTCGTGCAGCGCCAGCTGCGACTGATCCCCCACAAACACCACGTTGCGATGCCCCACGGCCCGGCAGAACTTGTCGCGGTTGTACCCGTTGAGCGGCGGGCAGAAGCGGCTGGCCTTCCACGTGTGCTTCAGCTCCGGCCGAACGTTCCAATCACCCGTGCCCGACACCCGGATGTCCTCCGCTGCCTTGCCGAACACGCCCTTGCTGCAATGGGTGGGCGGGGGGAGGGGGGAGAGAGGGGGGAGGAGGGGTTTGGGGGGAAGAGGAGAGAGAAAGGATGAATTGGTTGAGAGGGGCCTCTCGGTGTTAGTGTACTGTGGTAGCCTGACTCGCCGCCACCCACACCACGGTTGAGCGGTGGGCAGAAGCGGCTGGCCTTCCACGTGTGCTTCAGCTCCGGCCGCACGTTCCACTCGCCGTTCCCCGACACCCGGATGTCCTCCGCTGCCTTGCCGAACACGGCCTTGCTGTAAGTCGTGGTGGGGAAGGAGGGGAGAGTGGGAGACTGGGAGAGAGAGGGAGAGGGTGAGGGGGTAGGAGAGAGGAACGGTAAACTGGTTGATAATTGAATGGAGTGGTCTCTGGGTGTCAGGCGTTAGAGACTGGGACGAAATTCACATAGCTTACTTTCTGCGGTACAGGATGTCACAAGTGCCATAGTGGGGCGCGAGGAGGGTTGCGGTTGGGGTCCTTGCTCCACTTTTGAGACTTCGCACGATTGATACAATGCAGGCAGGACAATCGCAATGCTCACTTTCTGCGGTGCAGGATGTCGCAGGTGCCGTAGTGGGGTGCAAGAGGGTTGCAGTTGGGGTCCTTGATAAAAGTGATGTTTTGAGACGACTCAAGACTTCTTTCTGCGGTGGAGGATGTCACAGGTGCCATAATGAGGGGCAAGGGGGTTGCAATTGGGGTCCTTGCTCCAGGGCTGCCAGCGCGGCATGTTGAACTTGATCCAACCAACGGCCCTCCGAGTCAACCTTTGAGTGAACTCAACAAGCCAACTCAGGACGTTCACAGTACTTACTTTCTGCGATGCAGGATGTCACAAGTGCCATAATGGGGTGCAAGGGGGTTGCGGTTGGGGTCCTTGCTCCAGGGCTGCCAGCGGGGCGTGTTGAACTTGATCCAACGGCCCTCCTTCGCCAGACACGCCATCTCACGGTTGGTCTGCTCCACTGCCTGTGCGCCCCGCACTGCCGTCCCGGGGATGCACTCTGTGTAGTTCCAGCAGGGCGCTGTGAGGGGGAAAGCGGAGAATTGAGGAAATCCTTTAGACACCCTACAACAGATCACTGCCTGTGCTGCGCGCCCCGCACTGCTGTCCCTGGGATGCACTCCGAGTAGTTCCTGCAGGGCGCTGTGAGGGGGAATTGGGGGATTTGAGAGAGAAAACAAGGAAAGAAAGGAGGGATTTCAGACATGCCATCTCACGGTTGCTCTGCTCCACTGCCTGTGCGCCCCGCAGTGCCATGCCGGGGATGCACTCTGAGTAGTTCCTGCAGGGCGCTGTGAGGAAAACGGTGGAGAGTAATGTATACATGAATGGGGACGGACTGAGGGGAAGATGGGACTTCGAATGGGAGAACAAGAGGTTGGGAACATAAGAAGAGAAAATCAACATTTTCAGACATGCCATGTTGCACTGCGCACATGAGAAAAGGTCAGATGTGGCAGACCAACGGGAAGGGAAACACGCCTCGATGGCAGCCCTCGGTGAGTACGTTCACATCACATGATCCGATCCAATGGATCATACACTTGGGTAAACACGTGTAAGAAGATTGGTTTTGAGGCGTCTCAAAACCAATCTACCAAGGGGAAGGGAAACACGCCTCGCTGGCAGCCCTCGATGAGTACGTTCACATCGCATGGTCCGATCCGATCCAATGGATCATACACTTGGGTAAACGTACTCACCGAGGGGTTCAGGTGCCGTGGCCTGAGTAGCAGGCATGGCTTCAGCAGCAGGTGTAGCATCGTCTGGAGGAGGGAATGACTCTGCACCGCTGCTGCTGCTATCACCACTTCCAGCAGCAGCAGCAGCAGCAGCACCATCACCACCACTGTCAGCACCACCAGTGGTGGAAGCAGCAGTAACAGCACCATCACTCGACTTCCCTTCATCCTTGATCTCCGCTTCCCCTCCAACTTCTTCCGTTTTCTTGTCTCCCTGCCCTGCCTCCCCTGCTTCCTCTTCCGAGCCCTCTGTTTCCTTCACACCACCAGCCTCCCCTCCCTCCTTCCCTTCATCCGAAACTCCTGCTGCTCCGCCTCCCTCGCCCCCTGCTCCTGCTCCTGCACCTTCCGCCACTGCTCCCTGTTCACCTGCACTCTGCCCACCTGCTCCTTGCTCCGCTGCTCCTTCCTCTGCTGCCCCTTGCTCTGGTACCTCCTTTGTCCCCGCCTCCTCTCTCCCCCCCTCATCACCACCCTCCTGTCCGTCTGCCCCTAAAGGCCTCGCAACAGCCCCGTCACTTTCCTTAGCTTCTTCTCCCGCATCTTTCCCTGCTTCCCCAATGCCAGCCTCCCTCCCTTCCCCACTGCCCGCCACATCCTCTTTCCGCCCTTCCACGGCTCGCGCAATCCCCTCTTCCGCCCCGCGTTCCCCTGCCGCATCCCGTATTCCCGCACTCCCATCCCCGCCCTCCTCCCCTCGGCTCTCCCCTTTACCACCCTTCTCCTCCTCCCCCTCTCTGTTACCATCTCTTCCTCCCTCGCCCACACCTCCCTCCTCTACCTGTGCGCCGCCAGTGCGACTTTCACTGCCACTGCTATCAGCACCAGCAGCAGCAGCAGCAGCACCAGAGCCGTCATCAGCACTATCACCAGCACCACCAGCACCGTCATCACCAACACCAGTGCCAGCAATTCCACTATCCCCAGCATCAGCACCAGCAGTACCACCAGCACCAGCATCAGCAGGAGAAACCAGTGGGAGGCGACCAGGCTCTGTGCCTCCCCCACCCCCAGGGCGCACGGGCAGGAGACTGGGGCTGACAGGCGGCTGCTGTGGCTGCTGGGAGTGGGTATCAATGAGACGGAGCAGGTTGTAGAGCAGTGAAACCCAGTGGTCGAGGGGGCCGGGCATGCAGTAGTGGCGGCAGTCCACTGTGCCGTCCAGCCGCCTGTGGTGGCCGTCAGGGCGTAATGAGGTGGCTGAGTCAACGTCTAGATACACCACTCCGTACTCCTGAGAGTTACAGAGGGGAATAGGGAAGGGAGAGAATGGGAGAGCAGTCAATTGAGGGTGCACGGGCAGGAGACTGGGGCTGACAGGCTGCTGTGGCTGCTGGGAGTGGGTATCAATGAGGCGGAGCAGGTTGTAGAGCAGCGAGACCCAGTGGTCGAGGGGGCCGGGCATGCAGTAGTGGCGGCAGTCCACTGTGCCGTCCAGCCGCCTGTGGTGGCCGTCGGGGCGGAGCGAGGTGGCTGAGTCAACGTCCCTAGGTAAACCACTCCGTACTCCTGGGAGGGAAGGGGGGAGGGAAGGAAGAGAATGGGAGAGCAGCCACGTGAGGGTCTGCCAGCAGGAGACTGGGGTTGACAGGCTGCTGGGAGTGGGTATCAATGAGGCGGAGCAGGTTGTAGAGCAGCGAGACGCCGAGACCCAGTGGTCGAGGGGGCTGGGCATGCAGTAGTGGCGGCAGTCCACTGTGCCGTCCAGCCGCCTGTGGTGGCCGTCAGGGCGTAATGAGGTGGCTGAGTCAACGTCTAGATACACCACTCCGTACTCCTGAGAGTTACAGAGGGGAATAGGGAAGGGAGAGAATGGGAGAGCAGTCAATTGAGGGTGCACGGGCAGGAGACTGGGGCTGACAGGCTGCTGTGGCTGCTGGGAGTGGGTATCAATGAGGCGGAGCAGGTTGTAGAGCAGCGAGACCCAGTGGTCGAGGGGGCCGGGCATGCAGTAGTGGCGGCAGTCCACTGTGCCGTCCAGCCACCTGTGGTGGCCGTCGGGGCGGAGCGAGGTGGCTGAGTCAACGTCCCTAGGTAAACCACTCCGTACTCCTGGGAGGGAAGGGGGGAGGGAAGGAAGAGAATGGGAGAGCAGCCACGTGAGGGTCTGCCAGCAGGAGACTGGGGTTGACAGGCTGCTGGGAGTGGGTATCAATGAGGCGGAGCAGGTTGTAGAGCAGCGAGACGCCGAGACCCAGTGGTCGAGGGGGCTGGGCATGCAGTAGTGGCGGCAGTCCACTGTGCCGTCCAGGACTGCTGCCGTGACGGCCACCGTGCCGTCTAGGCGCCTGTGATGGCCGTCCGGACGTAGTTAGGTGGCTGAGTCAACGCCTAGATACACCACTCCGTACTCCTGGGAGGGGGAGGGGATGGGGATGAGAGAGGGCAGCAACAACAGCAGCCAGGATGGGAGAGGGCAGCAGCTGCTACAGCCGGTCAATCACTCACCTTGAGCAATGACCGCACAGCAATGTTCTTTTCAGCGTGCCGGGCCCACGTGGCGGGCAGCTGCCCCTTGAGCTGCAGCAGCTGATGCTGTTGCTTGCCTAAACCACTATACACCTGCCAGCCACACAGATCACCTTGAGCACGTTCATCTTGGCATGCCGCGTCCACGTGGCTGGCAGCAACCCCTTGAGCTGCAGTGGTTGTTGTTGACCTGATGCTGCTGCTGCAGCCAACACCCACTCACCTCACCCTGCTACAGCCTGGTACTAACCTCTACCACACCCACACCACTCACCTTGAGCAATGACCGCACATCTACGTTCATCTCAGCGTGCCGTGTCCACGTGGCCGGCAGCTGTCCCTTGAGCTGCTATAGTCACCCTCACAACCACTCACCTGGCCCTACTACAGCCGGACATTCTCTCACCTTGAGCAGCGACCGCACAGCAGCGTTCATCTCGGCATGTCTGGTCCACGTGGCAGGCAGCTGCCCCTTGAGCTGCAGTGGCTTGGGGCGGCGCTTGAGGGGGCGGGTGAAGCGGTGGCAGCTGGGGTGCCCCGCAGGGGAGTTGCGCCAGATGACCAGCATGTCTGGGTAGAGCTCTCTCACTGCCTCAAGTGTGTCTCGCACCTCCTGAAGCATCAGGTCCTCTGGGAAGGGAATGAGAAAGGGGGGAGGGATACATGGAGGGAAAGGGGAATACGTGGGGTGGTCCGCGGGGGAGTTGCGCCAGATGACCAGCATGTCTGGGTACAGCTCCCTCACTGCCTCTAGGGTGTCTCGCACTTCCTGCAGCATTAGATCCTCTGATTTGCAGGGAGGGAAGGGAGGCACAGGAAGGATACATGTGAAAAAGGCAGGGGAGTTGCGCCAGATGACCAGCATGTCTGGGTACAGCTCCCTCACTGCCTCTAGGGTGTCTCGCACTTCCTGCAGCATTAGATCCTCTGATTTGCAGGGAGGGAAGGGAGGCACAGGAAGGATACATGTGAAAAAGGCAGGGGAGTTGCGCCAGATGACCAGCATGTCTGGGTACAGCTCCCTCACTGCCTCTAGGGTGTCTCGCACTTCCTGCAGCATTAGATCCTCTGATTTGCAGGGAGGGAAGGGAGGCACAGGAAGGATACATGTGAAAAAGGCAGGGGAGTTGCGCCAGAAGACCAGCATGTCCGGGTACAGCTCTCGCACTGCCTCTAGAGTGTCCCGCACTTCTTTCAGCATCAAATCCTCTGATTTGCAAGGTGGGAAGGGAGGCAGGGGAGGGATGTAAGTTGATCAGATAACCAGCATATCCGGATAGAGCTCTCGCACTGCCTCGAGAGTGTCTCGCACTTTCTTGTGGCATCAAATCCTCTGAGGACGGGAGGACAGAGATGCAGAGGAGGGAGGGTTACGTGGGATAAGGGGCGGGTGAGTTGCACCAGATGACCAGCATGTCTGGATCGAGCTCCCTCACACCTTCCAGGGTGACTCGCACTTATTGCAGCATCAAATCCTCTGAGGAGGAGAGGCAGGGGAGGGACACATGGAATAAGAGGCGGGTGAGTTGCACCAGATGACCAGCATGTTCAGCTCTCTCACCGCCTCCAGCTTGTCTCGCACCTCCTGCCATGTGGCAAAAAGAAACACTGGAAGGGCTCAGGTTGCACTCACTGTCATTGAAGAGCGCGGTGCGGGAGAGGATGAGGATATCCGTGCGCCACCGCCGCAGCCGGCGCAGCCAGCGGGTGTTGTAGCGCGTGGGGCGGCCCGTGTCAGGCGTCAGAAACGGGTTCAGCACCACCCGCAAGTTAAACCCCGGAGATAATAATGTCTCCCCACCCCTTGCCACGCCTCTGCCCGAACCTAACCCCGAGCCTGACCCAGACCTGGACCCCAGCTGGAGATTAGACCCCGAGCCTCCGACACCAGCGCTAGCACCCCCTGAACTCCAGCCATTGCTGCCACCACCACCGCTGCCCCCCTCTTCCTCATCCTCCTCATCCCCCTCTCCTCCTCTGATGGAGCCCCCTTGAGGCACTCCTCTCCCTCCAACTCCGCCAACTCCCCCTCCTCCCCCTCCTCGCCCTCCCTCCGTCCCCTCCGCCCCCTCCTCCTCGTCCTCCTCCTCGCTCCCATCTGACTCCCACAGCAGCACGCGGCCTCGAGTGCCTCCCCCCTGCCTCCTCCCTCGCCTCCTGCGTTCCTTCCCTCGCACAGACGCTATGCTGCTCGCCCTCCCACCTTCCTCATCTCCCTCCATCCCATCTCCCCCTCCCCTTCCTCCTCCTGCTGCTGCTGCTGCTGCTGCTGCTGCTGCGCCAGTGGTGTCAGGGGGACCTTTGCCGTATGAGCCAGAGGCAGTGGAGGAGGGGAGAGCGAAGGTGGGGGTAATAGGGACGTCGGTGCACAGCTGGTGGCCTGCCTCAAAGCATGCACCCTCCGTGGCATTGGCCCTGGGGAATTGGGAGAGTGGGGAGGGAGCATTATGAGGTGGCCTTTTTGAGATTTCTAAAGAACGACCTACAAAAAAAAGTGCCTCCAAAGTTGGTATACAGTCAACAGCCTGCAAATGGCCCGCCAAACACCTTACCATTCCCCAATGCCCACCTCCCTCCCTCCTTCACCACAACCACGTCAACTCATGCACACATGCCCCCCTCCTTCCACCATTTCTCCCTCCCTTGCTCTTGGTTTGTTTTATAATCCCCCACCACCAACACATCAATTCACACGAACATTCCCTCCCACCCTCTCTCCCCTCCCCATGTCCTCGAACTGCACGAACGGGCACCGGTCCGGCTCGCTGCTGCGTCACTCGTACAGCACCTCCCCACCCCAACCCAACCTCCCTCCCTTGCCCACCTCCCTCCCTCCCTCACTCACTCATTCACTCATCATCCATCGCCCAGCCGACCGGCATCTCTCTTAGTCCCAGCAGTAACCAGATGGTTCAAACAGGAGTCATGCATGTCCTGACTAAACGCATCCCCCACCAGCACCACGTTCCGCCCCCGCACAGCCCGGCAGAATCCCACCAGCACCACACCAACATGCACACACACATTCCCCAACACAGACACACACTTCCCAACATCCCCCCCCCCGCCTTCACTCACCATCCATCGCCCAGTCGACCAGCATCTCTCTTCGTCCCAGCAGTGACCAGATGGTTCAAAACAGCATCGTGCATATCAAGGCTGAAGGCATCCCCCACCAGCACCACGTTGCGCCCCCGTACTGCCCGGCAGAACCCCTTGCGGTCGAACCGCACGAAGGGGCACCGCTCCGGCTCGCTGCTGCGCCACTCGTACAGCACCTCCCGCCGAACCTTCCAGTCCGGCACAACCGAGCCTCGGCGGCGGGAGGCTCGGGAGTACTTCTGGCGGATTCGTTCGGCTTGGAGGCCGTATATGCCGCCCTCTCTGGACAGGGTGGGAGGATGAGCAGAGAAGGGAGGAACGAGAAGGAAGGCGTGAGAGAGAGGAAGTTTCAAGAAGGACAAGGGGAATGGCGGGTGAGAGCGCTACTCATTACCCGCACTTCATATGTTAAGATCAGCCTGTTTGTTACCGCTGGGCGTGCAGCATGTCGCAGGTGCGGTAGTTGGGCTGCTCCTTCACTGTGAGCGGGTTGAGGTCCCACGGCAGCCAGCGAGGCGTCGAGTTGAGCGCCCACCGCCCCTCCCTCGCCACACACGCCAGCTGCCTCTCCAGATCCATCACCTGGTAGCGCCGGGGACGGGGGTGAGGTGATGGACATGGGACGGACGGGGGAGTGGTAGAGGGTGGTTCCGTGGGCGGAGAGTAGAGGGTACAGTAGGCTAACATTTGGCAGCCAGCATGGAGTCGAGTTGAGCGCCCACCGCCCCTCCCTCGCCACACACGCCAGCTGCCTCTCCAGATCCATCACCTGACAGTGGCGGGAGGCAGGCAGGGAGGGATGATGACTCACCCAGGTGAACGAATGTCCCTCACCGTCATCTCCAAGGGTGGTGACAGCAGCAAAGGATTTTTGAGGCGCCTCAAAAATCGTCTCTGTTCACGCGGTTCGGTTTTTATATGGGGAATGTTTACCATGAGTGACGACGACCCGCAGGGAGGGATGATGACTCACCCAGGTGAACGAATGTCCCTCACCATCATCTCCAAGGGTGGTGACAGCAGCAAAGGGTTCCAAAAGACCCAATGTGGTTCACTCACCTCCGTGCACGGAAAGAGGTTCACTCACTCACCTCTTTCAAGCAGGAAAGAGGTTCTGTGGACCCAACGCAGCCCACTCACTCACCTTGGTTCCCTGCACGCTGGTGCCTGAGTTGCGCAGCAAGGCGAAATTAAGAAGCCCCTCATTATCACCATCCACCCACCAGGCAAGAAAGCAGGAAAAAGGTTCTGTGGACCCTACCCAGCTCACTCATTTTGGTGCCTTGCACGCTGGTGCCTGGGATGCCCAGCAAAGGAAAGTCAAGCCGCCCCTCACTATCCTCACCACAGGCGGACCCAAAGCAACTCACTCACCTTAGTGCCTCTAACGCCAGTGCCTGGGATGCGCAGCGAGGCGAAATCAAGCAGCCCCTCATCATCCTCCCCCGGAGCCTCCTCCTCCTCCTCCACCTGCGCGTCCTCCACACTGGGGGCCTCATCGGCCGCCCTGGTGCCATAGAACATGCTCGCCACTCGCTCCTCCTCCTTCCTCTTCGCCGCATCCTTCCCCACCCTCCCCGCCTGCCTCACACGCCCCGTTCGCCGTCCCGCCTCCTCCTCCTCCGCCTCCTCCTCCTCCTCCTCCTCCTCTTCCTCCTCCTCTGCCACTGCAACTCCCTTCTTCGCCTTTGTTTTCGGGGTTTTCTTGTTGATTCGTGCAGCTAAACCCTCTGCCTCCTTGGCCGCTTGTTCGAATTCCTCCACTGCATCATCCACCTCATCCTTCGCTCCTCGCGCCCTTTTCCCCTTGCCTCCACCTCTCTTCTTCTTCTTCCCTCCAGTCTTCTTCCGCTTCGACCTCCCCCCTCCTCCTCCTCCTCCTCCTCCTCCTCTTCCTCCTCCTCCTCCCCTCCCTCCTCTTCTTCCTCTTCCTCGTCTCCCTCCTCCTCTCCCTCCTCGTCCTCCTCCTCCTCTTCCCCAGCCCTCTTACGCCCCTTTCTCCCGCCCCTAGAACTCTCCTCTTCCTCCTCCTCGTCCTCTTCCTCCTCTGCGTTTCCACCCCCTCCATCCTCCTCCTCCTCATCCTCATCCTCATCATCCCCCCTGTTCCCCTTTTTCCTCCCCGTTCTGCCCCCACGAGCGCTCCTCTCCTCCTCCTCCTCCTCCTCCTCCTCCTCCTCCTCGTCATCCCCACTCGCTCTCCCCCGCCCTCCTCTCACTCCCCCTCTTCCTCCCAAACCGCCGACCTTTCCTCTCATCTGCCCAATCGCAATACCAATACCCTCCTCCCCTTCCTCCTCCTCGTCCTCCCCCCCTCTCCGCCCACCTCCTCTTCCCCCCCATCCACCACTCCCTCCCGCACTCCCCATCCTGCCCATCCTCCCCGAACCAGCACTCCCCAGCCTTCCCCCAAACGCCCCTCCGCTCCCTCCCCCGCCCTCCCCATCCTCCTCCTCGTCCTCCCCATCCCCGCCAAAAGCACTCCCTTTTCTCTTCACAGCACCGCCACGCCCACCAAACGCACCCATCCTCCCACTCGTACGTCCCCCAAACCCCTCATCTCGAGCCCCGAACGCCCCTCCCTTCGCACTCCCTCTCCCTCCACCCACACCACCACCACCGCTCTCCTCATCCTCATCATCCCCCATACCCGTTGACGGCAGGCCGCCAAACCCTCCTGTCCGACCAACCCCAGGCCTGGAACCAGCTAGCTTCGAGCCCCACCCTGTCGTCCCTCCCATTCCTCCATCCCCATCTTCCTCATCCTCGTTACCAGCCTCTCCGAATCCCATCCCAGACCCGCTCCCGGGTCTGTACCCGCCTGTTCCGGTTAAGCTATCTTCACCCTCCTCCTCTGGTGCAGCGCTAGTGTTCTCCTCCTTCTTCTTACCCCCCCATAGCCAAGAAAACCATCCAGCCTTAGCCGCTGGTTTAGGCGTGTCAGCGTTGATATTGCTATCTTTCCCAACTGCTACTCCTCCTGCTGCTTCCGATCCTTCCGATCCTCCTAGACCATCCCCATAATCGCTTTCCGAACCTGCGTTGCCGAGGCTGGGCGACGTCACCGAACCACCGGGGTTGGTGTTTTTGGAGGACCAGGGGTCATCGTCGTCGTCAGACGCGTCAGAAAGAGAGGGATTGGTGCCGGTGATGGTCGGTTGAGAGGTCTTGGCTGACTTTGCCGTCCATGCGTCATCGCCAGGCTGGCCGCTGGCATAGAAATCGTCGTCTTCCCCGATGGTGGGAGCAGATGGGGAGGGATTTCGGCTTCTGGGGAGAATAGCAATGGGAAGGGAGTTTATCAAAAGAAGAGAACGTTATTGAACATTGTGATCCGGCCTTTCAGAACACTGTTTTCAGTTCTAAAATCTCAATCGCACTGCGACGTTTTGAGAGCGCTGACAACAATATGCGGATAACATATTTATATATAGAGTGGTCGCCCTGAATAAGTCCAGCAGCCGAGATTTTGTTTTATAGACTATCGGTTTCTCATCCCTCATTCCAGGCTTCACAATTCCTGTCCAATGTCGCTACGGAATTACCTGAAAAGGCCGCTATTCCAGATGCCAAAGCCGATCAGCCAAATGAGCACGATAGCAACCACTGGCGAGCAGCAGTAATGCCGCTTAAACAATCCGCTGAAGAATCCTCCAATGCCTCCTCCTCCACCTCCTCCACTACCACCACCTCCCCCTCCCCTTCTAAAGAAGCTTCTTTGCCTCGCTTCTTGGCGCATCGGAGACGACGCTCCGACGCGTTTCGTGACGTCCATTCCTGTGATTCCCCACATCGTGACGCTATTAAATGTCGTGTTTTTATTCAGTTTTCAGAATCGCAGCAGATTACATGCTCGCTGATCGGGATCCGAGTACTGTGAAGGCGATTAGGAGAAAGTTACTCTCTAGTAAACTACCATTCCATCACCGCTGATGCGCAAGACCTAAGCTACATGCCATAAGCATGGCATATGTTCTGAATCAAACCAGCCGTAATCCCCAGTTCCTGCAGGGAATGGTAGGGAAAGTCAACTGGTCACCTGTAGGAAGCAGACGGTGATATGTATGGTATAGTGTAGGCCGGCCCACTTTGGCTTTCTTTCACCTACCTCTGACCAATGCGAAGTTGGAAAATTCGCGCACAGCAGTAACTTGTCGCGAAACAATCTCCTCACGACTTGTGGCGAGGGGCTGATGCTGCTGCTTCCAGCTCGGTTCGGTTTTGTTGCTTCGTTACTTTGGTCTGGTTTTCCTAGCTCACATGTGGTGGACGAAACGTCACACCTGCCGAGCCAGTTTTTCACCAATCAGAGGGCTTCGAAGAGATACGGTAACCTGAACAACAAACCTCGAGAGAATACTGTACACCGACACGCGAAAACAGAACAGTAAGCTTTTGCCAACAGCTTGGCCTCCTCGATATTCTCAAAATCAGAGACGCCCCTTACAGGCCGTGCAGATGCCAATAAATCTCAGCCATCAAAATTACCAACCATCCGATCTAAACCGTCGATGCGGCCAAATAAACACATCCACCCGTCTAGGATAGAAGACCCTCCAGCAACACATTTTTCTGCAAGGACCTCTTTGGAAGAGGTCGAGAGAAGCATCTCACGCACAATCACGAGCGCCTTTTAGGAAGCGGATTGAGCTTGTTTTTTTTTGCGGTCTTCGCGGCAATCCCTTGATATCAGCGGATCGCATCGCATGCTGTGCTAGGTGGAACTTCACCACAACAGCTGGGTGCTACCCGCGGATACATTTCTTGGTCAAAATCCGTCATATTAGCTATGGGTTCTCCAGGCAGCGATTCTGGCGGGGATCCTCCCACCCCCGATCACTCCTCCGTCACCGGGGGTGACGGAGTCCGTCACGTTTCCGTCTCCGTGGCGTCGGACGGACTCCATCGCCGGTCAGCTGACGTAAAGCGCGACGAAACCAGGGAGATTAGGCAGGTCGGGCCAGGCGCGACACCGGAGAGAGACGGTGATTCAGAGCTCCTAGACAGGACGCGGAGCGAGCGGGAGAGGGAAAGGCAGTGGCGATTGGACCACAGTCAATTTGCCGCTGCTAGGCGGGATTTAAGCGACGATGGACGTGGCTCCGGCAGAATGAGCATACTTCGAGGTATTAATCTAGAAATCGACCAGTTTCGTTTCCTGGAGATTCACTTCTGGAGCTGTTTAAATTGCTTGTCTAAAAGCGGGAAAAACACACGCACACACGCACGCACGCACGCACGCACGCACGCACGCACGCACACACACACACACACACAGACTCTTGAATTCGGACCCTCCTTTGCCTCTCACTTCTGTTTCCCACTCTCCCGTACGTGGCATTGTATCAGTGAGCAACGCGGACAGCGCGGTCAGCGCGTACTATCAGCGGCAGAACGAGATGATTGACGGCTTCAGTGAAATGGACGCCCTGAGCGAGCGCCTGCTGCACCCCACCGCTGAGGTGAGCGCCTGCCGCACCCCACCGCTGAGGTGAGCGCCTGCCGCACCCCACTGCTGAGGTGAGGGTGGTCTTGGGTTTCGAGTGAGGGCTTATGGTGAGGCGAGAAATGGACAACTTACTTCGGTGAGCGCTGGTGCTGTGGTGAGAGCAGTGCTGCGGTGAGAGATGAAAGTTCTGCTGTCAGAGCTCTGCTCTGCTGCAGTGAGCGTCCTCCGGCTGATGCGAGCTTTTTCTCAACCCGTGTCTCGAATTTCACAGGAGGCGAGGGCAGCAGCCAAGACAGCGCGAGGCGAGCACTGGGCGATTCAGATCTCCAACATCGCCAATATTGTCCTGTTCATCGCCAAGGTGCGTGATTCTTGGTTTTGAGGCGCTTCAAAACTATTTTTGAGGAGCCTAAAAAATGCAATTCAGATCTCAAACATTTCCAATATCATCCTTTTCATTGCCAAGGTGCGTGATTCTTGGGGCTCCTCAAGGCATGGCCCTCAATATCACCACACTGTTATCCTCTTTATGGTCTAAGCACGTCGCGATTTTACATCCACGTTGTTGTTGTTCCCTGTATGAAAAACAACAACCTGGGAACGGTGGAGTGGGACCAACCGAACCCCGTCTCTTTGCCCTTCCCATGTTCCATGTTTATTGCCAATCCTTCTCCCTTTTCCACACTTCTACCACATTGTACTCCTCTCTACTCCACTCCGCTCCACTCCACTCCACCGCTCTGCACCGCTCTGCACCGCGCTGCACACAGGTGGTGGCGTCCATATCATCAGGCAGTCTGTCGATCATTGCGTCTACACTTGACTCGCTGCTGGACCTGCTGTCGGGCTTCATCCTCTGGTACACCGCGCGCTCCATGCGAAGGCACAACCCCTACAAGTACCCCATCGGCAAGGCCCGCATGCAGCCCCTGGTGCGTCCTTTCATCACCGCATGGCACCGCACTCCACTGCATTCCACCACACTCCACCGCTTTTCACCGCACTCCACTTGCACTGCACTCCACCACATTGCACCACATTCTACCGCATTGCACCGCACTCGACCAGAGTCAGGCAGTCTGTCGATCATTGCGTCAACACTTGACTCGCTGCTGGACCTGCTGTCGGGCTTCATCCTCTGGTACACCGCGCGCTCCATGCGAAGGCACAACCCCTACAATACAAGTACCCCATCGGCAAGGCCCGCATGCAGCCCCTGGTGCGTTCCTTCCACCAGCACCACTCGGCACCGCACTTCACCGCATTCCACCGCACTCCACCGCATTGCACCGCACTCCACTGCTGATGATTGCATTCACTGGATCTGCTGTCGGGTTTCATCCTCTGGTACACTGCCCGCTCCATGCGAAGGCTCAAACCCTACAAGTACCCCATCGGCAAGGCCCGCATGCAGCCCCTGGTGCGTTGCATTGCATCAGCACCGCAAGTCACCACATGGCACCGTACTGCACCGCATGGCACCGTATTCCACCGCTGGTGATGCCGTCCATAGAGTCGGGCAGTCTGTTGATCATCGCGCCGAAGCTGGACACCGCACCGTCCATTCGCCGCCACAACCACCACCCACGTCCATGTGCGCACAGAGAATCATAATGCATGCATTTACCATGGTCAGGTCACTTTGCTTCCAGCTGCCAGTGAGTCGACTTCAAAGGCGTCTCCTCCCGCCCTTCAACCACCCCTCATCCACCCTCAAACCACCCAACCACCCTTGACTCTCTATGACCCCACAGGGCATCATAGTGTTCGCCTCCATTATGGCCACTCTCGGCGTCCATGTGCTGCTCGAGGGCATTAGGCGCTTCAAGAACCCTCCGCGTTTCTTCCCCCTCCCATATCTTCCCCTCCCCATGATTTCCCCCACAGGGCATCATAGTGTTTGCATCCATCATGGCTACTCTCGGATTCCAAATTCTGCTGGAGGGCGTCAGGCGACTCACCGACTCGGTATGAGCTAGTGACTGATACGACGAGACCTCGACAGGACAGGTTCTGCAACTGGCATACCTTGTCGGAGTTACAACACCTGTGGTAGGTGTCGTATCACATCTCGCTGACTCTACAACGAAAAACTCTTTTGTATGGTGAACCGCACGCACTCTACTTCTTTTGACGCCCTTCACTCACAACAATCCCCTCCCCTCCCCCCTTTCAAGTGAATCCATTACTGCTGTCCGTCAGTCTGCCTTGGCTGGGCTAGGCAACAAGTGGCAGGTGCATGTAGCGATCATGGTGTTGGTCATAGCAGCTAAGACCGCACTACATTTTTTTAGAACCTTCACTCAATAACGGCATCCTCTCCCTCCCGTGTGTATCCGTCCCTGTCTGTGTTCCCCTCAGTCTGCCCCAGCAGGCCTGGGCGACAAATGGCAGGTGTATGTAGCGATCATGCTGTTCGCCATTGTGGTCAAGACCGCCCTTTACTTCTACTGCCGCATCTTCACAGGCAACGACATCGTCCTCGCATACGCCCAGGTCAGTTTTTGTTTCACTTTGATTTGACACGGCCGGCAGCCGCACGGGTTTTGAGTCGACTCAAACAGCAGTCGAGACAGCACTCTTCTTCCACTGCCGCATCTTCACAGGCAACGACATCGTGCTCGCATGCGCTCAGGTGAGGCTCTGCATTAGTCGCCATATACATGCGCTCAGGTCAGGCATTTCTCTACTAGTTGTCACACTAATTGTCAGGCAAACATGCGCTCAGCTCAAGTCGGGCAATTCTCAAATCGACATGGCACACACTGCGAAAGTTACTTTCTTGCTACCATACCATGCGCTCTGAAGCAGAGGAGGGGGGAGGGCGGGGATGCCTCACCATCTCCTGCCACGTGCAGTTCTATCTCTTCTGCGTTCCCGCGCTTCCCTCTCTGAGTAATGTGTCAATAGTCAAGTCCACTGGCATGACATGACACCACCATGACACCACCATGACACCACCATTCCATTGTGTCCACAGAACCGTTTCTTTGACGTGGTGACAAACACTGTGGGGCTCGCAGCTGCCTTTTGAGTCGACTCAGAAGTCATTTCAACCGCACACCACCGTGATTCCACCATTTGCCCGTGTCCCCAGGACCATTTCTTTGACGTGGTGACCAACGTTGTGGGGCTGGGGGCTGCCTCTTGAGTTGACTCAGAAGTCACCTCAAAAACCACACCACACCACACCGCACCGCACCGCACCACACCACACCACTCCACCATTTCACCGTGCATGTGTGCAGGACCATTTCTTTGACGTGGTGACAAACGTCATGGGGCTGGGGGCTGCGATTCTTGCAGGAATCCTTGCCTGGTGGATCGACCCTGTCGGCGCCATTCTGGTATGCATGCCCTCCCTGTTGTCATTCACCCTCACATCCACCCAACATGCCCTCACCTGTTGGCTATCCCACGCCTCGTTACGCCAACTTTCCATCAACCACACAAGTAGCCATCATGAGCCAATCCATCGCTCTTCCCACAGCCCCCTCCCTCCCTCACCCCCTTTTCGTCACCCTCTTTTCCCTCTCCTCCTTGTCTGTCGTTCATTGTCTGGCTTCCCTTTCTCCACCTCTTCCATCTCCCCCCCACCCACCCAGCTCGCCCTATACACGATGATTAACTGGGGCCGCACGGTCCTGGAAAACGTCAACTCGTTGGGCTCTCTTCCCTTTCCTCTCTTCCTTCTCTTTCATCCATTGACTCTCTTCCAAATCCCCTCTCTCTCACCCCCAGCTCGCCCTATACACGATGGTCAACTGGGGTCGCACAGTCCTGCCTGGAAAACGTTAACTCTTTCACCGGCCGGTCGGCACCACCCGAGTTCCTGCAGAAGATAACGTACCTGTGCTGGAACCACCACGAGGCCATCCCGGCTATTGACACCCTTCCTTCCCTTAATTCCATTCCGTCCCTTCCTTCCCTTCCTTCCCTTCCTTCCCTTCCTTCCTGTCCATTCCTCCTCCACTCCCCTTCTCCTCCCCTTCCCCCGCCCCCTACCCACCCAGCTCGCCGTATACACGATGATCAACTGGGGTCGCACCGTTTTGGAAAACGTCAACTCCCTCACAGGGAGGTCGGCGCCGCCAGAGTTCCTGCAGAAGATAACGTACCTGTGCTGGAACCACTCCCTTTCCGTTCAACTTTCCTTCCCTTCCTTCCGTTCCTCCTCCCCTCCCCTCCTGCCACCCCTCCCCCTTACCCCCAGCTCGCCCTATACACGATGGTCAACTGGGGGCGCACAGTCCTGGAAAACGTCAACTCTCTGACAGGGAGGTCAGCGCCGCCCGAGTTCCTGCAGAAGATAACGTACCTGTGCTGGAACCACCACGAGGCCATCCTGGCGATCGACACCGTGCGCGCCTACACCTTTGGCACGCTTTATTTTACCGAGGTGGATGTGGTGCTGCCGCGGGACATGCCGCTTGAGGTGAGCCTTACCCCTTGAGGTGAACCCAGTCCGGGGTTATTGAGGTGAGAGGCCATCCTGGCTATCGACACCGTGCGCGCCTACACCTTCGGCACGCTTTATTTTACCGAGTTGGATGTGGTGCTGCCGCGGGACATGCCGCTTGAGGTGAGCCTTACCCCTTGAGGTGAACCCAGTCCGGGGTTATTGAGGTGAGAGGCCATCCTGGCTATCGACACCGTGCGCGCCTACACCTTCGGCACGCTTTATTTTACCGAGGTGGATGTGGTGCTGCCGCGGGACATGCCGCTTGAGGTGAGCCTTACCCCTTGAGGTGAACCCAGTCCGGGGTTATTGAGGTGAGAGGCCATCCTGGCTATCGACACCGTGCGCGCCTACACCTTCGGCACGCTTTATTTTACCGAGGTGGATGTGGTGCTGCCGCGGGACATGCCGCTTGAGGTGAGCTCAGAGCGATGGGAGAGTAGCCTACACCTTCGGCACGCTCTACTTCACTGGAGTGGATGTTGTGCTGCCCCGGGATATGCCCCTTGAGGTGAGCCATGCCGGTTGCAATCAGTCCAATTATAGAGGTAGCCTACACCTTCGGCACGCTCTACTTCACTGGAGTGGACGTTGTGCTGCCCCGGGATATGACCCTTGAGGTGAGCCATGCCGGTTGCAATCAGTCCAATTATAGAGGTAGCCTACACCTTCGGCACGCTCTACTTCACTGGAGTGGACGTTGTGCTGCCCCGGGATATGCCCCTTGAGGTGAGCCATGCCGGTTGCAATCAGTCCAATTATAGAGGTAGCCTACACCTTCGGCACGCTCTACTTCACTGGAGTGGACGTTGTGCTGCCCCGGGATATGCCCCTTGAGGTGAGCCATGCCGGTTGCAATCAGTCCAATTATAGAGGTAGCCTACACCTTCGGCACGCTCTACTTCACTGGAGTGGACGTTGTGCTGCCCCGCGACATGCCGCTGGAGGTGAGCTCAGGGTTGTTGCTTCGAGACATGCCCTTTGAAGTGAGCATGCCCCTTGAAGTGAACCAAGAGTGATGGGAATACTATACACCTCCGGCACGCTCTACTTCACTGAAGTGGACGTTGTGCTGCCCCGCGACATGCCGCTTGAGGTGAGCCGAGGGTGATCTTGGTGGGCTCAGGGGTGCTTGGGGTCAGTTGATGAGGTTAGGAGGTGAGTTGGGGATGACCTGCGCCCACCACATCATGTCTTTATGCCAAACTCTCCCTCCCTTATTCGTCTCTTCCGCGTCTCCCTCCCCCTCCCTCGTTTCCTGCTCTCTCTACTCCATCTGTCCCATCTGCCCCCATTGCAGGAGACGCATGACATAGGCGAGTCGCTGCAGAACAAGCTGGAGCGGTTACCGGAGATTGAGAGGGCGTTTGTGCATCTGGACTAAGCCCTGCCTCTCACTCCCATCTCTCCCTTCTTGCTCTTGTGCCCCTCTCGCCCTCCCACTCCCTTCCCTCGATGTTGTCTCGCTGCAATTGCTCCTATGGCAGGAGACGCATGACATAGGAGAGTCGCTGCAGAACAAGCTTGAGCGGTTACCGGAGATAGAGAGGGCGTTTGTCCATCTGGATTATGAGGTGGAGCACAGGCCAGAGCATCACCAGCACTCCTCCTTCCCCGCTCCCCCCGCGGCACCCACCATCACAACCCTCCCCCCTCCGGACACCCCCACTCGATGATCTTTCTCGTAGCCGCGTTCAGGCTGATTTAGTTTCGCTGTTTGACAATTAGCTGTTTGCTTTGATGTAGTTTGGCTTGTTTTTTCTTAGGACAAGTTGCAGTAATGCAGCTTTGTTTTGAAGTTTCACCAGCCAAAACGGCTTCCTGTTGCGTGCACCTATGGCGTTCTCCACTTGTGCTCATTCCAGTTATTTGGACATCCATTTAACCTTTCCACTTTCCCCCCCCTCATGTTGCCCTTATTTATTAGGAATATGTTATCACAGATACACTGATCTGACAAATAGTGTTCCTCTTCCAGAAGCCGAATCTTTCCGTTAGAGATGCTGGTTGGCTGTGGCTCGTCATTCCCAAAGCCGTTTCGCCTGACGTCTGTCACAGCAGCAGCTTCCCTCCAACCAAACCAAACCCGAATTCGGTAGCAGCCAGTCCGACCGACAGTCAAAACTTGATTCTGGTGGATTCAAGGGAGCACAGCAGCAGCACCAGATATCAGAGCAAAGCTTCATTATGCCAGGTTGCATTTCACCACTCGTTTTGTGATATTTTCAGTTCATTTCTCTGCCTTGAGAATTGTAGGCTCTAAGACGCAGTGCTAAGGCGCCACGGGAGAAAGTGTGTGACCATCCCCCCCTCCCTCAACGGTCTTGCGCTTGATTCGCGTGGCATGATAGCCGATGGTGCAGCTGCTAGGTAGATGACGAGAGGACATGCTGTAATTCAGCCGTCGCGCTCCTTTTCACCAGCAACCATCCGTAGAGCTCATTTACTAATCCTGCTCTATATCAGTTTAGGGTGTTAAGACTTGACCGAATCTGAGAGAATTTTGCCGACACTCTGTCAAACAATTTCTCAGTAACGATCCGACATGGCGACACGAAATCGAACAGCCGTTTTTATAAAACATCGAGATTCTCTCAAGTCAACTAGGCCAAACGCTGGAGCCGCTCGCGATCTTGATCAGGTGGAAAAAGGATGGGGAACGGGAAGAAAAGGAGGAGGCTATGTACAACTAACACGGCTAGACACTGGAGAGAGGTATGCTCGACACAGCGTAACGTTATCCTTATTGTTGATTGAATCTGGACACGATCGGTGATTCAGCCATGTCTAGCTGGTGCACAAATCCTGCTGGTTTGTTATGCTGCCGAGCCTTCTGATAATAGGTTCAACAGTGGCTTTCCAATCTTGTTTTTCTCACATGCTCTGGTACAGGCTTTCAGCAGGGACGTCAGGAACAGCATCGCAACCAGCTGCTTCTGGTGGTCTGGGAAGCCCAGGGTTACCTCCTGTGTGGGTAGACGTGTCTGACAAAATAAAGGACGATATGCAAAAGATTAGAGGGAAGATGGGTGAGCTAGCGAAGGTCCAGGCACGCGCGTTGCTACCGTCGTTTGATACGGACGATGCGCGGGGGAAGAAGAACGAGCATGAGAGAACCATGGAGGTTCTCACGGCGGAAATCACGCGAGCGCTGAAGACGTGCGAGCAACGGCTGCAGCAGCTTTCGCGAAAAGACGCGACGTCAGCGGGGAATGCTGCCATTGCGCGCAACGTTCAGGTGAGCTGTGAATGTCTAACATGAAACTGGAAGATGCAGAATCGGATTTTGTTACTGAAGAAAACTGGAGGGATGAACAATGACCAATGAAACGCATCTGTTCGCGGGTGCTCACTGAGGTTGTCTGTTTCCCCCCTTACATTTTTCCCACCCTAACCCTCCCTCCTCCACCCCGCCCACCCTCCCCCCCCAAACCGTCCCATCAATTACCCACTTTCTGTTAACAGAGATGCATGGCCACGGATTTGCAACAACTCTCCATGGATTTTCGCAAACAGACAAAGCAGTATCTACGGCGGTTACAACAGCAGCAGCAGCCTCAAGAAAAGGTGTGTATGTGGGTGTAGCAGAGACTGATTGGGTGCGAGCATGTACACGAGCGATTTGGTTGAGGCAAATGTGGGCATAATAAGTCGCTTCAGAGACAATGAGAGAGGGCTCTCAATTAGTACCACCAAGGTTCGGGGCTTGCACTCGAATCACTTCCTTGAATTTCCCTCCGTTCTCATGTCTGGTCACTTGCTTTTGGTTTATCACTATGTCTACCTGCCTGTGACATTGCAACTGTGCGTGTCAGGCTGTTCTGGGTCGTGCTGCCGCTGGTGGGTCAACAGGCAGGCTACACGAAGCATCGTCCAGTGCAACGCAAGCTGATGAGGATGACTACTTTGACCCGGTAAGCGCTTCTCTTTTCTCCTCCCTTGTTTTCTTCCAACGCCTCCCACCTGCCTCTCCTCCTTCCCCTGTGTTCTTTCAAACTTCCTCTTTCTCTGCCACTGTCGCACAGTCATGCTCCTGCTGGCTCATCCGCCCCTATCTGTTCCTTCTCCCCTTTCACCATGTACTGTGTCATTCTTCCACTTGTCTGCTCTTCCCTACCCGCTTTCTCACTCCCCTTTCTCGCACCATTCCCTGTATTCGACTAAGTTGCCATTTATCATGCAACTCTGCACTTGTAATCAACCGCACATCCCACCCCCCACATACACACTTTCTCCGTCCCCACCATTAGTATTCAGCACTGAATCATTGTGAGAGTTATCACCATTATTAGCGTACCCAATACACATTTTAAGTGTCGTTTGAAGCAGCATAATCAGCATCATCCGATCAGCATATTCGGCATTGCTCCACCAACGATATTGGCAGCATTAGATCCGCACTACCTGCATCTTTCAATGATCACCATCAGTGTTATACCATCAACTGATTCGCATTTCCAATTTTACCTGATTAGCGTAATTAGCATCATCCCAGCACCATCCCCTTATCAAAACGAACAACATTCAATCATCAATCACAGCATCCACTCCAATCATCAGCAGCAGCATGTTACGATTGGCATTATCAGCATCATCTGATGGTACTGAACGTCTGCATGGCTGGCTTGCAGGAGTTTGAGGAGCGGCAGCTGCTGCGAGTGAGGCAGATGGAGAACGTGACAGCAGAGAGGGAGAAAGAGATTCAAGAGGTGAGAAACTTTTTGGAAAGGTGTCAAATTACATTTGCTTGAACCTTGAGCTCATGCTCCTGTACACTCGCAAGGCATTGCTCAGTAACTTCTTACTCTTGTGCTTCCTCTTCAGCTATCTTTGTTTTCTCTCTCCACTGATTAAATTACTGTCTGTTATGAATGGTTGATCAGATTGTGCAATCGGTGCATGACCTCGCCCAGATAATGAAGGACATTTCAGTCCTCGTCATCGATCAGGTGTGAACACATGACACGTTGCTAGTTGTTCCCGCTTGTGTTACACGCTTTTGTCGCATTTCTTCGAAGGTGTCTGAACATGGCATGTTCGGTTTTTGTGCTGATTGGTGTTAATATGCTTTTGGTGTGCAGGGAACAATTGTTGATCGAATCGACTACAACATTCAGAACATCAGTGCAAACGTCGATAAGGGTGTCGAGGAACTGAAAAAGGTAAGTTGTGTTTCGGATGCCAGCATTTTTAGTCAGACACTTTTATTTTCTGTCTGTTAATTTCCTAACATTGCTCGGTGCTCTGCTCTTCTATCGTCTTTTCTTGCTGCATTGTCACATTATCTCATTTGTCCTTCCTCCTAGGCTGAGAAGTCCCAGAAGCAATCAGCTCTTATTTTCTGCATACTAGTCCTCGTGGTGGCGGTATTGGCGCTCTTTGTCATTCTCATCCTCAAGAAGCTCATATTCTGATGGCACCTGAGTGTGCTATGGCGTGCATTAGCTTGGCGTGCTGTTGGTCCATTTATACAAAAGGATAAATATGGTATGGACAGGTCTGGCACATGGGCCGGGCTCTCTTCCAAACTGACCAATGTGAAGCAAACTAGGTTAGAGCAAAGCAGCGGATGCAATTACATATAGGCTCTTTTGCTGTCCCATAGCCTGTGTCTGTTTGTGGCGCATAGTCTAACCTGAGATTGGCAGGGCGCAAGCTGAGCAAGCTGTAAACCATATGCTCAACACTCCAAATGTATTTGAACCACATGAAAGCCGCATTTTTTTTTACACACATCCGCTTTATCCGCAGCTCAAATATGAACTATGGAGGAAAGCACTAGTTGAGGCTACATGTAAGTACACAATTCTGTTAATGTCGAGAACAAAAATCGGTTGCGTTTCCGAGTCGCGGTATTTTCGAACTTCAAGCAAGCAGCGGTTCGGCAAAGGCGGGATACATCCAGCCGCTCCACCCCCCCCAGACAATTCGTATTCCCCTGAAGTGTACGCGCTGCGCACTTCTCCCGAACTGAATCTGCACTGCGCGATGGACAACGGGGCGCAAGCAAACCGAAACGCAAGTCACAAGCAACCGCCATTTTCTGCGTCGAATTCGTTCATCTCCGACTCTCCACCTTCTCATCAAACTCCTCCCTGCCCGCACCAGCCCACCAGACGCGGTTGCTGTTCCCCTCCATCAGGCGCACCCCCAACGCCCCCTAGTCACGTGCACTTTTTTGTCATTCGGGTTGGAAACGATTGAATGTCTGGGCATGGAGGAAGACATGTCTGTTCAATATGTGAGCGCGCGTGGAGGAACAGCCCTCTTATCCACATCGATGAAGGGTTCCAACTTCCAAGTTGCTTCTTTATCCGTGCTTCTCTACTCTCCAGAACTGACAGTTGCTTTTTACTACTCGTGGCATAGGATGCATTTGCCTTCTCAAGCCGCTCACTTATAACTTTCCTCATTTATTTATCACCACAAAACCACGAAACTGCTTCAATGCTCTGAGCTTAGCTTACGCCGCGTGTCGTGGCCGAGAATAAATTTCACCTTATGTGGCTGATTCGTTTGTCTCCATTATAAGGATGATGGCCAATGGCCTTCAAGCCACGACGCATCGTACAGATTAGAACCGCCATGGTATCTCTGATCCACAGAAGTACCTAGTACTACCCACTGTCTGGCTATTAATGGTCTTGGTTGGAGGAGACACGGTGGATCGGCTGAAGGGACAGGATCTGGCGAGTCGAATCTGCACCACCAGTGGCGATGTCAACCGTACATAGCGCGATGGTTTGTCCAACAACGCGTCTATTTTAAAAGTACAGCTTACGGCTTGGTACGATACAGTACCGCACGGTGCGTGCTTCGCAAAGGTAGAGCAACAACGGTGCAAAGCGAAGGCCATAGGACGAGAATTACCCACATGTCCAAAAAAACCGCTTTTCTTATCCACTCCGATCGCGTGTGTTTCCAATCATATGGTGCCGTGATGCGTGTGTCCATGGCGGTCGTTCCAGCGAATAAACTGCCTCTCCACCTCAGTAGCCCCGCTATTCTTTGTGCCAACAATAAAAACCGGAAAAACGTTGAGGCGCTCTAGAAATTAATTTCATTCAGGCACATGCTGCCATGATGCTTGTCCGTAGCGGACCTTCCAGCGAAAATGCTGCCTCGCCACCTCAGCAGCACCTTGCCGCGGAGCAATCCTGACGTGGTACACATGCCAGCAACGGATCCGATCTAGATTGCGCCGACGTGGCACCGCTGCACCCTGCTCCGTCGCGAGGCTTCGGCTCGGTTTCTTTTCACAGTTATAGAGATTCCCTCGCGAGTAGGATAACCATTCTTACTGCCTCACTGACAAATTTCGACCACCCATTAATCGCTAATCCACTCCTCCATCCAACTCCCTCCCTCTTCTACCGCATCCACTCCCCCATCTCCCAGTCGCATCGTACGAGCATGATGTTCTTTGCCTCTGAAGGCTTCTTCCGTGGAAGCGTCGCGAGCGAGGAGCTGACTGGGAGAAGGGGTGCCTACAGTAGTAGTACACCTACGTGATACTGTACCGTGCCGCAAGGGATGATCCCATGCGACAATCAAAACATGCCGCATTCCGCCTTATGCTCGTCCCCCAATCCACTATCAATCCATGTTCCCCGCTTCCGTCTCTCTGCGGAAATGACCCCACATGTCCCCTTTCCGGCGCTTCCGCTTTCCCATTTCGGCATACTGTAGTCATGAAGTCCTCGTGCGCCGACATGCCCCAACCACCGCCGCATCCTTCCACCCCCTCGCCCCCTTCCGCCCCCAGCCCTCTCGCCCCCACTCCCCCTTTTGACCCAACCCCTAGGGATGCGCATACAGCAGCAGACGAGCGGCGGCAATCTTGCCGTGATTTTGCGTGATGCTTCCAGAAGCCTCGAGGGACAGGGGACAGGGGACATGAGGACATCACTAGAAATGGCACAGGCCAGTCGCCAGTATCAAGTGGTTCCTCGCTGGATATAAAGAGGGGCCGAATCTCCTCGACTAGCATCATGCTTTTCAGCGCTTCCTTGTTCAATTTCCTGCCTCTCCCGCTTCAGGTCATTCAACCCACGCCTTCGACCTGAACTCTTGCATTCTTCTTTTGCAGGTTCGACCCAAAGCCCACTAGCACTCATAGACGTCTAATCTGGGTAGTGCTGTGAAGGTTCAATACATAACCATCGCAGCTTTGCTCGTGTACCCACGGCGTCTGCCAGCGCATTGCGTGCAGTCATGGCGGTGGCTGGAATCCGAAGCTGCCACGTCGAAACAACACGGTGTCTCCTAGGCGCCCAGCGCGGGCGGGATTCCAACAATCCTCACGAGCACCTCTACAGTCGCCAGCAAGCCCATGCCGTTTTTCCAAACCTGAGCTTTGGCCAGCACTGCCAGCCACAGTTGCAGAAGCAGAAGCAGAAGCAGAAGCAGAAGCAGAAGCAGCAGCAGCAGCAGCAGCAGCCGGGCGCTCAGCAGCGGCACCAGAAAGGTGCTGAGCATCAGGAGCAGGAAGAGGTTCACCATACTCAGCAACAATGCGACGTAAACATCGTTCACCCAGCGAGGAGTCACGGGCACGAGCGCCATGTGCTCTGCCCGCAGAATCCTCACGACCACGACCACCAGAGCATGCCAGGTGGGCGGCAGCAGAAGCGGCCGGGCAGCCTCCTGTGGCATCACGGTACTGCAGCGAAGAAGAAACGACTCTGCAGGAGGAACGGAGAGAAAAGGGAGCAAGCACCTGCCACTGCCATGAATCCGCGTAACCCCTCCACACTGGGAGGTGCAGCAGGCGGCGGTCATAAGAGTGGCGGACTTGAATTCCCGGCTGCAGGTCGCATCATGCTGCATGCTGCTGTCTTTCCAGGCTGTGTCGGCACTGTGGGCATCAGCCCTGTGACGTGCACAGGCGAGACCCCTACGAGGGTTAGCTTGCAAGTCCCTGCGAAGCAGCAGGAAGAGGTTCTTTGTGATGGTGTGTCTCATGGTGATTCGGATCGCAAGGACTGTGCTGATACCTCTGCCGCCGTGCCGGCTGTCTCACCTGCAGGATCGCCTTCAGTTCTGCCTGCAGCCTCTCCTGTCGTCGCACCTGCCATCTTGCCAGCCATCCCACCTGCACTCCCACCTGCCGCCTCTCCTGCCGCCTCGCCTGCCATCTTCCCTGCACTTGTCCCGGCCCTGGTCCCTACCCTCTTCCCTCTCTCCTCGACTCAGCCCACACAAACCTACCCTGTTCCATCTTTCGCCGGCCTCCTGAATTCCATCTCGCCCGCCCGGCAGCACCACCGCCTGGTTGTCTCTGCCCCTGCCGCCTCTGCTGTCTGTGGTCCCAGCAACAGGCACAACAGAAGGCTCAACAAAAAGCATGACCCTGCGTGTGCTTCAGCAGGCAAGGAACACACTCCGAGTAAAGCCCCGGAGCACGTCCAGCAGGAGTTGCAAACCGGTGCTGAAGGTGCCGGTTGCTCCGTGTCTCGATCCACAGAGACCTGTCTGCTGCGAATGAGCAGCCCGTCTAAGAGCTCTCACACTCAGGAAGATGTTTTTACACCACCGCCTGGCTTTCCTGTTTCACAAGGTGGATCTGCTGCTGCAGTGAGAGGTGCTCGATCCATGTCAAGAAACTGTACTGTATTACCATTAGATATACCCCCCTTGCTAGGAAACATGCCATTGCCAGGCCATTACAGACATGGGACCTGTCAATGTGCTGGTGATGACGAGGAACTGCAAGACACTGCATCCTCGTAAAGGCACCCGGCCATGCAATTTTGCTACTAGGGAGAGATGGGTTTGCCGCCTTCTACCATATGAATTGAATGTGCATGGTGCATAGTAGTTTGAATGTGATTCATGTTGGGCTGAGAATTAGCCCTTAGGATCTTTATGTCAAATGTTGTAGCCTATAGTGAGGTTTGTCTTAGGGGGTACAAAACTTAGGGTTAGCTATATGTACCCCAACCAACATCAATGCATCATCCATTCCTCATTCTGACATGGTATCAGTTAGGTTAGGATCCTGTGGGATCCCGTTCCTCCGTTCTCCGTTCGTATCTCCCGAGCCTGATCCTACCTCTCGTTCGTACCGGTTCCGTTGTTACCGCGCCTAGTGCCGAGCCTAGCGCCCTTCCCCCCGTCGCCTAGCGCCCTTTCCCCCCCCGTCACGTCGCGCCCTTTCCCCCCGTTGCGTCGCGCCCGTTCCCCCCCGTCGAGTCGCGCCCTTTCCCCCCGTCGCGTCGCGCTCTTTCCCCCCGTCGCGTCGCGCCCTTTCCCACCGTCGCGTCGCGCCCTTTCCCCCCGTCACGTCGCCCTGCCCCGTCCCGTCGCCCTGCCCCGTCCCGTCGCCCTGCCCCGTCCCGTCCCGTCGCCCCGTCCCGTCCCGTCGCCCCTGCCCCGTCCCGTCCCCGTCCCGTCCCGTCGCCCCTGCCCCGTCCCGTCCCCGTCCCCGTCCCGTCCCGTCGCCCTGCCCCGTCCCGTCGCCCTGCCCCGTCCCGTCGCCCTGCCCCGTCCCGTCGCCCTGCCCCGTCCCGTCCCCGTCCCGTCCCGTCGCCCTGCCCCTGCCCCGTCCCGTCGCCCCGTCCCGTCGCCCTGCCCCGTCGCGTCGCCCTTCCCCGTCCCGTCGCCCTGCCCCGTCGCGTCGCCCTTCCCCGTCCCGTCGCCCTCCCCCGTCGCGTCGCCCTCCCCCGTCGCGTCGCCCTGCCCCGTCGCATCGTGCCCGCCCTTTCCCCCGTCCCGTCGACCCTACGCCCTGGCCCGTCGCTCTAGCCCGCTCTTCCGCTGCGACTAAGTCCCACCTGCACCCTAATTTGCCTCTTACCTCCTGCTGTTACTCGCCTGCTCGTTCGCGTTAGTTTTCGCTATGGCGACTCCGCGAGTTCTTCGTTTCGACGCTGACGGTAGACCTCTTGACTTTTCCGTCTGGCTTCTTCGTGCTCGCCGTCTGTTAGAGAGTCAAGTCCAGGGGGGCGAGACCCTCTGGTCGCACGCTACTGGTGACCTCCCCGAGCCCCCCGAGCCTGCCGCTTTAGGTCCTGCCCCTGACGATGCTGCTACGGCTCGCTTTGCCCGTCAGCGCGCTGACAGGACGGCTTGGACGTCACGTGACGCTGCGGCCTGCATCGCACTCAGCAGCCTCCTCCCTGAGTCAGAGGAGGTCCACTTCACTCAGGTTCGCACCGCTGCTGCGTACCTCACTGCGATTAAGGCCCGCTACTCTACTCCCGCTACTGTCTCTCTTGGCCGTCTTTTCCTCCCGTTCCTGTTTCCTGATCTCGCCTCGTTTGAGCGCTCTGCTGACTTGATCGCTCACCTCCGCTCGCTCGACGCTAGTTACCGCGCTGCTTGCACTGAGGCACAGCTTGCACTGCTTCCTCCCCCCATGGCGATTACTATCTATTTCATCGCCACTAGCCTCCCTGACCGCCTTGCCTCCGTACGTGACGCGCTCCTGCTGAAGCACCCTAGTGAGCTGACAGTTGAGGTCCTTGAGTCTGCGCTCAAGGACGTCGAGAGCAACCTTCGCTCGGTAGCTGCCGCCTCTGGTGCTGTGCCCCCCCCACTCTTCCACGGGTGCACAGTCCCGCAGTTACCCACCTTCACTGCCTCTCTTGCCACTGCCGCTACTGACGCGACTGCAGCTGCTGCTACGACTGCGTCGCGGTCCCGCGGCAAGGGGGGCAAGAAAGGTGGTTCTGGTGGAGGTGGAGGCGGAGGTAGCGGAGGTAGTGGGGGTGCTGTTGCGACTGGCGGTGGTGGGAGTGCAGCGTCTGGAGAGACCTCTCGTGCAGCGGCTGGTGACTCCACTGCGCCTGCTGGTGGTGGCGACGCCCGAGCTCGTCAGTCGTCTCCTGTACTGCCGGCCCCGCTAGGTGGAGCAGCGGCGTGGTACCAGGCTCAGCGTCAGCAGCGGCTTCAGCAGCACCAGCAGCCCCTCTCCTCCCAGCAGCCTCAGCAGCAGCAGCGTCAGCAGCTGGCTCCGGGGTCGGGGCTGCGTCAGCCCCAGCGTGGTGCTGCTTACCCTCCCTGCACCTATCAGGTTCTGACAGGTCCTCGTCGGGGCCACCCTTGTGGCCGCTTTCACCCCCCTGGTCAGTGCTTTGCTCAGCTCACTGACACGGTCCGGTTGGCCTACGGGGTTGGCGGTCCTGCCCTTGACTGGCTTCCTCTGGTTCAGCGCTACGGCTCCGCTCTGTGGGGCATGTCTGCTGAGCAGTTAGTTGATCTGATTGGTGCTCCTCATGCTATGTATGCTGTTGTTGACTCTAGTGTTTCTGACTCTGCTTACTCTGGTGTTGTTAGCTTAGGTGCTAGCCTTGCTCAGTTGCCTGTTGCTAGTGTAGGTTCTTGTGTAGACTCTAGTCCAGCGGCTACCTCAGAGGACGGTTCGCTGTCGTTCACGCTGGACTCTGGAGCCTCTCACTGCTTCTTTCGTGACAGCACGACACTTACGCCTCTTCCTGCGCCTGTTTCTGTGGCGCTGGCTGATCCCACTTCGGGACCAGTCACCGCGCGTCACACTACCACCTTGCCGTGTCCGGCTGCTCCTTCTGGGTCTCTCACTGGGTTTCACGTCCCCTCGTTCTCCCGGAACTTGGTGGGCGTGCGACCCCTTGTGAGTCAGCACGTGGGTGTGTGGTTTGAGCCTTCTGGAGAGACTGCGGTGTGTGTTGACGGGGACTCTTACCAGCCCCTCGCCACTTTTGCTGCTGAGCCGGGCTCCGGTCTCTACACTCTTCACACTGGCCCGCGCGCTCAGCAGCGACTGCAGCAGCAGCAGCAGCCGCAGCAGCAGCAGCAGCAGCAGCAGCAGCAGCAGCCGCAGCCACAGCGGCCGCCGTCACAGCAGCCCCTCCTCCCAGTTCCTGTCCCTCCCCCTAGTCTCCTCCCTGCGTCTCACCAGGTGGTTCCGTCCTCTCAGGTTGTCGCGTCCAGTCCAGTCGCTGCGTCTTGCTCCTGTCGGTCGCTTGCCCACCCCACCGTTCTGTGGCACCACCGGCTGGGACACCCTTCTCTTCCACGTCTGCGTGCTATGTCTAGTCAGCGTCTGGTCTTAGGTCTCCCGCGTGTCTTGCCGTCGCTGCCGCCGTCCCTTGCACCACCGTGCGGTCCTTGCGTCGAGGGTAGGCTGCGTGCCACCCCTCACTCCTCCTCCCTTCGTCCGGCCACCGAGCCTTTTGAGACACTGCACTTGGACGTCTGGGGCCCCTCTCCTCGCCCTGGCCCTGAGCGTGAGCGTTTCTTTTTGGTGGTCGTTGACGACTACTCCCGCTACACCACAGTGTTCCCCCTGGCGAGGAAGTCTGAGGTGACTTCTACGCTGATCAGGTGGTTGCTTACCACCCAGGACACTCGTGGTCGTCGTGTCAGCTGTCTCCACTCCGACCGCGGGGGCGAGTTTCGCTCCGGCATTCTCGCTGGATTCTGTCGCGAACAGGGCATTCGTCAGTCCTGGACGCTTCCGGAGTCCCCACAGCAGAATGGGGTTGCTGAGCGTCGCATAGGCCTGGTCATGGAGATTGCCCGCACCTCCTTGACTCACGCCCGTGCCCCCCATTTCCTGTGGCCATACGCAGTCAGGTACGCCGCGCACCAGCTGAACCTCTGGCCACGCGTCTCTCGGCCGGAGGCTTCACCGACCAGTCTTTGGACAGGGTCCCCTGGTGTCGCGTCGAGGTTTCGTGTCTGGGGGTGCTTGGCTCTTGTCCGCGACACCTCCGCGGACAAGCTCTCGCCTCGCGCCGTTTCTTGTGTCTTCCTTGGTTTCCCTGAGGACTCCTCTGACTTCACCTTTTACCACCCTCCCTCTCACCGGTTCTTTGACTCCCGTGACGTCCGTTTCGAGGAGTCCACCCCCTACTACGTCAGGTACCCCAGTCGAGGTCTCCCGGTTCCTCCTCCCCCCCTCTTCCTGACAGCCGCTCCCCCGCCTGCTCCCCCGGTACAGCCTCCCCCCCCTGGTCCAGCCCCGTCTGGTGTGTCTCAGGCTAGCCCTCCCCCTTCGGTAGCCCCCCCTGTACAGCCTCCCTCCCCACAGTCTTCCTCGCCGCCTCCTGCAGGTGCTCCCTCTCGGGAGGTTGGTCCTGCGACTGTCCCTGTACAGGTCTCTGGTTCTGGGGGTGCTGGAGTTGGAGCTGAGCCGCGGGTTGCAGAGGACTCTTGTCTTCCGGGGGCTGGTACTGGTCGTGCGGAGTCTGGGGGTGCTGGTGCGGAGTCTGGGGGTGCTGCGTCTGGGGGTGAGGGTGTTCCTTCGGTTTCTGGAGAGCCTGGGTCTGGAGCTGGTGTTGGTGCTGCCTCTGGGGGTGGTGTGCTTGGTGCTTCGGAGGTCGACTCTGGGGCTGCCGCTGCCCCGGACACTACTCCTTCCCCCCACCCCTACCCGACCAGGTTCCAGGCTCGTGTTCGCCGTGCTCGTGAGGAGCAGCTGGAGTTGGAGAGAGAGGAGAGAGAGTTGCAGCGGCTCGAGGAGCAGGAGCGACAGCAGCAGGGGCAGCAGCCGCTGGAGCAGCAGCAGCCGCAGCAGCCGCAGCAGCAGCAGCTGCCGTCTCCTCCTCCTGTCTCGGGTCTTCGGACCCTTGGTCTCCCCTCTCCCTCTCCTTCCTCCTCCCCCTCTCCTCCCGTCTCTGGTCCTTCGCTTCCTCCTCCTGACCCCTCTCCCGCTGTTTTCCCTCGTTCTCAGTCTTCGTTGTCCCCTCCTCCTTCTCAGACTTGGGCCTCTCGTCGCTCCCCTCGTGCTCGTCCCTCGTCTCCTGTTCCCTTCACTGACCTTCGTACTGCCTTACTTCGTTCTAGTCCACCTCGTCCGTCTCCGTCTGTGCTTCCGTCTCCTCCTGAGTCGGCCCTCACTGTGTCGCTTCCTTCTCCTGTCACTGACTACTACCGCACGTACCGTCCTGTTCTCTCTCGTGTTCTCGCCTCTCTTGTTACCCACCCTCGTGCCTCTGTGTCCTCTGTGTCCGCTCTTACTGCCGCAGTCACTGAGTTTGCCTCTACCCGCCGCCTTGACTTCGCCACCGCTCTTGTGGCTGCGGAGCCGTCGGGGGTGTGTCTGCCCTTGGCTGTGACGCCCTAGAGGACAGGCAGTTTGAGCTAGAGTTCCTGGCGGCCGCTTCCCCTCATCTCTGTGCCATGCTCCTCGCCCCTGAGGGTGACCCCGACGCCCTTGACATTCCGACTCCTCGCACTTACGCTGAGGCAGTGTCAGGGCCTTGGGCCTCTCAGTGGAGAGCTGCCATGGACGCAGAGATGGCCTCCTACAGATCCACAGGCACCTACGTCGATGAGGTTCCCCCTCCGGGGGCGAACGTAGTCGACGGCATGTGGATCTACAGGGTGAAGCGGCCACCGGGATCTCCTCCGGTCTTCAAGGCGCGCTACGTGGCTAGAGGTTTCAGTCAGCGCGAGGGAGTTGACTTCTTTCAGACCTTCTCCCCCACCCCGAAGATGACCACTCTTCGGGTGTTACTACACGTAGCAGCACAGAGAGACTACGAGTTACACTCTCTCGACTTCTCTACTGCTTTCCTTCAGGGCAGTCTTCACGAGGAGGTCTGGTTGCGTCGTCCCTCTGCCTTCACTGGCTCTTTCCCTCCTGGGACCCAGTGGAGGCTGAGGCGACCGGTTTACGGTCTTCGTCAGGCTCCTCGTGAGTGGCACGACACCCTGCGTTCTACCCTGTCTGACCTTGGGTTCCAGCCGTCTTCTGCTGACCCGTCGCTGTTCGTTCGTCGTGGCCCCACACCTTTCTTTGTTCTGGTCTACGTTGACGACCTTGTTTTCGCCACCCCTGACAGGGTTGCTTTGGCACACGTGAAGTCCGAACTGCAGAAGAGACACACCTGCACTGATCTTGGTGAGCTGCGCCACTACCTTGGCCTGCAGATCACCAGGGACAGAGCTGCTCGCACCATTACACTTTCACAGTCGCACATGGTGCAGCAGGTCCTTCAGCGGTTCGGGCTTCAGCACTCCACAGTACAGCGCACACCTCTTGCTGTTGACCACAGACTCACTGGACCCTTTCCTGACGAGCCGTTCGAGCCTAGTGGTCCCTACGCAGAGCTTGTGGGTTGCCTCATGTACCTGATGACTTGTACTCGCCCGGACCTCGCCTTCCCTCTCAGCGTTCTTGCGCGCTTTGTTGCGCCAGGGAGACACCGTCCTGTTCACTGGACAGCAGCTGTGAGGGTGGCGAAGTACCTAGCGACGACGTCAGGCGTGGGGCTAGTTCTTGGAGGGCAGCAGTCTGTCGTACTTACTGGTCACTGTGACTCCTCTTACGCTGACGACGCTGAGACTCACAGGTCTACTCAGGGGTACTGTTTCAGCCTGGGTTCTGGAGCTGTTTCCTGGCGGTCCACGCGCTCCTCTTCGGTCTCGACCTCTACAGCTGAGGCTGAGATCTACGCTGGTGCCATGGCGGCACAGGAGCTGCGTTGGTTGACCTTCTTGCTCACCGACCTTGGTGAGCGGCCGAGCTCTGCACCGACCTTGTTCACTGACAACAAGGCGTCTATTCTCCTTTGTCGAGAGCCACGACTGGAGAGCAGAGTGAAGCACATTCACGTCAGGTACTTTCTTCTGCGAGAGTTGCAGAGGCGTGGACAGGCTCGCTTTGAGTTTGTGGAGTCCGAGGCCAACACTGCAGACATCTTCACCAAGGCGCTTCCGCCTTGTGACCACCAGAGGTGCTGTGTGCAGTTAGGCCTTGTTGACACTGGTTCTCGTGTTGCTTAGGCTTGAGTGTACTGTTTACTTTGCTTTCTATATACCTCTGTTACTTCTTGGACTGGCCTTGTGGCCACTGTTGTTTGTGCTCAGACTGTGTGGTGACGTTGTGATCCACCCTGAGCTTCGTTTCTTGGACTGGTCTTGTGACCGTACTCGTTTGGTTCTGCTAGACACCCCTCACTTAGGCTATGGGGGTGTGTCAAATGTTGTAGCCTATAGTGAGGTTTGTCTTAGGGGGTACAAAACTTAGGGTTAGCTATATGTACCCCAACCAACATCAATGCATCATCCATTCAACCTCCAAGAGTTGACTCGCCGGTGCTTCGATACCGTCATACCCTGGATATACGGTACCCCTATGGGGGGCACTAAACCCAGGTTTTTTTTTGGAGGTGGGCTTATAATCGAGTAAATTTATAAGCGCCGGCGTTTATAAAATGACATATATGTTTTTTACATTTTTTAACACCAAACTGGAGATCTCGTGCTTGCCTTTTTAGTCGAGTCGAAGTTACATGGGGTCGTCTGTGAAATTCTCGCGCGCGCTGGGAGATACACTCAATCTGAGGGCGTATTCCTACGGCCTCCTATCAAGAAACCTCCTATCAAGATTGTACCTTTTGCCTGGTAAAAGTAGCGAGAGGTTTTGGGTTTAGGGGATTTTTCAGTGTGATCTTGATAAGAGGTTTTCTTGATAAGAGGATAGGAATACGCCCTGACTCACATCCAGCTCCTGACAGCTCCTGCTGACTGGACCCGCATCCAGTGCAGGGTCCGAATGTGAAGGGAAGCGAATCTGCAAGACATCCCCCTGCTAAAGTAAAAATCGTTACAGCGTTTTGAACACATTTCAAAATTTAAAGTTTACGTGCGCTTATAATAAAACAAGTTTTTTCAGGGGGTGCGCTTATAATCGAGCACCGGATATAAGCGCCACACGCCAATTAAAAGCGCCAGGCGCTTATCCGAGGGTGGCGCTTATATCCGGGGTATGACGGCATGCTTTGTTTCGCTTCTGATTTGGTGTTTTGACACGACAGAAGCGCTTAGAACTAACTGTTTCCAACAATTCAAAATGTGATTGGAATGATAGTTTGAGGAAAAGCTCAACCCTTCATACCTTCCTATGGATCGCCTGAGCGGGCAAGCGACGATATCATGAGCCCACCGTTCGATGGGCATGAATGACAGTAGGGAACTCGCTAAATGGGAACACAATATGTACTTGAATCACAGAAGTCAATGCTTTGGCATTCAAATCACATAAGAACACGTTGATTATTATGCCACCAGCATCAGTCGCGCATATGCTCTATTTTGTATGTGTCCCACGTACCTATTTTAATGGTTAGGGCTTGGTATTCCTTGGGGCCTCTCCATGCCATAAGGTTTGTGAAAAGTAAGGATTGTGGATTAGCGGAGACTAATTAAAGAGTAAATAAAAGCTGAAATGAACAGCATTGATTAAGATGATATACTTGAAGGGCCTTGAATGAAATCAAAACTTCAATCGTAAGAGGAGTGTGGACCAGGTTCTTACTATTTTCCCAAAGGCTCTACACACTGAAGCGAAGACTTCGGTAGTGACATCGCACTTGGTGTGTCTAATCGATGGTCTGCAGCATCCACGATTGTACCTGGCGGGAAAAGTCTGCGCCACCACCACCCGCGCACTCCCCGTCATTGCAGATTCCCACGCCCCCCAACCCCATTCGTGCTCGCCGGGGAAAATCCAGGCTGCGCCAAATCCCCCGTCCCTCCCCGCGGACCGGCGATTCGTCTCCCCCTGCCTTCACCTCCAAACCCTCTCTTCCGCCTCCCAAACCAAGTGAGACGACTTTCAGTTTCCCATCCGATCTCCAACTGCCTCTCTTTTACTACTTGCTGACTCAGTTCTGTCTCGCCAACAGTTGGTCTTGTGCGGTTCTATGTCGTCGTCGCAGCTCTTACGGAGGCGAAGACGGTTATTTTGTGCGACGCATGGTTTCGTGAGCAATGAAGATTGCACAGCGACTTTTTTTTGCGGTTACTTCTTACGAACAGCAGATCCAGGAAGCGCGTCAATGGTAATTAAGGGACAAAACATCCTTGTCCTCGTTCCTGTCCGCTCGTGTGGGACTAGTTCCGCGACAGCTGGCGAAACGCACTTTCTAGCTAACTGTACTGTATTCGACCAATCCTGACCTCATCTGGCTCATTCAACAGAGTGTACTAGTTCACGAGGCACGCGTAATGATGCCTACGTTTCAGTGCTGCGGTTCACGGCAGCATCGTTTGTCTCGTTGCGTTTTGGAAATATCGGCTTGATATCTGGACTGGAGGTGTCTCGATCATGTCTGGCATCATGCAGAATTCGACAAATGCCGTGCTACGGAGTGGCTGACGATACTTGATGTTCGGATCACCACACGGCAGGTCCGGGTCCGCCGGGCCAGGAGAGGGGATGGTTGCATCTTTGGCAGCACTGCATTGCGAGGCTCTGATTGCACAATCGTCCGCGCGTCGAGCAGAGAGCACGCGCGGTATGGCGGAATGCGCCAATCACGGCACTCGTCGGCCCTTGGCGCTCGGTAAGGCTCCTGACGGGAGGTAAGAGTCTCCGCATGAGAGGACGCGAGGGTCGGTAGCAACGTCTCGAGGCTCGCGAATCGCGATTCAGCAGACCATCGAAGCTCGAACAAGCACGGTGCTCAGCCGAACGGTCCTGCCGGACCAAATAACCCAAGGCGCAGTACTACACATATGCGAGGTTTTTTTTAAGGGGTATGCTGGTCACTTGTCCAGAGTTTAGAAACCGCTACGCACTCACTCGGTACAAGTGACAAGTTTTGTTCATGTGTAAAACTCGTAGCCTGTCGTATCCTGCTGGAGCACGCGTTTCCTGAGTCGTTCTGTTGAGCAATCTGCGAGTTGCTGTTACATGCTGCCACCGCATGCAACATGGCCGCTCCGATTCGCATGCTGTTGCGAATCCGATATAGATTCCACCCATATCTGCCCGCTGCACCCTGCCGTCGTGCTGGCACGGCTTTATTTTCCCGCCGTAGTATAAATCCAAACCAAAGCGAATGGCTTAGCTCTGCCAGCATCTCGCAATGATTTCCGAGAATCTCTACTTCGTTGCGATTGGCGTAGCTCTGCCAGGCTGGCCCCGCTTCCTCCGCTTCCTCCAATCACATCCCAAGGCCTCCCGGTCTCTCTTATCCTCAAGCACGCGTGCTTTCGGGAGCTTCTATTCGGGGAAGAGCAGATTGGGAAGCTGTAAGGGTGACCCGATTTTCCGAATCATTGATTGACTAATCACTCAGTGATCGCCCCCACCCCCCCCCCCCCCCCCCCCCCCCCCACTCCGATATGAATCTGCGCCGCTCCCAATCCTCGTCAGCTAGCGCAGATTCCGCTCGCTCACACTCGGCCTCTCTGTATCTCTGTGTCCCCCTCTCCCCCGCGCAAACTTCCCCACCTCCTCTTCTCTCCTCTACTCTCCCTCCCCGTCCCGTCTTCCTTTTCTCCCCTTCTCTTCCCCCTTCCCCCCCCGCTCCCTCTCCACTCCCTCCTGCGCGAGCACTAGCGTCCGCCCGCCACCGCCCCGCTACTCCAAGTTGCGCCTTGCGCTCTTCACTTCAGCGCCCTGCTTACGACGTGGGAAGGCTTCAACTACTTCTCGTGTAGTGTCACTGATATCCCTTCCCCACTCTCGCCGGTATATAAACATGTCTCCAGAAGAGTCGCAAAACCGTGGCCTTCAGTGCTCCAATCTCCCAGCCTCCCATCCCTCCTGGCTGCTTAGAACGCACAGGGGCTCTCTCTCGCCTACGTCTCCCTTCCAGTCGCCCGCTTCCGGCCGGAGCCTACTTCTCATTCATCTGGTGCTTCTCCCAGCTTTTCAGGAGGACGTAGGACGTCCCTGCACCATTGCCTGGTTCAACGCGAACGCTTCTCAAGGCTGCCGTCTTCTATCCTCACAACCAGATCTGACTCAGATCCTCCACCTTACTCGTGTCACCGACCCACCCAGCCATCCATCCATGGCGGTCGCCAATCCCCCCAGCCACCACATGAGCACAGGGCGGCTGCCGCGAGGAAGCGTCCAGATTCAGCGAATCTGCTCACTCCCGGAGTCTCATTGCCTGCCTCAAGCAGTGTTCCAGGCCGCCTGAGCGTCCATGACAGCTCAGACTGCCCGCAGCAGCGGCACTGGGAGCACCTCTACGCACATGAGGCGAGGCGACACCAGGAGCAGCAGCAGCAGCAGCAGCAGCAGCAGCAGCAACAGCAGCAGCAAGAGGGGCAACAGGATCGGCAGCAGAAGCGACCGGCCAGCCGTTTGTGGCATAGCGTGGCGAAGAAACGATGCTTTGCATGGAACACAGAGCGCAACTCTCTCCCTCTGCACTTGACGACCTACTGGCGTGACGCTGCTGCGGCTGACATTGCTGTAGCCCCTGGTGGTGCTACTACTGCTGTTACTACTACTGCTGCCAATGCTGCGGCTCCTACTGCCGCTACTCCTGCAGCCGCGCATTTTATGGTTTCTAAGAGTGCTGCTGCTGCAGGAGCTGCTGGTGACTCTGCTGGTGACGCTGCTGGTCCCAAGGATCCGTGCAACCCCCTCGTGCTGCAGAAAGTCCATCATTACGGCCACCATCATCTGCATGACAAGGCGCCTGTGAAGGCCCGTGCAGCTGAAGAAGGAACCAACGCTACCACCGCAACCGGCGCTACCAGCACGACCAGCGCGGCCTGCGATGGGCCTGGGAGTGCTGCCTGCCGCGCGGCCAGCAATGGATCCGCCAGCGACTTGGACAGTGATGAGTGCATCCCCTGGTGCAGTGATGGGGCGTCTCAAAGCCCCTCCTCTCACCTCCGGGGTGCTGAGAGTGCGGCACATGAAGCTGGCTGTGCCACATGGCAGCCTGAGGCGGCCATTCAGGGCCTGCAGCACGCTGCTGTCTTCCCTTGCAGCTTTGGCCCCGAGGCGGGTGGTGATAACTCCATTCCCCCCTCTATGAACACTCACACCCCGTTTCCGCATGTGCCGGTTTCACATGGTCCTGCAGTCGTCCCTCTGCCATTGGAACATCCTGCACACGCCTACCGTGTCCCATCCTTTGCCGGCCTTTTAAATTCCATATCGCCTGCCCTGCAACTCCACCATCGGGTTGTCTCGGCCCCTGCCGAGTCTGCTGTCTGCTCTTCTTGCAACCACTCGGTTTCTCCATGCCGTCTTGTGAAGGAAAAGCTGCTGCCTTCTGAGACTCGTGCTCAGCAACAGGAGGAGGAGAATAGTGGCGCATGCAACGTGTCTTTGGTTGATTCTTCTGGAAAGACCTGTGTGTTGGATAGTCCTTCCATGGGCTCCCGTTGTTCACAGCAGCAGCAGCAGGAGAGGTGGGGGAGGAGAGTGCAAGACCTGGGCGCACCAGGAGATGAGTTGCCAGGCTTGCATGATGGGCAGTGGCAATTTGCTACAGGGCCTCGCAATAGCCCTGTGTCAGGCAATCCAACAGAGGGTTCTGAGGATGATGGGGACCTTGAGGAGCTACAGGACACCGCATCGTCTTGAAGATTCCATATACTGAAGTGGTAAAATGTCGTGCAGATACATCTTGCTGAACTGCACTACAAGAGTGAGCAAGCAAATATTGCTCTGCAAGGGGCATGAACCATTGGCGAGTGCTGCTAGACTCACTCCGAGGCTTTCGTCACTGGTTTGGTAATTAGGTGGAAGCTCCAAAACCCCAGTCTAGCTAGGGTCCCTCTCTGTATCCTGACCAGGCGCTAGTTTTATGCTTGTGCTTTGCAACCTCATCTTCGAAATTTGTCAGTACGGTATGTGCACTTGTCTATTACCGCTAACAAGTGCAGTGCGTGAAGGGGGTGAAGACACCTCCAAAGAAAACAAGCAAAACCATTATCCCTGAATTTTTCTTTCCGTGATAAGCAGAAATGCCAATGCCTGAGTTTGTTATGCACCCTAGAATGGGACAAATTAATGTGTGGTTTGTTATTCCCCAAAATGTTTATATCTGCATTGTAGGCATGAAAAGGATGGTGATTCCCTCATCTGCTCTGTTTCTCTCGGACAGTCTTACAGCCCTCAAAGTTCCCTTTACATTCACAAATTAAGCGGACAGACGACCTGAAAAGCACCCTGCTTATAGAGATGATGTTTTGAGGACGAAAGCTGACGGTTCATTTCCCCCCCGCCAAACTCCCACCCACCCAGCCCAACCGTTCTTCTGGGCTGTCCTCATATCACGCCAAAACAACCTACAGGCAAGGTGCATGGATGGGATGGATGGCAAGATATTGGGGCCGCGGTCTATGGTTGTGATTGATGCTTCGAGTCGTTTAGGATTTTAGCTAGGGTTATTTCGTTTCCATCACAAACGTAGACCGCGGTTCCTAAAACCGACTCGAACAAGTATTTGCGTGGTGTGCGAATCTGTAGAGAAGCAGAAACTAATATAGTCCCTGAATTTCGAGTGTATCAGTAATTAGTTCTCATAAAGTTAACCCTGTTAGGGAAATCGAAAGTTTCTGGGGATCTGGTCGGAGTTGCTGGAGCAGAGGGGTGCAGGAGATGATTTGCTTTCTGTTCATCTTTCTATGTTCATTCACCAACTCGACTGGATCCATTGTTACTGCATTCAGCCCAACACATCTCAAATTTTACCGTATTTTCGTGATAGCCATTAGCACGCTAATTAGCGCTGTCACTGCCTCACCAAGCTAACACCGCCTCGGCCGCATCTTGCACGCAACGCGGCACACGGTTTCCAACCATTGGATGGTTCGCGGGTGTAGTAAACAAGCCGGAGGCGAATCACGGGTGACTCTCGAGAGTAAGAAAAATATCGACAGCTGCGCGAGCTGTGTTAGTTCAACACAGCGCGCGAGTTGCGGATTAGCGAGGCTGTTTGGACCAAGTAGATCTATCGTTTTTAGACTGAGTCGAACTCGGGTCCAGGTGACAGCACGGACCACAGGTTTAGCTTGTCCGTCCCTCCCGCTGTCGCAGTCCGACGTCAGACACATCGAGTCGAGTCGTTACTTTTTTGCGCTGCACACGTGGCAGCTTAGGAAATCCTGAACATCAGCAGTTGAAACCCAATCATCGCAATAGATGATTCAGTGCGTGGCAGCGGCGTCTAGCTGTTTCTGTCTGTCCAATCACCCGTCTGAGTCCCAGCCATCTCTGCGTGACAGCGAATTGGAGGGGCAGTGGGCCGTTGTGTGGAGTGCATGTCACCAACCTGACTGAAAGACGTCACTTCGGTAGTGTAGTAACCGCTTTGTCCGCACAGACGTGCTGCCCTTTCTTGCTGAGCATCATGATCAACAAATACTGTACCCTGTACACTGATCCGAACCAATCCATGGCTCTCGAGGATGCTCTCCTCAGGAATTTTGACAATCCATGGCTTTAGAGATTCCCTTTCCAACCAGGGCCGCCACAGAAAGATGCTTTAGGTTCATCCTTGGTTTGAGATGCTTCACTCCCGCTACCCTGTGACTCCTAGTAACACCACTTACTGAGGAAGTACTCTATTTTCCCATCGGGGTGTCAGATTCTCTCTCCCCCACTCGACGACATCCTTTTCAAGGGCTGCGTGTCTGTTCGTTTCGTGTACCGTTTCGGGCAGAACATCTCGACGATTTAGCTGGGTGTTGGTCTTTCTCCTTCCTCCCCCGTATGTCTCAGCAACGAGTTGGCAGCAGTCGTAGCTAGCCGCCCTGTCATGCCTTGTCAAGTCTGTCTGTTTGAGAGAGGAAAAAGACAGAGATCGACCTCAGCTTGTGGGGAGCGACGCGTTTCTAGAAGCTTCGTTGCTTGGCGGCTGAACTACTGACGACTGACGACTGACTACTACGACTGAATAAAGACGAAGGACGACGTACAAGTTGACGAGTGCCACGCGTGAAGGACGGGCGAGTTGGAGGACTGCCAAGGCGGCAACTACTACTGCGTTTGCCTCAACTCAACTCTGCGAATCTTTTGTGAGGCCAAGTTGCATACGGTTGGACACAGCATACGGTTGCTCGGTTTACAGTACCAAGCAGTGGTGTGAGCTTCTCTCAAGTCCAGACCTCCCATGCATGATCAAGTGGAGAGGCGGGAGGAAGAGGTTGTGGAGGGGGGGGAGAGGGGAAATGGTGGCACAGTCGCACGCGGAGAAGAGCATTTCGTTGGCGAAAACCACTCCTGTTCGTGAAAAACACTCTCCTGTTCGCAAGCGAGTCTTCGTTTCTCGAGGATGCGTAAAGTGGCGGAAACAAGCGCACGTTCCGCCGCATGGCCGATGCCTTCGATCCAAAGCAGAGGCTTGGCCTTCCAGGTGAATTCTGCAGAGCTGTGACGAGGCAGAGGCGGCAAAACTGTGACAAGGATGGCCTATGGTATGGCGTGGAGTGGTGTGGTGTGGAGTACCCTACGGTACAGTCTTGAAAGGGAGGGTTCCTCTTTCTGTACCTCTTTCTCTCGAGGCTCGTATTGCAAAGCTCAGGCGTGGCAGTACCCCTGGCATGGGAAGGGTTCCTTTCGTCGCTTCTTATAGGCTGCTTCGTTTCTCCGCGATGCCCCAACCCGATGGCTTCATATCTGGACAGAGGCTCGCTGCTGGAGTGGAGCGAGCATCTGCTGAGTGCACGTGCGCTGGTGCTGCAGCTGGAACTGCTACTTTTTGCTGCTGCTGCTGAGGCTGCTGCTGGCGAGGCTGCTGCTGGCGAGGCTGCTGCTGGCGAGGCTGCTGCTTGCGAGGCTGCTGCTTGTGAGGCTGCTGCTTGTGAGGCTGCTGCTGGCGAGGCTGCTGCTTGCGAGGCTGCTGCTTGTGAGGCTGCTGCTTGTGAGGCTGCTGCTGGCGAGGCTGCTGCTGGCGAGGCTGCTGCTTGTGAGGCTGCTGCTTGTGAGGCTGCTGCTGGCGAGGCTGCTGCTGGCGAGGCTGCTGCTTGTGAGGCTGCTGCTTGTGAGGCTGCTGCTTGTGAGGCTGCTGCTTGTGAGGCTGCTGCTCTGGCTGCCAGCTGCGCTTCTTTGCTCTCTCAGTCCACCACACATACAGCACACACCCCTCGTCCAGTGAACAGCTCTCGTCCGGCGAGCATTTGAGGCCACCTCTTTTTGTGTCGCTAAGAGAACAGCGCTTCGTCCATGTCTGCCGCTAAGTGCCACAGCAGCCGCATGAGAGCCTGCATTGCTCTCCAGCACGCTCCAGCGCGCGTGGAAGGGGCTTCAGTTAGAGAAATCCTCCATGACAGGCGAACAGCTGACTCACCTGCCTCCCACAACAGCCGCGTGAAGACGAGCATTGCGCTCCATGGATCTCCAGTCGTCGTGGGAGGGACCTCAGCGAGAGGGACTGCAGTGGGAGGCGTCTCAGTGAGAGAGCTCCGAGCTCAGGACGTCCGTGACACGCCATCAGGGGGCGTGCCCGGCTCTCACATGGGGTGGATTGAGCGTCACAGGCATAGGCAGCACACGGCGTGGCTTGCACGGCAGCGCGGCATGCTGAGGACTGGGGTGCTGCAGAAACGGCCGGCGAGCATGCTGTGGCATGGAGCATTTAAGAGGGGACGCTGGGGGTGGAGTGAAGTGTCACAGTTCAATGCTACTCCCACGGCTCCCTCTGCTGCTGATTCTCCCTCTGCAGCTATCTCTCCCTCTGCTGCTATTGCTCCCGTTGCTGCTACTTCTCGCTCTGCTGCTATTGTCCCTGCTGCTCCTATTGCTGCTGCTGCCGCCGCCGCTGCTGCTGTTGCTGCTGCTGCTGCGTCCTTTGCTGCGGCTGACACTGCGGACATTGTCACTGCTCCTGCTGCGAGTAATGCAGCTGTTGCTGTTCCTTCCGCAATCAATGCTGCTGTTGCTGCCGCAGGTGGTACCGTTGACAGCACAATTGTGACCCTGACTTCACCTTCTGCTAGCTCTAGCACGTCAGCTGTTGCTGCTGCTGCTGCTGCTGCTGCTGCTGCTGCTGCTGCTGCTGCTGCTGCTGCTGCTGCTGCTGCTGCTGCTGCTGCTGCTGCTGCTGCTGCTGCTGCTGCTGCTGCTGCTGCTGCTGCTGCTGCTGCTGCTGCTGCTGCTGCTGCTGCTGCTGCTGCTGCTGCTGCTGCTGCTGCTGCTGCTGCTGCTGCTGCTGCTGCTGCTGCTGCTGCTGCTGCTGCTGCTGCTGCTGCTGCTGCTGCTGCTGCTGCTGCTGCTGCTGCTGCTGCTGCTGCTGCTGCCGCCTCTGCTGCTGCAGCTGTTGCGACTGCTGAGGATGCTGAATTATCTCTGGGAGGGCAATGCAGCAGCCACGTGGCTGACAATGCACCAGTGAACAGTGTTATCGAGACTGAGATATTTACAGTTACAAGTGACGCCACTTCCCACAGCACGCTCATAGACACTCCAAGCCGGCACGCGTGGGTGAACAGTGGAGCGAGTCAGCACGGCGAGACAGGCTGTGCCACGTGTCAGCCTGCCATTCGCTGCATACCTGCTGCTGTCTTCCCCACCAACTTCGCCCCTAGAGCTGGGACCGAACGCTCCCCTCTCAACCGCACATGCATGCAGCAGTCTCTCGTTACCACCACCATCCCAAGAGCACCGCTGAAGGATGCTCACGATAATGCCTCAATGCTTTGGCAACGTGCTGTTTTTTCCTCCAGTGTTGCCCCTGGAGCTGCCTCCCAGGATTCCCCTTCTCCCTGCACACGCATGGTTCCTCTCTTTCCCATTGCGCGCCAAAAGGAGGCTGAGCACATTGCGCGCCAAAAGGATAACGCCTCAGTGCTCCAGCAGTGTGCCGCCTTCCCCCCTGGCGTTCCACCTGAATCTGGATTCAAGAGGCCTGTTGTTTTTACGAACAATCATGACCAATCATACCCTTGTCTGCCTGGAAACGCACACGACGCTCAAGCCCATATTGGGCCAGCAGTGCCGCTACCACTAGAGCAGCAAGACGCTTTCTCCCCTGTGGCCCACACAGCTGTCTTCCCCATGGCCTTTGAGTCGACTCAAAAGTCGGCCTTCAGTCAGCCCGCGGGGCAGTGCGCCTTTCCGTCGTTCACGTGCCTCTTGAATTCAATCTCACCCTGCCGGCAGCAGGAGTGGCCGGCCCCAGAAGCTGCTCTGGAAGAGGGGAGAGAGGCACTTTTGAATGTGCAGCTTCAGCCGCAACAGCAGCAACAGGAGGTTCAGCAGCGGCCGCTGGAACAGAGACAGCTGCAATGGCAGCAGCAGCAGCAGCAGCAGAAGAACGATTCTGAAATTTATGTTGATGGCGCTGCATGGGAGACGGACTGCACTGCTGGCAGTGCCTCTGCTGGTTCCAGTGAGGCATGTGTACTGCATTCCCCGTCAGCGGGCTCTCATAGCACAAAGCAGGAAATGGAGACCAGACAGGGGTGTCAGGATAGGCAGGAGAGGAAAGAGAGGGAAGAGAGGGAAGATAGCGAAGACCCTGACAGGTTGGCTGACGGGGGGCGACTGATTGGGACTCGAGGCAGTAGCTGCAAGCTGTCGCGCAGATGGTCAAGCTCTGAGGAGTGCGACGAAGGGGACCTGCTAGACACTGCTTCCTCGTTGTTGTACCTCCATGGAACATTCCAGATGCAGTAACAGTGCCGTCAACCACGGTACTTGCTTTCCTGCTATTGCTAAGCTTAGGTCAACAACGGAACTGCCTATGAGTATCCTTACACAGCCTTAGTACGTGGTAAGCTTAGGGCTGCCTACTCCTTGATTCACTAGTACCTAGTATCTATATGGCTCTTTGCTAGTACCGTATCTAAATGCTATACCCTGCTCCACCAGGGATATAAATCTCCATCCATCCTGACATGGGGACCTTTCACATGAAACAAAAACACCCACACTGCATCCCGTCCCATCTACGCAATGCCTGACAGACCTCTAAGCTCCCAGATCTTCACCATCTCATCATCTCCCCCTGATGCCAGCAGATGGGGATTCTGCCACACGGGGAGGGAAGGGAGGGGATAGTTTGCAAGTGAAAACAAGAGCATACCGTCCCATCTACGCAATGCCTGACAGACCTCTAAGCTCCCAGATCTTCACCATCTCATCATCTCCCCCTGATGCCAGCAGATGGGGATTCTGCCACACGGGGAGGGAAGGGAGGGGATAGTTTGCAAGTGAAAACAAGAGCATCCTGTCCCATCTATGCAATGCCTGACAGACCTCTAAGCTCCCACATCTTCACCATCTCATCATCTCCCCCTGATGCCAGCAGGCGGGGATTCTGCCACATGGGGAGGGATTGTAGAGGAGAGGATAGTGTGTAAGTTAGTTCGCAAGTGAAAACAAGAGCAATTGTTTTGCGCTTGTTGCATGTGTGGGTTGTACGGAGTGGACAGAAAAGTGGTGCACAAAAGAACCAGGCTGGGCGGAAGTACCAGAAGTTGGAACGGGCATTTCACCTTGGGGTTCCATCTCACGCAGTTCACATCTGTGCCATGTGCATGCGTCTTCCGGATCAACAGCTGGGGCCTGCTTCCCGCCTCCTCGGCCAACCCTGCCGCCCCTACCACCCCTGCTGCCCCTACCACCCCTGCTGCCCCTACCACCCCTGCTGCCCCTACCACCCCTGCTGCCCCTGCCTCCCCTGCCTCCTCGCCACTCCCCTCTCTGTCAGCATCAGGCTCTGAGCGAGGGAGGCCGGAGAAAGAAAAGACTCGTATGCAGTCATCTCCTGCTGCTGTGGCAATCAACCCATGAACCCTGCACAACCAATGAGGAGAGGGTGAACAGCAACAGGTACACCATACAGCTACAAGAGCCATGAAATAAACACGAGATATGCAGCGATTGCAATATCCTTGCAGCACAAGCGACCCTCCAGCAGCAGGATGTGAGGGGGAGTACAAGTGGCAGATGTAAAGGGCTTACATCGACCAGTCAACATGGAAGATGGTGCGGTCGTGGAAGCCTGAAAGTGTACACACATGTGACCTGGCAAGCCAAGAAACACATGCAAATGATGTTTCAAGTCGGCGATGATGGGTGAAAAGGGCAGAGGCGACAGAAAAGAAAAGAAAAGAAAAATCGTTTGTACGCGCGAACCAATGCCATGATGCCACATACCATAACAACTGTCAAGTGGCACAGTTAGACTGCATGGATGGATGTGCTTTGAGATTGTGTCTCCAAACGTACCATCCCTTTGCTGAAGGCTTGCTCCCTGAACTCCCTTCTGAGGTCCTCACATCCGATGGCTCCCGACTTGTATCCCAGATTTTAACGGTCAGATCGTCACTGCAGGGTGTTAAGACGGGGCCAGAACACAGATACACAGGAGAGGTTGGAAGGGAGAGTGACGGGAAGCTATGCGTGAACGCGGGCCAAGTAGTAAGCAAGCACAGTGCACAGGAAAGTCAGGACGAGGAGCGCATGGACGAGATTTAAAAAAAAAAAAAAAAAAAAAAAAAAAAAAAACAGGGAAAGGTAGGAGAGTATCGAATAGCTGGGTACCTGCAGGATGCCATGTAGTGTCCTGTAGCATCAAAGGAGATAGCCCAGACTGTGGACGAGTGCCCTGCCCTGGACACAGAAACAAGAAGGTGATACTTGTAAAGAGACTATCTGAAGGAAATTGAGGAAACAACCACACCTTTTCCATTGGGAAGTCATTGCTGTAGCTGCTGACAATAGCATACTCTTTCTATTCTCACCCAGATGCAGCATCAAGCGTCTGCACGCATGACCAATCGTCTTCACCCTCCACCTCCGCAGCCCAGACCTGCCACAATAAACGCAATATGAACAAGCAACGAGCACGTCCAACAAGGTCCACTCTTATCTCAAACGACAGCAATTTCGAGAAAGACACGAATGCTTCCCAGCATAAGGTCCACCCTGTAGTAAACTCGCTTTGAGAACAGTAGCTACCCTTTTCACCTTGATGCTGTCATCATAGCTGGCAGACACGAGCCAGTCATGCTTGGGGTGCCAGCGCACCATCTTCACGTCCTGAGTGTGCCCATGCAGCACCGCCACACAGTCAAAGTCAGACGCAGGACCCACACCGATCAGTCCAGCCATTCCGCTGCTGCCACCTGGCACCTCCCAGATCCACACGCTCTTGTCCCGGCTGCAGGTAGCTAGCAGGGAGCTGGTGGAGTTCCATGCCACGGACTTCACTTCGCTCTCGTGGCCCTATGTTCATGGGGTTGGTTAGGGGGAAGGCGGAACACGCCTCAGAAATTCTCAAGTGGCTAGCAGGGAGCTGGTGGCGTTCCATGCTACGGACTTCACTTCGCTCTCGTGGCCCTATGATCATAGGGATGGGTAGCGAGAAGGCGGGACAGGAGCGAAGGGAAGAGTTTTCCCCACATCAAGTGGCGCCTGAGACGCCTAAGAGGTTGTCTCACATCAGGCGGCTAGCACGGAGCTAGTGCCGTTCCATGACACGGACTTCACCTCGCTCTCGCTCTCATGGGTGGGTAGGGGGCAGGCTGGGGTGTGAGGAAGGGGTGGAGATTGGAAGCAAGGAGAGGGCCAATGACCATACAAGGGAAATGAGAGGCAAGAGGAGTGGAAACAGGAACCGAATTCAAGAACAAGGTCGTCAAAAAGGTGTGGATGAGTAAGAATATGCGCGCTACTAATAGTATCCAAATACCTTTCAGCCGTAAAGTGCCATTGCCCCCCCTCTGAATTCAGAAAGTCTGAGCATGCACACGCAGGCAGAAGGACAAGGTGCTGACCTCGAGCACAGCAAGACACTCGAAGTCGGCATCGTTTGACCCAGTCCTTTCCCAAACAGCCACCGTGTTGTCGAAGCTGGCTGTTGCGAGGAACCTTCCGTCTGGTGACCACTCGCATGATCTAATGGTCCTGGAGTGCGTGTCTTCCAAAATTGCCTGTTGGAAATTTAAAAAGAACACGAATTGGAACCGAGAAAGATAACAACAGCTGCAGATTCTCATTAATCTCCTCGAGTCGCGCGATGGATTCTGGGGTGAATTACAAGCAAGAGAGAGTGAAGACCCGGTTTCGGGATTTTTACGACCTTGCAAATGAAAGAGGATGACGGTCCGGCTTCTCGACCCCAGATCCGGACACAACGGTCGCCGCTGCATGAGGCCAGGAGGGCTCCGTCCGGCGACCATGAGACGCTCCACACGCGATCGTCATGCCCCCGAAGCTCCTGAACCTCGACTAATTCAGAAACTTCGCATGCTTTCGAGAACGCTGAATCGGGTGGGGTGCTAGGCACCATAGCAGGCTGAGGGGAAGCAATCGCCGCCATTACTCCCATCACTAGGAAAAACACGGATATAAACTGGTAAAAAATGTCCGGACACTGAAGTAGCCCAACTATGTGCAGAGCTCACAAATATTTGAGAACTGTTTGCGGTTTGTGAGAGGTTGGCCCACCACACGGGAATGTTTCAAGCACAAGATCGACCAAATCCTGTCCGGGTTTATAAAATTCCCAAAGTTCGAACTTCTAGAGAGGTTTTACACGTTAGGATACAGTTGAGAGACTTGTTGCCACGGTGCAAAGCGGTTTGAGTTCGAAGTTTTTAGTTTTCGTAAAATCACACGTGCCCTAATCTTCCACGTTTGAATTCGCTGCCCATCCTGACCATCCTGAGAACCCCCAAGGCAGAGCTGCATTCCCACATCGAGAGCCTTCCTCATGGAACTCCATAGCAGACAAGTGAAGTTACCGCTGCCCATCCTGACCATCTTGAGAACCCCAAGCAGTGAGACACGACAACTTTACTTGCTCCTGACGTTGGAAGCGTGTTTGAACATTATGTATCTGTTGAAACCTTCAAGAAAACCGCCGTCAGTTGAGGTCTGTCTTGTCCTGCCGGGTTTTTGTTTTCACAGATTTACAAGAACTGACATTTCTAGCCACGTTTTTATGAGCAGGAAGTTATGGCTTTCATGAAACAGTCCCGAAGAAAGGTAGGATTTTTTATCTTTCGCAATTTTTCATAAAAATTCCGCGACGCTCGTGCGGTAACCTAGCATTTTCTCACTTCAGGGTTCCCGTCGTGGAAGCCTGAACGCGTCCTTACATCGCGGCGTCGGAAGCTCATGTCAGAAATTTCTGGAAACGAAAATACCAGACGTTGCATCAGATTTTAATGAGCGTAACTTGTGCGAGAATCTCTTTGTTGATAAGCCAGCGCCGGTGCCAACCAAGCAAGTTAATTTCTCAAGCTTTCGCACCAGTGCCAGTGACGCTGCATGGGAGGTGGATAGAAAGTACACTTCGGCCTTGCTACCAAGTTCGTTCGAGATGCTCTCTGGAGCTAACGAACCGGTTGCATCACCACCTTACTTTCCGGGTCGTGGAAGTTCGAGCTCGCCGTTCTTAAATGGCGATGTCAGAAGAAGCAGAGACCCAGTTTTGGAAGCGAGATGTCCAGACGCTGCATCCAAGATCGACGAGACTGGCCTCTCGACTTTTGAAGAGAGTGTCTCTGAGGCACACCCTGTTATGAAGACATTGTCAACGATTGACAGATGTGATCATGGCCATTCCCTGGGCACAGGTCCTACTGACGGCGTGCGGAAAGTCGGAGGGAGCTTTTCTAACTTACTGTCGAGCTCTCCTGAGCTGCTCTCTGGTGCTGGAAAATCGGGTTCACCACCGCCTTACATTCCTGCTAAAGCCAACGCGATTTTTTCTCCAAATATTGAAAAGGTTGGGTCAGGGCAAGCATGCGTCCCACAACAGTGCGGATGGGAGCCGGGTTTTACTACGGTTTGTGAAAAGAGTTCAGTGCTTAATGAGTGGGAAGCACCCCCTCCTTCATCGCCAAAGAAGAACATCATTGAAGAATTGTTCAGTGACCTGCCAGCAAAGCCTTTGGAGTGTGGTGGCTGCGTGGAAGCAGACCTAGGAGCACGCAGAACCGTCCCTTGTGGCGAGTGGGGAAGTTTGAATAGCACAGCACCTCTTGTTGTCTCCCTGCTGTTCTTTGATGAAGAGCGGAGTCAGCTTTATGTCTCACTTGATTTGCAACTTCCTTCCAAGGTGCGTTCACATGAGCAAACTCTTCTTGCTCACCTAAATTAGTCCCCTCACATCCTGAGTGGCTGTGCAGAAACGAGATTGGGCAGCAAATGGCATTTACCTTTCCTCAATTGAAGACCTCAGCATAATTGGAGTTGTAGTTCATCAGATCGGTCTACCCAAGCTGAGAGTCATTCTATTACCTGGAGTGCATGTTGATGTTCTCCCCACCACCAACGTAACTCATGAGGAGTTCAGGTAACTTGTCAATTGAAGGCTGAAATTGTCCTTGGTGCACGAACTGAAAACAACATATATGCTCTCAGAGAAGCAATTCGAGCAGCTATAGTTTCTGCAGATGCTATCATCTGTTGTGACTCACAAAGATTCGTCAGATCTCTTTTGCAGTGGAAAGTTCCAGGTGAGCTCGTCACTTACATTGAACTAATCATCTTTGCATATACACAGGAGGCACATTTCCTCTTTTTTTTTTTTTTTTTTTGCAGTGATGGATCTCTATAACATGTTTATTGACCCAAAAGTGAGTAAAACTCCTGTATGGTGATTCTTATTTTGCTATTACGGGGCACTAACATCCGCGAAATGATGCATATCTGTCTGGCATCAAATTGCTCGAGAGAAGATTCTTGCGTGGTAAGGTTTCCAGCATTATCTAACTCCTTTCTTTCTGCATAATTTCGTCTTGAATATAATCAACTACGTGTTTTTTGCTTTCAGGCAACTAGGTGATAATCTGGAGCAGCTGATTGGAAAGGCGAAAGAAGAGGCCAAGGGGAAAGATGTCCTGGAAAGCAATGCTAGAGGAAGTGCTCATCTTCGGAGTGTTCACACCAGCCTCAACATCTGCTATGATGTTTATGCGGCATTGGTGGCAAGGTCAAATGGACAACTTCGTGATGCATTCAGGTATGATTCAGAAGAGCATACAGTTATTTCTTGTCCTTACCCTGCTAACATACCATTGGGTACTGCAGGGTCAACATGAGGCTTCTTCCTGTTCTCGCGCAAATGGAGATTGCTGGCGTTCGGGTTGATGTAAGCACATGTCTCGTTATATTCAAGATGTGCCACTTACATCTGTAGCCTAACATGAAGTCGTTTTCACTCAGATGGACTTATTAATGTCAAAACGGGACTATCTGGAGGTATGACACATAGATATGAGATTGTTACATCGTTTGTGCCCAGTTACTCATAATACATACTTTGTGCTTGCTACAGAAACGGATGGAGCATCTTACGTCGATTGGGGAGCAGTTGGTTGGCCGTCGTGTCAATTTGGCTAGTCCAAAGCAAGTGGCCCAAGCCCTGTATGAGGTATGAGGTGGATTTGTTTACAGCTGAAGTATGATGTTCTGGACAAAATTATAACTCATGAGAACTGCAGGACTTGAAGTTGCCAGTAGGAGCAGCTAAGAGTGTTGGTATGGCCAAGAAGCGAGAGGCACAGACTCACTCAACTACAAATGAGGCAACACTAAGTCAACTCGCTTCGCTTCATCAGTTTCCTAGTATTGTCTTAGAGGTAAGTTCCTTTAACACTGAAGAAGCAACATTGTCCAAAAGCCTAGGGCGATTGTGCCTAACGTTTGAGCGGGTTCCAGTTCAGGCAACTTCTGAAGGTCAAGTCGACCTGGATTGATGGTCTTCTATCAAGTTCTTGCAGCAAAACGGTATTCCCTTCACTTTTGCATGCGATGCCGCCTGAACAGGTTGCTCAGTTTTGTTGTGTGCTCAGGATGGTTCTGCTAGGATTCACTCGGAGTGGAATGCTGCTAACACGGCAACAGGGCGGTTGTCATCTTCCAGCCCAAATTTACAGGTTTGATTTACACATAACCAGCAACACTGATGTTTGTTTCACGAATTAACGTTGCTTTTGGGCAGAACCTGCCAACATACGCCCTAGAAGGGACATCTGCTGCGACAAACACTTCAACCGTTGCTATCGCCATTCGTGATGCTCTTATGTCTGCACCAGGGTTGGTTGCACTGTTACTCTTCTTGTATTTCTTGGCTCAGCTGCATATCTTCTTACCTTTTCCCTGCTCTACTTGTAGTTCACCATGCCCCTAACACTTTGGTGGTTCTTTTGAATGAAGGAGTACCACATTATCGGTCTTGAAGCGTTGTCTGCTTGGCATGCAGGAAGGTACTGGTTTCTGCTGATTACTCACAAATAGAGCTTCGGATTTTTGCTCACTTATCTGCTGATGAGGCTCTGGTATGGTTCTCCCTCCTTTCACTCACACTTTGTAGGAGTCCTTTTTTCTCCTGCTCCAATGAGCTTGATGATGTGTACGCGTGTCTTGAGCAGGTTAATGTCTTTAAAGCTGGACAACAGAGTGATGTTTTCAGACTCATTGGAGCAGCCTATCTTGGAAAATCTGCAGATGCAGTAAATGATCAGGAGCGGCAACTGGTCAAGAGATTGTGCTGTGAGTGAGGCTGTTTATTGATTTTTCTCTTTCTTATTTTCGTGTCAACGATGCCAAGTTAATGCTGCAGATGGTATTCTTTATGGGCAAGGGAAGCAAGCCATGGCTGCAATTCTGGGAGTGGATGTCGACAAGGCTCAACAACTTTTGCAAAGCTTTTTAGATCACTTCCCGAGTATGAGGGCTTTCATCAATCAGACAATCAGCAGAGCCCGACGGGATGGATATGTCACAACTATGTGGGGCCACCGCAGGCTACTTCCAGGTACCGTAGTTCATGGTCCGCTGTTCTTTCGTGACCATTGCCAAACTTACATCTTTACTGTGTTGGTGTTTCAGATATACATGACCGTAATCCAGAGAGGAGAGCTCAAGCAGAAAGGCAGGCAGTGAATACTATCATACAAGGTTCCGCAGCGTAAGTACCATCTTTCTTCAATGTACTACACTCGTTTGTACCTCTTGCTTGACCACTTCCCCTTACCCTGGACTGCTTCTACTGTTGTTGGGCAGGGACCTGATGAAGTTGGCCATGCTGGATGCCAGCAAGCTTGTACAGGGTAACAACGGAGATATTCAAATCGTGATGCAGGTAAGTAGGTCCTGCTGCCTGCTTGCAAGGTCAGTGGTTCATTCTTATGCTATGTATCCCGCAGGTTCACGACGAGCTAGTGCTAGAAGTCCCGGAAAAGGATGTATTTACAGTCTCTAAGGTGGTCAAGCTGATGATGGAGAAGGTTGCATCCTTGGATGTTCCACTGGTAGTGAATGTCAGGGCAGGGAATCGCTTTGGAAGTTTGCGCGCCATAGAAGAGTAGTCAATGTATTCTGTAGACATCCAGAAGTTGAAAATGGTTAGTGGTTCTAAGGTGTATTATAGCATTTTTTTTTTTACATTCATTACTCTTGTCACATGACCTCACACATTGGTCTGCAGAATAAAACATGTTCAAAGGATATAAATCTCTTAGTGTTTCAGTGTCCTCCTAGGGGTAATAGATGTTGGGTGTTTGGGCTGCTGCTCCATAACGGGTCACGGACTGTTTGGACATGTCACCGTTGGTCTTGATTGGACAAGCCACCTCACCTTGGGGATGTCGTGGGACTCGAGAGACTGCCTACCGCTGCCCAGGTCAGACTAGCACCGAGCCGAACTGTCTCCACGTTAGCTGCGTTCAAGTTGTCGGCCTGAACGCGCACCACCAGAGTTCCGTTTCCTTCTGGTTCGCGTTTACAGGGCTGCGCGGCTTTGGGGGGCCACCGAACCCACGCATCAACTTTCGTTCTGCGGGCTCGTCAAACTGGATGCAGTTGTCGGTCAGGCCTCAAGTTATTCGCGTTCCATGAATCTCCAGCCACTCATGAGCCTTCCCTCCCGATTTTGGGCATCAAAAACTTCCACAAATCGCGTTCCAAGAGCTAACCGATTTTCGTGACCAATGAGGCTTGCGGGATTATTCGCTGCCCCAAATCGCGTGTTTGCTCTGCGCGTTCCGTTAGTGACAGTAACAGCTGCTGCTGGTGATTCGCCGCACCGTCATCACCAGCCTCCCGCCATCGGCGCTGTGCGTTTCGTCCATTCCACTCCCTCCCATCCGATTCCCCCTGTAGTCAGAACAAAATGGGGCGAAAACAAAGAAACGCGTTCCGCTTCGTTTGACATTATTTTGCAGCCAAGCGCCGAAACTGACGCTAGGTTGGGAGGTCAAGCAATTCACGAAGTTTATCTCAAGCCCAGTCCACAAATGCCATTCACGTTCGATTGCGGCCTGCTATTATTCTGCACAGGCCAATCTTCACTTTTCGCTGCGCATAGAGCAGTCTCACGACGAGCCACTCACCATGGGCTGCAAACGAGCGTCACTCGTTCATCCTGAGGAGTTGGCAGCAATGAAGCGAGCGCGAAACGAAAAGGCCACTTCTCCTACACTTACCCCTCCTTCATTTAAAAACCTTCCGGTGCGTTTCCCTGTAGACCCTCCTCACCGCTTTCGTCTCGTCTAGCGCTCTTCTTTCTGCATGTGTCTTGATTATTTCTACCAAGCGAATGCCAATGTCTGTGCATTCTTTCATGCTCACCCCCTTCTACCAAAATATGTCTCTTCGCTTCTTTCCCCGATCAGGATGAACTCCTCACGACCATTCTCTCAATGGTCGCTGCACGCGCCTCAACTCCCCAAGACTTTCTCTCCTGCCGCCTCGCTTCTTCCCACCTTCGCCGCATCTCACTCCTCCCGGAAATCCTCGCCGTGTTACCACCTCCCGCTCTCGCTTGCCCGGCGAAAAACTACTCGCTCGCCTATCGCTCGTTTCTATCGGTATGCGCAGCGGTGGGAAACGCGGAGGCTGCGTTTCTTCTCGGCATGGTCGACTTTTATTGCTTAGAGCGAGTGGCGAGCGGCATGAAGCGGCTTGTGCAGGCAGCAAAGGCAGGGCACGCAGCCGCGTTACACAGCCTGTCAGTCATCCATTTCAACGGTAGCGGATTGCTTGCAAGCGGAGCGGAGGGAAGTGGTGCAGCGGAGGGAGGTGGCGCAGCGGAGGGGGACACAGGAAGGCGGAAGCTGCGGGGGAACCGGAAGGTCGGGATGGGGATGTTGCTGTGTGTGGCGGCGGCTAAAGCGGGTCACCCAGATGCGCTGCGGGAATTAGGGCTGTGTCTGCAGGACGGATTTGGAATCAAGCGGAGTGTCGCCCAGGGGAGGCTGCTTCTGGTGGAGGCAAACCTGCGGGAGCTGGCTAATAGCGGGGATAAAATGGCGGCAGCAATGGGTGGGGTCTCATGTTCAGAAGCCGAAAACGTACAGATTAAGACCAGGAATGTGAGGAAGAAACAGGAGCGAACTGTACTAGAGATCAATACTCAAGTCCCAGTTGGCGCTACGGACTCTGATTGTGGAGAAGCAGAAGTAGCAAGAACGGGAAGTTTTAACCTTCAAGGATACGCTAAGCACCAAGGCGCGAACCTGTCACTCGGAACAGATGCAGCAGCGATGGAAACCCTACTTCAGCATACTTCTCGCTTGCTGTCAAGAGCTAGCCGTGCGACTGCAAAGCGTGTGACTGTAACGGAAGGAGAGAAGCACGAGGCGCTGGAGATTACTGATGAGGAGAGGCTGCTAGCTCGAGCCGTCTTGGCAGATGGGGGAATCTTCGGCTGCTGCACGCGCGAAGAGAAAAGCGTCTCGTTGGAGCCTCCGCCGATTCCGCCTGCAAATCAGTTTCTCGTGGAATGGATGGCATTGCATGGAAAGCAGTTTCAAGAGAGCGGGAGGCATGTGTGCGGTAACGCGCGATGTGGAAGGGTTGAATTGCGAAAAGGAGAGTTTCGCTGCTGTGCTGCATGCGAGGAGGCTCGCTACTGCTCGCGCGCCTGCCAAGTGCTGGACTGGCGGATCGGACATGTGGCCACCTGCCAGCCGTGCACCAGAGATTAGAAGAGTTAGATAGGCCTACTAACCATATTCACATATGTGCCGAGCCCTTGCCTTGTCTGCATAAATGATCCTTCGTTTCGGCGTGGGCCACCTGTATGTAGCATTGCGGTTCCGTGAGTTTCTTTGCGTTCCAATGCAGTATACTGTGAATGTAGAACGGCTGAGTATGGCTTTGAATGTAAACAAAGGCTTGGACCCCAGCAAAATCCTTGGTTACCAGACGTGGTTCGATTTCGCTTCCATCATCCCACGCACTTTGACCCTCACGACACGATTTTCAGAAGCTCAGGCATCGCTGTGATATTCACGAGCGCGGTGTGGCGAGCCTTAGCGAGAAAGATATTGATTCGTCAGGCTGGTAACTGTTGTGGCTTGTTTCGACCCAGCGAAAACAGAAGTGCCTCCTCACCACCCCCTGTTGGGATAGTTCTCAAAGGTCAGAACATAGATCACACACGGCAGCATTTGTCAGTCGCACGGGATATTTTGGAATCCTCACCAAGTAGACAAGACAGCCTGAGTGAAGGCTACTTCGGCAGTCTATTGCATCCTGCGTGCAATAGCAACGACACTAAGTCCTTATCTTCCGAAGTGCATCGCTCACTGTCGCCATGTCTCACGGTAAGCGATAGTGGCTCACGTCAGCCTGTTTACTTCCTCCTTGCTGTTCCGCTACCCAATCTGCGATCAGATTTCGCCCTCATAGCTTACTCCTCACAACGCTGATGCATCGCGGAACATTCGTAACTCCCTTTTCAATGTCCCTCATTTCCTAACCACCAGATCCAAGGTACCCTTACGGTTATCCACCACCAGCCGGCTACCCACCACCAGCCGGGTACCCACCCGCACCCTACCCTCCCGCGCCCGGCTATCCACCCCCTCCTGCCGGCTACCCGCCTCCTCCCGCCGGTTATCCGCCTCCTCCGGGCTACTACCCCCCGCCGCCGGCAGGCTACCACCACCCGCCACCCCCACACTACCACCGTGAGATCTTACATTCTACGATGCGTGACCTCTTAGTTTTTTTTAGGTCACTTTTCAAATGCTGTTCCTCCTATAACCTTCCCTCCCAATTGCACGCTTCTTTTGCACAAAATTGATTTAGCGGTATATGCCTGTTCATTATCAGATATGTATGTGTTCTTTAACCGGCCTCGTACCACCCCTGTAACTGTGTTACACTGGCAGACGGCGCGGTGGCCCATCACAGCATCGGCCATGCCTTGGCGCATGGCGTAGCTCACACGATGCACCTCTTTGGAAAGAGGAAGCACAAGGGTCACTTCGGATGGGGGAAGCACAAGGGGTACCACCACCACCATTACGGCCACCACCATCATCACCACCACGGTCACCACGGCCATCACTATGGAAAATGGAAGGTAAGGGTCGTTAAGCTGTTTTTTTGCTGACTCGTTGAATCCACAGCAAGCAACCATCGTTGAATGTTTCGGTGCACACACAGCTAGCATTCTATGCGCCTCAGAAACCGTTTCTGTACACGCACCCAGCGTCGAGGCGTTTAATGGCCTGCCGGGGTTGCTGTGTCAACCCAGTCCATCTTTTTACTTACGCATAGTATCTCTGTTCTTTGTCCAATCATTGCTCTGCTCTGCTCTGCACGCTGTCCTTTCCTTCGGCAGTAACTATCAAGGACACAAGTGCAGAGAACATAACAGCTTGATGGTGGAACCAGCCTGCCTGTCACAATTCCCACCATGTAGTTGTCCTTTGTGATAATGTACAGAAGCGTATGTACACATTCGTTATTCAAGTGCTGTAGATATTTGTGTATCAACCTCGAAGGTGGCCACATGATCTGTATTGCTATGTATCGTACCAATATCCACTTACCGTACATGAAATGGGAAGACTGTGTCCCACCCACCATGCAGAACCAGAACCTTGCTCAAGCCAGCAGACTCCAAAATAATAAATGCAAGCCGATCAACAGCTGCAACAGCCAACATCTCACAAACAAAGTCGTTACGAATCAGTCCTGGGTGCGAGTATGAGTGGATATGCCAGTTGCAACGATGCTGGTGAGTGGGACACCACCACAACAATGTCACTCTGATCTACGCGTGTGTAAGGTGTCATGGTGGGTGGGGAGGAGCGGGGTGTGAGGCCGCTTGCGGCAGCGGTAGCAGCGACACATAATGATGAGAATCAGGCCCACCCACAGCAGCGGCACAGACCACCTGATGTGGATCATGGGAGGGAGAAGCAGACAGCAAGAGAGAGAGAGGGAGAGAAAGAAATGAGACGGCAGGCTGGATGAAGAGCATTGTTATAGCTTGTCGTTGTGGTGACAGTGACAAACGGTGAATAATGCCCACCTACATCGAGTAGGACACACGGGTCTTAAAGCCTGACAGGAGCTTACAGGTCGAGGTCGATAAAGGGGTTGTAGACGACGGCCTCCCAGATGTTGACGAAGGTGCGCCAGGCGGGGTTGAGGTAGAGCGAGTCAAAGGACCAGAAGATGCGCGTGTAGGTCTCCAGAAACACAAAGAGCGCCCAGGCCAGCACCTCCACCACGACCCACTTGACCATGAAACGCCCCACCACGACGAGCACGAGAGAGCCGATGACCAGCCAATTGAAGAGCCGCTGGTTGTACTCCTTTAGAAACTGAGAGCGTTCACGAGTCCAGGTCTGGTGGAACAGGGTATGGGATATTCAGAAGGAAGCGGAGGGTCTGGTTAGCAAGAGAGACTCCAGGAAGGAACACAAAGAGCGCCCAGGCGAGCAACACCACCATGACCCACTTGACCATGAAGCGACCGACCACGACGAGCAGAAGAGAGCCGATGACCAGCCAGTTGAAGAGCCGCTGGTTGTACTCCTTGACGAATTGAGACCTTTCTCGAGTCTAGGTCTGGATGATGCAGAGAGGGAAGAGCAGGGCATGGGTTTCCAGGGGGGAAACGGGGCGTCTGGATTAGCAAAAGAATCTCGAGGAGCACAAAGAGAGACTGATGGCTACGAGCACAAGAGAGCCGATGACAAGTCTTTAGCCTTCCAGCCTCTCACCTTCTTCAGCCGGTCCCTGTAGGCTGACTTGCTGGGCCCACGGCAGCAGGCATGCTCGACCGTGCGGTTGCATGCTTCCAGGCGCGCATCAAACTTGGCTACTGGATTCAGGCGCATGTTGGCGAGAGCGTCCAGCTCCTCTCCTCCAGTGATCCCCCTCCACATGACCCAGCCACTCCAACCACTCCCAGATGCACTCCAAAAAGTGCTTTCACAACCGAGTGTGCTTTCTTGAGCTGGTCCCGGTAAGCCGATTTACTTGGCCCACAACAAGCATGCTCGACCGTGTGGTTGGATGCTTCCGGGGCGGGCGTCAAATTTGGCAACCGATGGCAGCCGTATGTTGGCCAGGACGTCCAGCTCCTCTCCTCACTCACCTCCTTCCCTCCAGCTACACTTTGAGTTCTAACTTTGCTTCTTCTCACCTACTTCTCCCACTTTTCGCCCTGTAGTCACCCCCTTCCCACCCTCTCACCTTCTTGAGTCGGTCCCTGTATGCTGATTTACTCGGCCCACGACAAGCATTTTCCACGGTGTGGTTGCATGCCTCCAGGCGGGCATCAAACTTGGCCACCGATGGCAGGCGCATGTTGGCGAGAGCGTCTAACTCCTCCTCACACCCCCTGTGCGCGCCCTCACACGCCTTGGCTGATGCAAACTCGTTCTCGCGCTTCAGCTTCACCAGCTCCTGCGGGAGGGAGAGAGGGAGAAATGGGTGGTGACAGCGAGGGGGTGATTGTTATGATTGCACACACACAAGTATGTGCAGGTGCACTCGCGCACAAGCCCAGTGACAGACACACACTGAGGGCCAATCAGAGCATGTTGGCTAGAGCGTCTAACTCCTCCTCACACCCCCTGTGCGCGCCCTCACACGCCTTGGCTGACGCAAACTCGTTCTCGCGCTTCAGCTTTACCAGCTCCTGCGAGAGGGAGGAATATGGGAGGGGATAGTGAGGGGATGAATGCGATGATCGTGCACGCACAAGCATGCGCAGGTGGCCAGACACACTGACACGCAAGCATGCTCACACACAACACAAATGCACACCCCTCACCTCGCGCAGCTCGTCCTTCAAGGACCAAACAGCATCCTCCACATTCTTCCCGCCGAACCTCTCCCTTTTAAACCCTGCCACTAGGATTTGAATGCGTCGACACCATCGCCACTCCTCACGAACCACACAGGGAAGCGCATGCGCGCACACACACCCCTCACCTCGCGCAGCTCATCCTTCAACGGCCGAACGGCATCCTCCACGCTCTTTCCGCCAAACCTCTCCCTCTCAAATGCTGCCACGGCGTCACCACTGGCGTTCCGGTGAGCAGCCAGCAGCACCGCATCGTCTGTTGGCAGGAGGAGGCGGCGGCTCATAGGAAGCCGCATGCACATGCTCACAAACACATGCAAACACACGCTCACCTCTCGTAATTCATCCTTCAGGGGCCGAACAGCATCTTCCACGCTCTTCCCTCCAAACCGCTCCCTCTCAAACGCCGCCACTGCTTCCCCACTGGCGTTGCGATAAGCCGCCATCAGTGCTGCTTCTTCTGCGGGCAGGAGCACATGGCGTATGGCTTGGTGGTAGATCGCTAGACACTTGTCCTGCACCGCACGGTTGAATGCATCAACCACAGAGCCAGCTGTTGGGATGTGGCCTTTGTTGAGCGCGTTTAGAGTCTGGGCATGCAGGGTAGACGGGAGAGGGAGGGAGGGGGGGCGGGGAAGGGAGAACAGGAAGAGGAGGTGAGCAGGAGTTGATACCACCAGCAGCATGGGCAGCCGCCAGCAGCACCGCCTCGTCTGCTGGCAGGAGCAGGTGGCGCGTGGCTTGGTGGTAGATTGCTAGACACTTGTCCTGCACTGCCCTGCGCGGTTGAATGCATCAACGACCGAGCCGGCTGTTGGGATGTGGTCTTTGTTGAGCGCGTTTAGAGTCTGTGGGATTGGAGTGAGTGTGGATAGTGCGCACATGGGGAGCAAAGAACCGACAAGAAAGGATGAAGGTGGCGCATGGCTTTGTGGTATTTGGCGAGGCATTTCACTTGTACGGAGCAGTTAAATGCATCGGCAACGGAGCTGGCTGTTGGGATGTGCCCCTTGTTCGGCGCGTTGAGAGTTGAGAGCTTAGAACAAGGGGACACATAATGATGAGAATCAGGGGAAGAGGGGAAGAGGGGTAAGGGGGGGGAGGAGGGGCTGGAAGAAGGAGGAGCAGGAGATGAGAGCTTAGAACGAGGGGAGAGAGTGAAGTGAGCAGGGGTTGAATGGAAGGGAGAAATGAGGGAAACAGGCGGCGAACCACGTTGTGGCAGAGCGTGAGGCACTTGTCCTGTACGGCCCGTTCGAATGCATCTGATAAAGGATGTGCCATGGTGCGTCTGAAAAGAGGCGACTTTTGAGTCGACTCAAAAGTCACCTTGTCCTGTACGGCCCGGTTGAATGCATCTGAAAAGGATGTGCCATGGTGCGTCTGATAAGATCGAGCGAGCTGTGGAAAGAATGCGGGCCTCGTAAGGGCCACATGCGCCGTGTTGGGGTCACTTACAACAGCGGTCCGGCCACATACCCACAACAGCGGTCTCCATACACCATCAAGTCCCGGCCCGGCTTCACTAGCAGATCAACGAATTCCTCCCTGCTGACCATCTCACCTTCTCTAGATCTTGGGTTGCACCAGCGACGCCATCAGCTGCCACAGCTGGCAGTGTGCACTGAAAACCTCACGTCTTGAGCAGAACAGCGGACTTCTCCCCAGTGTCCATCTCACCTTTTCAAGCAAATCAGCAAACTCCTCCCCAGTAACTGGCTTCCCCGACACAATCTTGGGCTGCACCAGCGACGCCACCAGCTGCCGCAGCTCGTTGCATGCACTGAGAGCCTCGTGCTCTCTAACAGGTCAGCGCCTTCCTTTCCAGTGATAGTGGTGGTACCACCTCTCAGGCTCACCTTTTCAAGCAGATCTGCAAACTCCTCCCCTGTAACCGGCTTCCCCGACACAATCTTGGGCTGCACCAGCGACGCCACCAGCTGCCGCAGCTGGTTGCGCTGGCGCACGTACTTGGGGTCCAACTCGTCATCTGATAGTTCGCACAGACGCGTCCTCGCCAGGTGTGGCTGGGGGATGGGGTGGGCGTGGGGGTAAGGGAAGTAACAACACTTGAGGCAGCTGGTTGCGCTGGCGCACGTACTTGGGGTCGAGCTCGTCATCTGATAGCTCACATAGGCGCGTTCGTGCCAAATGGGGCTGGTGGATGGGGTGGGGGTGAGGGAAGTAACAGCTTTTGAGGCAGCTGGTTGCGCTGGCGCACATACTTGGGGTCTAGCTCATCATCTGATAACTCGCATAGACGCGTCCTTGCCAGGTGTGGCTGGTGGGAGGGGAGAGAAGGATTGGAGTATGGAGGGAAAGAGTGGCATTGAGCTTTTGAGGAGGTTGGTTGCGCTGGCGCACATACTTGGGGTCAAGCTCCTCGTCTGATAGCTCACAGCCGTGTCGCCAGATGCGGCTGGTGGGAGGGGTGGTGTGGGGGGTGGGGGGGTGGGGGGGGGAAAGAAATGGAAGCAACTGAACCAGCTGATTGCGCTGGCGCACATACTTGGGGTCCAGCTCCTCGTCTGATAGCTCACAGCCGTGTCGCCAGATGCGGCTGGTGGGAGGGGTGGGGGGGGGGGGGGGGGGGGGGGGGGGGGGGGGAAAGAAATGGCAGCAACTGAACCAGCTGATTGCGCTGGCGCACATACTTGGGGTCCAGCTCCTCGTCTGATAGCTCACATAGACCGGTTCTCGCCAGGTGCGGCTGGTGGGAGGGGGTTCGTTGGGGAAAGGGAGGTAGGAGTGGCAGCACTTAAAGCTGCTGGTTGCGCTGCCGCACGAACTTGGGGTCGAGTTCATCGTCTGATAGCTCACACAGCCGCGTTCTCGCCAGATGCGGCTGGTAGGAGGACGGGGGTTGGTTGAGGGGAAAATAAGCAGGGAAAGGCAGCAGCTGACGCAGCTGGTTGCGCTGGCGCACATAGTTGAGAATTCTCACAGAAACAGATTCAGCGCACGTAGTTGGAGTTTAACTCCTCGTCTGACAGCTCACACAGACGCGTTCTGGCGAGGTGTGGCTGGTTGGAGGGGAAGGGGCGTGGGGAAACAGAAGTTAGGGGCACTTGCTGCCGCTGGGTGCGCTGGCTGCGTGTTTCCAGTGTGTGGTTTGAGGGAAGAAGGGGGGGGGTTTGAACGGGCGAGGGGAACACAGGGGAGGAGAAAGAAGAAGAGTAGAATGAGAGGCATAACCTAGCAGAAGGAGCTCACCTGAGTGAGCCCGAAGGCAGTGCTGTTGGCGGCCATGAGGTTGAGCGACTGGCGAATGAGGTTCACTTGATCCACGTCCTTGTCAGTCGCTCACTTGCTCATACCATACCCAACTCAAGCAAAGAGAAGCAAACCTGACCATAGGCTGCTCTCACCTGCGTCAACCCAAACGCAGTGCTGTTGGCGGCCATGAGGTTGAGTGACTGGCGGATGAGGTTCACTTGATCCACGTCCTTGTCTCCCTCTGGGTTAGGAACCGGCTGCAGTGCCCCCCGCACCATCTCCTGCACCGTCTTGCCCTCTGGTGGGGGGAGAAAAGGACAAGGGGTGTGAGTGAGGGGAGGGGATAAGAAAGCAGCGGGTTCGGCACCGATTGCAGAGCCCCCCGCACCATCTCCTGCACCGTCTTGCCCACTGGTGGTGAGGGGAGTGGGGAAGGATAAAGAACAAGACCTGCGTGCTTATATGGGGAGAGTAGGTAAGGTAACATGGAAGCAGCAGGTCTGGAACAGGTGGTGCACACACACACACACATCCACGCGTACTTGCGCATGCACACGCACTTAGGGAGTCTCGTTGGATGAGCCATAGCAGCTCGGCTGGTGTGTTTTGAGCCGATTCAAACACACAGGGACAAGCGGCATATCACACACACCCTCCCCTTTCCCCACATCCCCCCATCCCCTCACCCCACACACACACGCACACACACAAACCTAGGAAGTCTCGTTGGATGAGTGAGCCATAGCAGCTTGGCTGGTGTGTTCTGAGTCGATTCCCCAGTATCATACAAACACCCCTCCACCTCCCTTCCCCCCCTCCCCCCCCCTCCTCCCCCCCACCACGACCCGCGCTCCTCACACACGCACCCAGGAAGTCTCGTTGGAAGAGCCATAGCAGCTTCGCTGGTGTGTTTTGAGTCGACTCAAAACACACAGGGACGGGTGGTATCACAAGCACACCTCCCCTTTCCCCACATCCCCCATCCCATCCCCCCCCACACACACGCACACACGCATGGGAGGGTGGGTGGGACGAGGGGCAACACACACAAACCTAGAAAGTCTCGTTGGATGAGCCATAGCAGCTTCGCTGGTGTGAACACCTCGTCTCGACCCTGGGGGAAAAGAGCGGTGTGAACAGGGGGGGGGGGGAAGAGCGGGGTATGTGGGGAGATGGGGAGTCTGGGGAGTTGCGAAGCGCAAAACAGCAACCTCTTCAGGTCACAAGGTCAATGGGAGGGAGGAATGAATAGTGGGGAAAGGATTGGGTATAGCAAGTAAGCCACAACGAGAGGAGCATGTTGGGATGGCGTTGGGGTGGGGGGCAAGGGAGGATTGGTAAAAGAAATTTCCAGCAAAATGACGCGAAACGAAAGAAACTGCTCTCCTATTCCCCCTTCCCTTTCTTCGCCTTCCCTCCCCCCTGGATTTCCCCTTCCCTTTCTTCCACCTCACCTTTACTCTGTTGGTTGGTTGCAGCATGAATGCACCCTCCCATGCCACACACGCCCCATCGCCTCCTCCCGAACCCCCACCCCCTCCTCCTCCCAACACACACACGCACACACAGATATACACACACACACGCACACACACGCACACACACGCACACACACGCACACACACGCACACACACGCACGCACGCACGCACACACACACTCACACACACACACACACACACACACACACACTCACACACACACACACACTCACACACAAAGATACCGACACACAAAGGGATCAAAGATACATTAAGACTTTCAGAAACCAACATCTCCAAGTGGCCTACATGATTCACAATGCATCACATTCAAATGCAAAAAAAAAAAAAACAAAGAACGTCTATGCACCCCAAAATTGACCCTTGGAACTATCAACAGGAGAGGAAGGGAAAATGGTTGGGCTAATCCTTGTCTTACGACAAGAAAACCTATCTTGTACCAACCCACCTGCCCAGATTTCCTTCCCCCCTCCCCCAGTCTCCCCCACCTGCACTCTTGTCTTTCCCCTCCCCCAACCCCCCCTTTCCCCACAGACCCCATCTCCCACCCTGGCTTCCCCACCTGCCATAGAATTCTTCTGCTAGTTCGACAGCGAAGGACAGCTTGGCTATATCCGCCTCCTTCACCTGTACGCATGCATGCATACATGCACACACATGCAGAACACATGCACATTTCCAAGCACACACACACACACACACACACACACACACACACACACACACACACACACACACACACACACACACACACACACACACCAGGAAGCGTCGACACAAAAGCAGGAGGTGTGTGAGGGCAGTGGGGGTCGCTGCGAGCAACACGGGATGAGAATGACATGGCCAGCACCTGACTCAGCATAGCTTGCGTCTGACTCAGCAAAGCTTGCGTCTGACTCAGCAAAGCTTGCGTCTGACTCAGCAAAGCTTGCGTCTGACTCAGCAAAGCTTGCGTCTGCCTCACTCAAAACCGTCTCTGCCAGGTTGTAGATGAGCACTGAGCTTAGCACCGTAGCGAGGGCGAATATCCTGCGCCATGGGGAAGGATGGGGGAGAGAACACCAGCGGAGGCCAGAGGGGGAAGAGTTGGGCAGAGCAGGGTGCACGGAAGGGCAGAGAGTGGCAGAGAGAGGGGAGTGCGAGTAATGTGAGGCAAGTGCGAGTGAAGGTTATTTAAGTGGTCAGCGAAAATATGGTGGTGGTGAGGCAGCGTGCAGCTGGGAGAGGAATCGAACGGGAGGGGAATGGTGGGGGGAGAAGAGACGGACGAAGGAAAGAGCTGCTTGGCGATGATATATATACATATATATGCATACAAAAAAACAACAAAACAAACATCCAGCACGCTGCGGCATGGAACACACGCAGCAGACGCAGTGCAACACATGCAGCACGCACGCGCACCTGTCATCGTAGACGGAGGACTTGCCGACGCTCTCAAAGCCCTCGGTGTCCAGGAAGAGCACCGATGTGGTCTGCCCGTTCACCTGCCTTTTTTAGAATCGACTCACGAGTTACTCGGCTGAAACCACGCGCACCTGTCATCGTAGACGGACGACTTGCCGACGCTCTCAAAGCCCTCTGTGTCGAGAAAGAGCACCGACGTGGTCTGCCCGTTCACCTGCATCTCCATTGGGTCGCCCCACACCCATATGCCTGCCAGCACCAAGGTTTACGAAAGTTGGAAAGGAAACTCAAATAATTCAAATCAAAAACAAAAACTTAAAGGTGAAAAGATCCCAAACGGTGAAAAACATCCCAACAGGTGAAAGAATCTCAGTAAAGGAAGAGAATCCTGAAAATAAAAAATGTGGGAAGAAGAATTGCACAAGAAGCACTCAACTGTTTCTCCCTCTTACATGGCCTGTCACTCACCCTTGGTCTTGGTGTCACGTGCATGCCCGACCCCGAACCCTGAAGAGAAAGTGCAAGCAAGGGTTGCAAGATGCGTGAGGAGGAGAGAAGCGATTGTGAGGGAGAGAGATGGATGAGATGAAATTGAATCGAATGGCTCGACAGACGGAGCATGATGTGAAACAGGGGGACAGACATGCCTTCATCGCACGTGAGTTGCGTTATGAGTCGACTAAAAACACGACTTGACAGATATGATGGAGCATGATGTGAAAACAGGGGAAAAACATACCTTCATCGCATGTGAGTGTAAGCAGCTGGTTGAGCAGGAAAGATTTGCCTGATCTGTACGGTCCAATCACCTGAGGAAATGGGATGGCAGAGACAACATGCAAAGCATGCACACATATGGGCACGCAAAATGTATTCAACACATACCATTCTTGGTTAGAGGCGGCAAGGCATGGATACGTTCAATGGGCCTGATGAGGGAAGAACGAATGACATGAAAGCAGCTTGGTGGTTCAGAATCAAACAAGCAAGCAGGCAGACATACATACCGCAACAATGACGATGGGATTCTTGATGCTTCTGGCCACGCTGAGACCCTCCTGAGACACCTTGAGCTGGGAGTTGTGCGTCAACTTCAAACACACATGGTATCAGGAGTAAGCAAGCATACATACCGCAACGATGGCGATGGGATTCTTGATGCTTCTGATAACGCTGAGACCCTCCTGAGACACCTTGAGTTGAGTGTTGTGCGTCAACTCCAGGGGATCAGGAGTAAGCAAGCATACATACCGCAACAATGGCAATGGGGTTCTTGATGCTTCTGATCACGCTGAGACCCTCCTGCGACACCTTGAGCTTCGTGTGCTTCGTGTCTGGCTGTATCACCGGGTACCTGCATGCATGAATCATGATTGTATGCATCATGATTGCATGCATGCATCACGATTGCATCCATGCACAGAGTTGAGTTGAGACATACATCATACATGAAAGGCATGACAAACGGAGGGAAGCACAGGATATTGGGTCAGTTGTTGCTGAGACACCTTGAGCTTCATGTGATTCGTCTCTGGCTGTATCACCTTGTACCTGCATGGATGCATGCATGACCTGGAGTAGCACGTCAGAATGTCTAAGACGGTATCACAAGTCATAGCATGTTTTACGTGCCATGCCATTGTACGGCATGGCATGCCTAAAACATTGTACGGCATGGCATGTCCTCTCGGTGAATTCAGTACCCACCCTCCCGTTCCATTCAAGCTGCTGACGGAGACGTGGATCAGAAATCCAACGGCCACCTTGTCTCCTTCTTCCCACGCTGGCACCAACAGAGCATTTCAAATCACACCTACCACCTCTCAAGATTTGAACCTGTCTCGGTTCTCGATTGCACACCTACCGCCACCACCTGTTCCCACTGAATTTATACACGGACATCGTACCGAGTCCTGACATGACATAAGCCGCCCGGTTCGCCACCATGTGTAGTCGAATGCCACATGAAACTTTAACTTTGCTAATTGCTGGGATCAGATGCTACCAGAAACCAGCCAAACTTAGCACGGACCTCGAGCCGACTCTTAGCCCGCACCTAGAGGCATCTGGTAAACATTCTATCCCCTTTAAATGCCTTTCCGATACCTAAGGACCTCATTCCTCTTCAGAGTGCCTAATTTCGTCCCAATATTATTGCATGCGGCTCGAAAAGCAGCTCCTTTGGAGGGAATCTCACTCGCTCGCCCCTCCTGCACGACTACTCACGCGCGACGATGCTTCGTGTCGCCGCTGCTTCGCCAAACTTCGCCATCGCCCGGTGTTCGTAAGTCGTCTGAAATTTCCGCATCCTGACCGGTGGCGACTCTAGAAGTTGAGGATAATAGTGCGAGTGTAACGAAGAGTAGCCTAACTAAAGCGCGGTGTGATGATCTGGCCATGGCACATGTAATCACAACTGCTCGACAGGTGAATTGTGTAGGTGTCCATTTTTTTAAGCCAGATATTTTTAGTTCCAAATTTAATCCACGGGGATGTAGCTCAGATGGTAGAGCGCTCGCTTAGCATGCGAGAGGTATGGGGATCGATACCCCACTTCTCCAAAGACACGTTTTCCCTTGTTTTCTGGGGGGTGTATTTGTACCATCCTAACAACTGTACGGGACTTTCCGCAAGCTCCCTCACTGCTTATGATTCAGTTACGGTACTTTCGGGGTGACACCAATATTTTGTGGACAGGTTCCGTCATGTGCACCAAAATATGTACAATGCAACAACATAAGGTCCTTCCTGACAGCGTATGATAGGGGCCATCTTGTCACTACTGCACTATACTGATGGAGTTACTCCTGACGACAGCATTCTGCAGTACAGATAAAGAAACAGGGTTGCACACAAACTTGGGGCAATTGGATTAACAGGGCAGTACACTCAATCCAACTCATTCCCGCCTGATCCAAGCACTTACCTCGTTCCCTCCCTACCGGCCTGGGCCTTTGTAAGCCACTCATTCACGACCCGACTTAAAGCCCCACTTGACGCTCAAACTGAAGTGGCCTGAGCGCTCTGAGCTGCTGGATGGAAAGAACTGCAGGGGTGACGGAAAGGAGGCTTGTGCTGCCGATGGCAAGGGATGTTCTTGTGGGAAAGGGCGTTGCTGTGGGAAGGGGGTTTGCTGAAAGAAAGGGGCTTCCTGAAAGTAGGGGGTTTGCTGTGGGAACGGTGTTCGAGGGACCGAGGTGAAGGGGCCTTGTGGGGCTGGTGAGAAGGAGGCTGGCTGGGCTGCTGCAATGGTCGCCTGAGGGCCTGCTGTGATGGGAGCTGTGAAGGGGGACTGCTGGAACTGATCTGTGTGAATAGGGCCATGGTCGCTCAAGGAGCAGCTGTTTGGATGGGAGATTGGTGCAGGCAGCACCGCAGTAGCATGGGCGTGTGGTGGGTGAGCGACCAACGCATGGCTGGATTGGAGGTGAAGTGGGTCAAGAGCAGGTCGCAATGGGGTCGGGGGAAGGACAGGTGGCGACAGGGACGGGGCTGGCATGGACGGGAGGGATGGTGCAGACGAGCCGTGCAGCATGCGGAGAACCACCTGCAGCACAGAGATAGAAACAGTTCAAAAAGCAGAATAAATCATACTAAAAATCGCATTTTGAGCCCAGCGATCGGCATGGATAGCAGACTAAACAATCTCAGAAGTCAGGTTTTGCTCCCTCGTAGCCTATCCAATCTTGCCCACTTCTATCCAGGCCTCCTTTTCCTTCTCTAATGCTCACGTCCCACCTTCCTCTTCTCACCTCTTTCGCCTCCCGGTACTTGTTCCAGTGACTTGCTGCAGGCCCTTTCTCCCACCCCCCTGGCCCTCCGTGGTATGCACGCACCACAAACTCCTCACTGCGTGCGCTGTTACACGAGGGGCGAGATGGGGGAAGAAGGTTATGGGTCACCCTCACTCAGGCCCTTTCTCCCACCCCCCCGGCCGTCCGTGGTATGCGCGCACCACAAACTGCTCACTGCGTGCACTGTTAGGAGGAGGGGGGGAGATGAGGAAAGAAGGAGTGCGCGTGAGCTTGCATGTGTGCATGCATGCACGTGCGTGCGAGAATCTGCCATTCCAACACAAGCTGAGATAGAACACTTAGAAACACTCCCTCACCTCAATTGTTTTGTTCCAAGGCCAGTGACAATGCACTCACATGCCCTTGTACGCGGTGAGCAATGCAACGTACAGCAGAGGAATGGCCTGACAGATGCCAACAAAGCCACGCAAAAGCCCGCACTCACACGCCCTTGTACGTGGTGAGCCATGCAAGGTACGCCATGCCGTAATAAAGGCCGGGAAACGGGCGGCGGGTCATGGAGGATGTCACATCAGTAGCGTAAGCCCGATACCCCATGTCCTTCGCCAGCCACTCGGCTGATGACTGCAGCACCTGCAGTCACAAGCACAGCAGCGCGGCAGCACGAGAAGAAAATGAACGAAGAAGCAGGTGAGTAGGCGCGCTATCACATGTCCCTCGCCAGCCGATCCGCTGATGACTGCTGCAAGCGCCCTTACAATCATGAGCCCAGTTCCAACACCTTTCTGACAACAGTCAAAGTTCACCCACCATCCACTCGCCGCCCTCGCTAAAGCACCCACCGCCAGCACTGCGCCACCCTCGCTGCCTGCCAGGCCTGTTGGCCACACCGGCTTACCATCATGAGCCCAGCTCCACCATCACGTTCATCACAGCACCCAACCTTCACCCGCCACCCACTCGCCGCCTTTGCTAAGGCTCAAACCGCCAGCACGACATCGCCCTCGCTGCCCGCCAGCCATGCGGCTTACCATCATGAGCCCAGCTCCAACACCTTTCTCGCAACGCCCGAGATTCACCCGCCACCCACTCGCCACTCTTGCCAAAGCACACACCCTCGCTGCCCGCCAGCCCTGTCGGCCCCACTGGCTTACCGCCATAAGCCCAGCTCCAACACGTTCCTCACAACGCCCGACATTCACCCGCCACCCACTCGCCGCCCTCGCCACGGCGCACACCGCCAGCACCGCGTCGCCTTCATTCCCCGCGAACCCTGTCGGCCACAACCGCTTGCACCGCCCGCTGAAGTGGCGGCGCATGAGAATGAGAACCGCCGCTTGGAGCTCTGCAAGTGGGGCGTGGGGGGGAGAGGGAGGGGGGGGAAGGGAGGGGGGGGTGGGGGACTTTCGCGGTGGCGCCTAAAAGTCGCTGAAGTGGCGGCGCATGAGAATGAGAACCGCCGCGTGGAGCTCTGCAAGTGGGGGTTGGTGGAGGAGAGGGAAGGGGGACGGGAGGGTGATATTTTCCGAAATTCTTAAAAGCAATCCGCATCATTAAGGGGGAGGGGAGGGTGATGTGCCTGACAGTGCTGGGACTCCTACCCGTATCTCCTTCCAGCACTCATTCATCCCTCGCACTCTTTTTCACACCCCCTCACACACCCCTCATGCACTCCATCACTCACCCCTCTGACCTGACTCACCCCATCACAAACTTCACTCTCCCCCACTCCCTCACTCGCTCCTCTCCTCCTCAATCTCTACCTTCGAGGCCGACGCACGGCTCTCTCTTGTCACCAATTGCCTCCGTAATGAACGGAACCTTCCAGGATGCGTCTCGCCTCGCCTCCCACAACAGCTTAACGCTCGGGTCGGCCCACATGGCTCGCATGTCGTCCGGACTCGTCCAGTCGTCCCAATAGACGACATCAGTATCACCGCGATCTCCGTGGTTATCCATGTAACCGTTGGGATGAACTTCTGACGCGCCTCAAAAGTCTTCGCAAATACTCGTGTAAGATTGGCTTCAACCGGTTGAGATTACCTTAAGAACTGGAGGGTGGAAGCTTATTCCAGGGTCTATTCTCGTCAGCCGGCATCGCGTTTTGGCGGGAAACCGTCTCCATAAGAGCCGTTTTGAGTCACTCGAGAAGGACCACATCTGATGGTGCGTGCATGTATTCTTCTGACAAGAACGTCTTCGGAATTGGTGAGCCAGGCGTTCGCGTCAGAAGCATACATGAGAGATTCGACTAGCAGAAAGCATTCCGAGGCGAGCGGCGACGCGGCTGCCGCGAGTTTGCACCGCAGCGCGCCGAACTGCGTGGTCGTCGAAGCATCTGCAATGAGTTTCGCTCGCGACGACGGATGGCGACGGCTTGCGACAGATGGCACTGCGGACAGCGAATCGCCGGAGATGCTGGTGGGAATTCGGCCCGTCGGCTGTGAAGCAAGCAGTGACTAGAGGGCGATGGCATGGTGCATGCATCGCTGGAGATGGGCGTTCGTCTTACTCGTGCAAGCCATTCGCGTGAAGCAATAGGGGGAAAGGGGGAAGATCTGCGAGTGCAACATGGAAGGGGGGATTGGCGGAGCAGGTTAGCGGACGAGGTCGGCGCTATGCGCGAGGCTGCATGAGGGCGTCGCACTATCCGCAACCACGGCCTTGGAATTACCGCCTGGTGTTCAGAATTTTTGCGTTCGAAGCGGCGCGCAGTGCCGCTGTTAGCCCAGCTGGGCCCCACAACACAAGCTGATTCAAGTGGAGCGATGAATTCTACGCGTTACAGTCAGTGTTCTACTTGATTTAGGATGAAAGCAGATCCTCTAAGTAATGAAGGATTAGAACCTTGCGAGACATGCGTTGGTCAATTAGTCGCGGAGGTCACCAACTTAGGGGCTTCCGCGCCTTGTCTGTCTTTTCGTGGCTCTGTAACCAATCATCGCTCGGGATTCGCCAATTCTCGGCAGGGACCCACCCAGGCTGTACGTGCTCGCGCCCGAAGGGCCTTCCCACCGAGCCCACTAGCGGGCGACTTTTTGAGTTGCGTTTCGAAATCGTGAAGTCGGACTCGCAAGATTCATCGCACGTTTTCCCCTGGCGAATTCCACAAAGGCAATTACCAGCAAAAGTTCGCCCTAATTTTTGCGCTCATACAGGACCACGGCTTCATGCAAGGAGGTGAGTGAGGGCGAATCCCGTCCACTACCTCCCCTCCACCACCTTTCACGCTTTCACAGGCGTGAGTTTCCCCTTCACCTGGGCCACCAGTCGCGACGCGGTGCATAGCGTGAAGCGTGAACCCCGTCCGCTTACCTGCTCCAAACAGTCTTCCTTGCACGCTTGCACAGGCGTGGGATTCGCCTTCTCCTACGGCCACTAGTGCCTGACGGTTTTCATGCAACCACGTGCATACCTGCTCCCCTCCCATTTCCTCCTGACACGCGTCGCAAGCCGACGAACGCGCATTTCCTCGATGCATGCAACGCGCATGCCACCGCCCCACGCTTCCGGTCACAGCCGACGGGCCGAATCGCCACGGCAAATGGCGATTCGGCGATGGCGATCCGAATGTGCTTCGTTCGCCAGAAGCGAGTCCACCGACAATTGGAATTGGCAATTGGCGATTCGGCCGCCGGGAATGGTCGATTGGCGATCCCGGTGTGCTTCTTGTCCGACGCTGTTGGAAGTGTGGGGGACGGGATTGCCCCCCACGCTAAGACCCCCCTTGACTCGGACCAAGGGGGGGTGTTTTCACGGAAGGTTGGGGTCGCCACGCAACCAAAGTTCGGCCATTTTCAGGTGCATGCAGCTTAGTCGAGGCGCGTTATTCAGGTGCATGCCAGGTTGCTTACACTTTTCTCAGGTTAAAAAATGTCTCTCGTAAATTAACACGCAGTTCAAGATTCGATTAAAATTGGCACAAAAGGTCTGAAATAGATGCAATTTCGGGCTACGCAAATTGGAATCGGAATGGTTGGCTCTCGATGCTGCATTTTCTGACGTAACTCAGTGCAATGATTGCATTTTGTCCAATTTATACGCAAATTTCTGCTTTGCACCAACTCATTTCGAACGAATCTAATGCTAGATCTGTTGTACTTTTGACGCAGATGACGGACGCTGCGCATGGCAAATCAGCAAACCCTTCGTGAGTGTTTGTATATTTTGCCTCTACCAAACTAAGTTTGCCGTACGTGCATATTGAAATAGGTGGTATTCAACGGCCTTAATTACGTGGCATTAAATATACATGTAACATACGATATATCCTTAATAGCGGTAGGGGTAACTCACTCTTAACACTCGGGCATATTTATCGTGTTTCGGACTACCCTTTTCAAGCAATGCACGTCCCACTAGAGTTTGCTGATTTGACCCGCGAAGCGTCCGCCACCTGCGCCAACAGTACAAACGATTTAGCATTACAATCCGTTCAAAAAGATTTGGTGCGAAGCAAAAAATTGCGTAGAAACTGGGCAGAAATGCAATCATTGCACTGAGTTACGTCAGAAAATGCAGCATCGAAAGCCAATCATCCCGATTCCGATTTGCGTATTCCGAAATTCCATCTATTTCAGACCTTTTGTGTCAATTTTTATCGAATCTTGAACTGCGTATTCATTTACGGGAGAAATTGTTTAACCTGAGAAAAGTGTACGCAACCTGGCATGCACCTGAATAACGCGCCTCGACTAAGCTGCATGCACCTGAAAATGGCCGACCAAAGTTCACCCGGTTGGGTCCGAAACTTTGTGGGGGCTACACTTGGCAGCCCCACAAGCTCTCACGAAAATAGCGAGAGTTCTAGCGAAGGTTTTGAACCATTCGCTACACTCGCTACCACTTCGTGTAACACACGCATTTGGTGTGTTGAAATGAACTCGGCAAGGTCCGAACATGTGAGCGCGGAGGTCGCGGAAATTCGACGTCCCAAGTCCAAATTTCCGCGAGTCGCGCGCGGTTCGATGTTACAATTGAGATTGCATGTTTTAGATATAAATTCCAGAGAGGAAACAGAGAGTTCATGCCTTCCAAGACTTGTGTACCCATCTCCATATTATAAGCAAGTTCTCTCTCAATTCTCGGGCGTTTTCAGTGATTCAAAGTGCTACTGCTTCGTTGCTCCGAGCCCGTCGTATCGATCCTAGGCTCTGCCTCTAGCTCGCCAAGTTAATTCTGTGGCGCTAGCTAAACAGAGGCGGATTCTTTCAGACGCTAGGGGAAATAGGTTTCCAGCGAGTCCCCCCACGAGAAAAGACTCTGCAATCAGCTCTAGTAGATCTGAGATTCCTCTCAGCCGGATAATCGCGGAGACTGTTCAGGCGCGTCCGAAGTTCATTCCAACGGTCACATGGCTAACCAGAAGGTTTACTACTGGGACGACTGGACGAGTTCCGAAGACATGCGAGCCATGTGGGCGGATCCGAGGGTCAAGGAGCAGTGGGAGTTCCGGCGCGACTCGACCGGGAAAGTTCCGTTCGTGATGAAGAAACTTCGCGGCGAGATGGTGCCTTACCTCACCTTCGAATGTAAGTGATAGCTTGGAAGAGAGGAGAGGAGAGGAGGAGAGAGGAAAAAATACCTCCCTTTTTTCATCCCCTCCCCGCCAAAAATCATATATTTCATCCTACTAATACACCTCCCACCCCCCGCACCCTTCCCCCTACCCCCCGATGCCTTTCCTCAGAGGTGCACGCGGTGGCTTCGATTCTCGAGCGCCGCCACTTCAGCAGCGAGCGCAAGCGGTTGTTTCCTGAGGGCCTGACGGGCGAGGGAGGCGCAGTAGGGGCGGTGCTGCTGGTGAAGGGGTGACTCAGGACTCGCACAATCACACCCATCCTCCGTCTTCGTGTTCCCCCTCTCCCACAGAGGTGCACGCGGTGGCTTCGATTCTCGAGCGCCGCCACTTCAGCAGCGAGCGCAAGCGGTTGTTTCCTGAGGGCCTGGAGGGTGGGAACGACGTGGCGGCGGCGGTGAGTGGGCTGGCGCGCGTGGAGAGCTCGTGGCAGCTCACGGCGTGTCGCTGGGAGACCCGGGAGTACAGCACTGGACTCATGCAGGTATGGGCGGACTGGGGCAGTCATTAGAAGCAGGTGCGGCGTGTCGCGCGTGGAGAGCTCGTGGCAGCTCACGGTGTGTCGCTGGGAGAGCCACAAGGGGGAGGCCAGCTCTGGACTCATGCAGGTATGGGCGGACTGGGGCAGTCTTTAGAAGCAGGTGCGGCGGGGCGCGCGTGGAGAGCTCGTGGCAGCTCACGGCGTATTGCTGGGAGAGCCACAAGGGGGAGGCCAGCTCTGGACTCATGCAGGTATGGGCGGACTGGGGCAGTCTTTAGAAGCAGGTGCGGCGGGGCGCGCGTGGAGAGCTCGTGGCAGCTCACGGCGTATTGCTGGGAGAGCCACAAGGGGGAGGCCAGCTCTGGACTCATGCAGGTATGGGCGGACTGGGAGAACTAGGTACGGGCATTGTAAGAACAGATTTGTTTCAAACGTCTTACACCCCCGAGCCCTGAAACGTCTTACTACTCTCATGTTTCCCATCAGATCTCCTGCCGGCTGCTGGAGGTTCTGCAGTCAAGTCACCGAGGATTGGCTTACAAAGGCCACAGGGGGAAATCGCACCTGCGCCTTACATCGATTATGTTACCATATCAATCCTGTTACGATTATGTGTGTTTCGTTTGTGCTTCCGGTGTTGCCCACTGCAGGTGCTGCAGTCAACGGCAAAGTAGCTGGAACCGGACATGGTGACTTTTGAGTCGACTTCCGAGTCAGACTTCTGAGTCGACTCAAAAGTCACCTTGTGTTACACACTGACAGGTGCTGCAGTCAACGGCAAAGTAGCTGGAAGGGGACATGGGGTACCGTGCCTACACGTGTGCCCGTTCAATCGCTTTTTTCTTGTGCTGCCGTGCTGTTGTGTTGCCAACTGCAGGTGTTGCAATCAACAGCAAAGTCGCTGGAGGCCCAGGGGTACAACGCCTACATTGAGACTGCACACAATTCCTTCCTCTAGCGCCCGTTCGAGGCAGTGTATTACGGCATGGCGTACCTCTCGTATCTCTCCCACTATGAGGGCATGTGAGTGCAGGCTTTTGCATGCTTGGGATGTCATTTGTTGTCCCGACCTCTATCGCGTGAGTGATGTGTGTGATGGGTGTGATGATTGTGATCTGTGTATGTTTGCACTCTGCGGCCGTAGCACGCTCACACACGCAACACGTGCGTCACCCTCCTCCTTCCCCCCTCCCACTACAGCCCGCACAGCGAGGAGTCTGTGGTGCGTGGATACAATGGCGGGCCGCGGGGGATTTATAAACCCGCTACAGAACCATACTGGAACAAGTACCTGGAGGCGAAAAAGGTGAGGATAGGAAGGGGCAGGAGGGTGGGGTGTGAGACAAGAGTGTGGTATGGGTGGGACTGTGGGAGACACCATTTTACCCACTGCACGGCATCTACCCTGCAAGGCACTGGAGCAAGTATCTGGAGGCTCATGAGGTGAGGGGAGGAGGATGGGGAGTGGGATGGTGAAATAAGATTGGGAAAGATCGTCTGCAGCAAGGCACTGGATCAATTTCTTGATGGCGAAAGAGGTGAGAGAAGGTGGGGCAATGTGGGGGGATGGAGAAGGAAGAGCAACATATTGGAACAGGGGGATTGCATTCGTGGATAGAAAGGGGCAGGATTGGATAGGCTAGCAAAGCGATATGAGCAACACCTTGGAGAGGAAGGGGTCCCTAGAGGAGGTCTCTAAAAGGGGACCCTAGTAGTGATGTTCAATGCATCTTCCTTGAAATCTTCTGTGTGTTCACTGCTGGGCCGGTTTCTGGATTCTGATTCCCTCTACCCGATCTGATTTGATCTGTTCTTCTGCAGGAGTTACGCCCCATGCTCCGCTCTAACGTGGTATCGCCCCAGCAGCTTGAGGTCTCGTTCCCTTCTTCCCACTCACGCGTCACGCCACATGTGCGGGTGGCCATGGCATCCCCTAAGAACATCAGCTTTTCTGTCGGTTTCAGATATTCGCTCCCCTAAGAACATCAGCTTTTCTGTCGGTTTCAGATATTCGCTCCCCTAAGAACATCAGCTTTTCTGTCGGTTTCAGATATTCGCTCCCCTAAGAACATCAGCTTTTCTGTCGGTTTCAGATATTCGCTCCCCTAAGAACATCAGCTTTTCTGTCGGTTTCAGATATTCGCTCCCCTAAGAACATCAGCTTTTCTGTCGGTTTCAGATATTCGCTCCCCTAAGAACATCAGCTTTTCTGTCGGTTTCAGATATTCGCTCCCCTAAGAACATCAGCTTTTCTGTCGGTTTCAGATATTCGCTCTAGTATGTGTAGAGGGAACATTTCTTGACTGTTACGAAGTCTGGAACTTGATATACCGTAATCCTTCGTATATAAGACCCTAGGGTCTTATGATAATCACCCCTAAAAAGGCTGGGGGGTATATTTAAATAGTATATTTTTTAGAAGACCGGGTCTTTTCATTTTGACATTTATAAGAATGTAGTCTGGAGCTCAAATTGTACATTCCAGTCTCGTTATGTCAATCAAATCGGAGAGGCCCTGAAACAGAATCGCGTGAGGGCGATTCTCTGACGCTGCACAGAGCTTTGGCACGTCAAATTGCCCGCGTGCCAGCTCATCCTGACTGGACGCGCAACCAGTCAGGACCCCGAAAGTCAAACAAAGTGAAAATGGGTGCTGATTCGCTTGAAAATCGAATCTCGCTACCGTTTCAATCAGGTATGAAAAACAAAAATATGCATGCGCTTATAATAGAACAGGGTTTTACAGAGGGGGGGGGGGGGGGGGGGGGGGGGGGCTTATAATTGAGTTTCGGATGTGCTTTCATGGGTGCGATTTCTCTTAATCAACATGGAATATGACCATTTTCAATTGCATTTGTGTAAAATCCGCTCCTCTAGGATGTGGGGGGGGTCTTATAATGTTAGGAGCCATTTAGGGGGGTATAACTCAGATGTACTCGAATAGAGTACCCGGGTCCGTATTATAGACCCGGGGGTCTACAACTGGGGGGGGTCCTATATTCGGGGGATTACGGTAGCTGTACATGAACGGAATTGTTCTTACGGAAGCTTGTACCGTACTTGGTTGCTGTACATAGACTTTGCTTGTACATAGAGGAGAGCTTCTCTTCATTGTACATAGTGCATGGTAATGAGAACTTTGTGTCACATGCAGGGTGTGGTTACAATGGTCTTACAGGAGAATTATCTTCAAGGAAAGAGCAGAAAATACCGTATGACACTCCCAGACCCAGTACCAGTACTACGGCAGTGGTTGGAGAAGTAAGATACCAATCCTCCTCACATGCTGTACGTTCACATGGTGTGATAAAAAGACTGAATTTTGTCGCTACCTGGTTTCCACATACTGTTACGAAAAGAAATCAAAACAGGAAGAAATGCAGACAAGAAAAAACCACCTTACACCAGAAAAGCTGGTTACTCAGACCTGGTACACACAAGAACACAAAGAGTTCGCTTGATGCAAACACACAAGGGAGAAGCTGCAGCGTGGCGTGATCCATTATCAAACCAGGCCACATTCCCACAACATTATCCTGCAATGGGGTTATGGGACGGGATACACCGATAAAAGCACGTCATGTCTGCAAGCTACCAATACGCCCACTTGCAATATGCAATAAAGAGTGCCAGTAAGCTCATACCTGTTGGCTGTCTCGGTCATTCCACTACCAACCCACAGCCTCCCTCCTTGCCAAGGACAGGAGGAAATGTGCTGGGCGAACCACCCAAGCCAACTGCATCCAGCCGCATCCAACCGCTCCAACCACATTTTTGGAGTCAAATAAAAGCAGCTGCCTCACTTGCAGTTGCCTCACTTCTGCAGTCTAAGCGCACCCAGATTGCCCAGGAACCGCCCCTTGGGAGCAGACTCAGTCGCAGGGGCTGCAGGAGATGGGGGGTTGTCATTGCTGGAGGGACTTGGAAATTGACCAGAACTGGCTGCCTCACTTTGGCGGTCTGAGTGCACCCAGGTTGCCCAGGAACCGCCCCTTGGGAGCGGACCCAGTCACAGGGGCTGCAGGTGGAGGGGGTGCGTCATTGCTGGAGGGAGTGGGTGCTTGTGGGGGTGATGGTGCTGCAGCAGGTGGCGGGTTTATACTGACGGGAGGTTGCTGTGTTGGGGGTGGTGAGTCGTTGACAGGGGGGTAAGGAGGCTGTGAGATGGATGGATAAAGAGGTCGAGGGGCGGAGGGGTAGGGAGGTTGGGGGATGGAGGGGTAGAGGGGTTGTGGGGCAGAGGGATGGGGAGGTTGTGAGAGAGAGGGGTAGAGGGGTTGAGAGGGAGAGGGATAGGAAGGTTGGGGGGCAGAGGAATAGGGAGGTTGGGAGGGAGAAGGATAAGAAGGTTGGGGGGGAGAGGGATAGGGTTGTTGGGAGGGAGCGGGATAGGAAGGTTGGGGTACAGAGGGATAGGAAGTTCGGGAGGAAGAAGGGTAGGGAGGTTGGGAGGGAGAGGAATAGGAAGGTTGAGGGGCAGAGGAATAGGGAGGTTGAGGGGCAGACGGATAAGAAGGTTGTGGGGCAGAGGGGAAGGAAGGCTGTGACGCAGAGGGGTAGGGAGGTTGTGGAGCAGAGGGGTAGGCGGGTTGACGGGCTGCTGTGGGTGGCACGGGTGGTGGGGCATACATAGGACTAGCGGCGTCCTTGACTGGGGGAGAAGGTGCCTCAGGGGAGGTACTTTGAGAGGTAAAAGGGAAGGCAGCAGGCGGGGCTGTTGCATAAGGTGCTTGTTGGGTTGACTGGAAGGGTGCTTGTGCTTGTGGGGCTGCTGGTGCAAATGGTGGTTGTGGGATGGGCGAGTTGCCTGCTTGAGGTTGACTGACAGCGGCTAGATTGCCCAAGAAGCGTCCCCCTGGGGCGGACGTGGGTGCAGCAGCAGACCAGGCAGGGTTGGCAGGTGGAGCAGGATTGAGAGTTGTGGCAGGATTGAAAGTTGGATGTGTGGGTTGTGGTATGGACGGGAAGGGGAATCTGGTTGGCGATTGAGATGGTGCTGCTGACGTGGCCAGCACGGATGGTGCAGATGTGCCACGTGGCATGCGCAGTATCTCCTGCAACACAAATAGGTCGGAGAAAAAAACAGATTCGCTTGAGGAAAGTCGAGCAACCGGTGCAGTGAAGTAGCGAGACAAAGAGAGCGGTCCTTTCGGTGCTTCTCTTTACTCCACCAGCCTTTCTTCGAACGTGAGAAACATGTCAACGTGCCAGCAACATTCCTCATCTCTTTTTGGCATCCTCCCTTATCTATCCACGTTTTCTGTGCCTCACACCCCACCCTCCTCTCACCTCCTTCGCCAGGAGGTACTTGTTCCAGTGCCTAGCTGTAGATGGCTTCTCCCATCCCCCTAGCATTTTCCAAGGCTCAATCTGTGAGTCATCTCAAACCTCCCGCACACACCCCACCCTCCTCTCACCTCCTTCGCCAGGAGGTACTTGTTCCAGTGCCTAGCTGTAGATGGCTTCTCCCAACCCCCTGGTCCGCCATTGTATGCTCGCACCACATACTCCTCACTGCGCGTGCTGATATAAGTGGGAGAGAGGGGTGGGCAGGGGGGAACGGCATGTCATGTGTGTGTTGGTATGTGCGTGCGCGCGTGCGTATGTAAGCGCGCAGCGAGAGTGAGTTTGCTCCCGCACATACAGAAAATCCAGCATACAACACCAGTTTTTGCCCTTATAGCTTGTGAGACATGTCCAATTACATGCCCTCGAACGAGCGGTAGATCGAATGGACAATTAACAAAACCAGAAACCTGTGAAAGCAAGCACTCACGTGCCGCTATAGGTGGTGAGCCATGCGAGGTACGCCATGCCATAGTACATGGCCTCCAAGGGGCGGTAGAGCAAAGGAACAGCAAGCAAATGACATCTAAAGCATGGAAAAGCCTGCAAAAGCCGGCACTCACGTGCCCTTGTACGTGGTGAGCCATGCGAGGTACGCCATGCCGTAGTACATGGCCTCGAAGGGGCGGTAGAGCATGGAGGAGGACCAGTCTATTGTGTATGCACGGTACCCCATGTCCCTCGCTAGCCACTCCGCTGACGACTGCAGCACCTGCAGTCACAAGCACGGCAGCAGGGTAAAGGTGAGGTAATGAGGAGGTTGGTGTGTGTGTGGGCAAGTGAGTCGGCGCGGTACCCCATGTCCCTCGCTAGCCACTCCGCCGACGACTGCAGCACCTGCAGAAGGCAGCAGCAAGGAATGCAGGAAACGGTTAGTCTGACACGCGGGGGCCAGTACTTGGGACTCGGCACTCGAAGCTCGGAACTTGGGGGTGCAAGACGTTTGACAGCAAGATTTTCAATCGTGTACTCGATTTGGTTGCCGCCAAATGTTGGTGGCCTGTCCATGCGCTAAACATGAAGCCTGTCGCACCTGCTTCCCACAACCGTCCCCACCGCACCTGCATGAGCCCAGTGCTCGCCTCCCCAAGGCGGGGCTCGAAGCGGTACGCCAGGGGCTGCCACGCGCTCTCCACGCGCGCCACGGCGCACATGGCCAGCACCGCGTCGCCTTCATTTCCCGCGAACCCTGTCGACCACAACCGCTTGCCCCGCCCGCTGAAGTGGCGGCGCAGAAGAATTAACGTCACTCCTTGTAGCTCTGTAGAAAGGCATTGGGAGTTTCAAGATGAAGAATGAGTGTCATTCCGTGAAGATATGGGGGAAGGCATTGCAGGTTTCAGATTAACGGTGGGCGTCAGTTTGCGCGGCAGCTATAAGGAAAGCATTGGGGGTTTCGGATGACGAATGAGCGCCAGTTTGCGCACATTCAAGTGTACGGCACGAGCTTGTCGCCGACCCGCTGCAAGGTGAAAGATGAGCGGCATACCGTGCAGTCATGGGGGAAAGCATAGAGAATTTCAGATGAGAAATGAGCGCCCATTTGTGCACCTTCAAGGCCGATGTAAGGCACGAGCTTGAGTAATAAGTCGATTATTTAGTCGACTCAAAATGAAAGAATGCGCGTCCTTTTGTGTGCACCTTCAAGGCCGATGTACGGCACGAGCTTGTCGCCGACCCGCTTCATCTCGAACGGAACCTTCCCCGATGCTTCTCGCCGCCGCTCCCACACCGTCCGAACGCCTGGCAGGTCCCACATGGCTCGCATGTCGTCGGGACCCGTCCAGTCGTCCCAATAGTAGCCATGATGCGAATGAGTAGGCGCGCGACGATCCATGCGTCCCGGGAGATTGAATCTAGATCCTGGACCGAAATTGAATCCGGATTTGATCCTTGTCAGCGGCTGTCGCGCTTGGCTGCAGGTTCTGCTCGTAGTTTCAGGAGCGGGCAGACGAAGCGGAAGAAGAGTTTTCTGCAAGGCGCCTCGGATGGAAGCACCTGAATTAGGTGAAAAAATAGACGGCGTTGAATCTTGCTGACGCAATAAAAATCTCCTACTGAGTCGTGGAATGCACGGCGCGCTGAATGTCGAGTTGGCCGCACGAAGCCGTAAAGTCTGGATCTCGCGACAACGGAGTGCGACGGATACTGGCGTGGCCGTCAGTCGTCCATCGCTGGACACGCTGCTGAGAAGGGGAGAAGCGGAAAAGCTAACGGTCCGCATACACGACATCCGCTTCAACAAGAAAATGGTGCGGATAAGGTTCTTCGAAAAAGTAGCCGAAGCCTGTGCAGGAGAACGGCTCTCGACTTTGAACCGAGGACGCTACTAGAATGGTACTAGAATGGTAGCCTACCATGAGTGTGTGGACTAGAAGTCAGCCGAAACTCCCAATGCTGAATGCTGCAAAGCTCGGACTGGGAAATTCGGCAGAATCAGGTCGTGTCCGTAGGGATGACATGTCAAAGCGGGCAGTGTCAATTTGGCATTTTGACACTCAGCCAACATTGTTGGCAGGGTGTCAAGAAATTGCATGTTGCCATCCAATACAAATCGTCGGACACTTTCTAAATTGGCACAGTCAAACCTACAAACGAGAGAAGATGGTCGCAGGTGCCTATCTCACGACCAGATGCTGCCCAATCAGCACACAATCTGTCTTTTGAATTGTTCGCTACCTGGCAGATCCACCCATGACAAATTCTCAAACCAATGAAATTCCGTCGCTGATGTTCGTACATGCGCTTCGACTTGACACTTCAGCTACAATGTTTGACACGCTAATTTGAATGATCTTCGGATTGACACGCCCTCACTTGACATGTCAAGCCTACGGACACGAACTCAAGAAAAGACGGAAGCTCGGACTACGCACATCGAACGGTTTCCGTCTAGTTCCGTCAATTTGCTTTGCTTCCTTCATCGATCTGGACCAGACCTGTCGATTCACGGACATTTGTCCGTTTTCCCTGAGAATTCAGGGCTAGTTGAATCTAAGCTCAGAGATTTTCAGGATTTGTTTTCCCTTGGCCCGGATTCCTAACGGACAGCATTGGATGATTTTCTCAACCGGTCATTTTTCAGACGAATCGAAACAGTCCTTTTGCAACCGGTGATACGAAATTCGTTTGTGAAGTGCTGGAAAAAATGGGGGGTCTGGAGGATCTTTCGATGTTCGACGACCAACGTTCATTGAAATACCTCGTTATAGCTTTGTTTTTGACAGTAGAACCTTCGTATAGCGGAGTCGTTTAGAAGATTACCCGTTCATTACTTGTACCCGTAAAATTACACCTCATTTTGAAGCATAGCCCACTGTCATTATGGGGCATGGCTATGATTCTGCTGCAAGCACTACCTCGTTTGTAAGGTGCTCCCCCGCAAATTCGTCGCTGAAGGGTGGGCAATTCCTGGGAGAGGCAAATTTTCTAAAGGAAACATTTTGAAGGGTATGGAGATTTTCGACAAACACGATCATTAAATACCTCGTTATAGCTCAGTTTCCGACAGTAGAACCTTCGTATAACGGAGTCGTTTAGGAGATTGCCTATCACTCTATTGTACCCGTGAAATTACACCTCCTTCTAGAACATACCCCACCGTCATTATGGGGCCTGGCTATGATTCCGCTGTAAGCACCACCTCGTTCGTAAGGTGCTCCCCACAAATGCGTCGCTGAAGTATGGGCGATTCTTGGAAGAGGCAAATTTTCCAAAGGAAACATTTTGAAGGGTATGGAAGATTTTCGAAAAACACCACCAATAAATACCTCGTTATAGCTCAGTTTCCGACAGTAGAACCTTCGTATAACGGAGCCGTTTAGAAGATTGCCCGTCACTTACTTGTACCCGTGAAATTACACCTCCTTCTAAAGCATAGCCCACCGTCATTTTGGGGCGAGGCTAGATTCCGCCCCAAGCACCACCGTGCGTTATCCGCAAATACGTCAGCGAAGATTTTCACACTCACGTAGTTTGTTACCGTTTGTCGCCGTTTTCGTAACAATCGTTCAGTTTCGTGACATCTACCCATCGTCACGAGCACAACCTCCGCTCAGCCCGTTGCTCTCCCCTCTTCCTCCTCTTCCCCAAGCCTCGCGTTGCTGAAGCGACGAGCCTAGTCGTTCTCATATCGAAGTCCGGTCCCTTACCAGAATAGGCTCGGATCAGGTCGCCGCACAAGACTCCTGACGGTCGTCGTGCAAATTCTTCAATTCTTGAATAAAAAAATCCACGGTATAGAAGCCATGGGTCTGTCGCAGAAGCACGTGTTGAATCTCCACATGGGATCGGCGCCCGTGTCGGCCACGCTCCATCCGTCCGTTCTCTTCAGCATCTGCGACTCGTTCATTCGCCGCAACGAGGACACGCAGCGCGTCATCGGATCGCTCCTAGGAGTCGTGCATCCCGACGGCACTGTAGACATCCGTAACGCGTATGCCGTCCCCCATAACGAGATCAGCGACACGGTACGAACCAGTCGCCGCTGGCCCTTCCGATTCAGCCACACACGCTATATTGGCTAGTCATTCCAGCACATAGCGGTACCTCTTCCAAATTCTTGAGATTGCCGTTGGACTAGGAACCCTGCCAAACCCTCTCATTTGTCGGGTCGCTCTCATTCGTTCCAAGGAAAGGCTGGCAATGAAACGAGAGGGTAGAGTGAAAATTGCTTCAATGAAACGGCGCCGACAGAACAGAATTCTGGTGTTCCTTCGTCCCGTTCTGGGTCTGAAGGGCTTTCTACACCTGGCGCACCTGAGTTGTTTCGCTATGGCGTTCCTTGCTAACGCATTTTAATTCTTCGCTGCCCCGTGATGCCCGCCGCAGGTTGCGCTGGACATCGAGTACCATCGCACCATGGCGGAGCTCAGCCAGCGAGTCAACCCCAAGGAGACCATCGTCGGATGGTGAGTGTTACGAATGTGCTTATAACGAGAGACGAATTAGCGAGTCAAACCCAAGGAGACAATCGTCGGATGGTGAGTGTAACGGATTTGCTGATAATGAGACCCAGGGAGGCGATTGAGGGATGGTGGGCGTAACGAAAGTGCTTACATGCTTATTGGGTCGGTTACTTGCGAGACTGCGAGTGGTTTCGAGGACAACCAAGGCAGTGCTGTGGGAGTGGTGGGGTTGACTTCTGACGAGGGTGGTTGTGCAATTGTCAGTTGAAAATAGGCCCCCCCCCCTTTCCATCCTCCTTCCCCTCTTTCTCCCCTTTCCCGTCCTCCCGTACGCCTTGTTGTTTTACCCCACACACTCCCTCGTTCTCCCATCCACCCATTCCCCCTCCCCCGCACTTCACCATCCACCTCACCATCGACACCACCTCTTCCCCCTCCCTCACACTCTTACTCCCTCAGGTACTCCACCGGCTCTGGTGTGAGCCCATTCGACGTGCTAATTCATGACTTTTACACCAAGGAGGCGGGCCATCCCATCCGCCTCACCATCGACACCACCTCTTTCCCTTCGCTCATACACACACATCCCTCACAGGTACTCCACAGGCTCGGGCGTGAGTCCCTTTGACGTGCTAATCCACGATTTCTACACCAAGGAGGCGGGCCATCCCATCCGCCTCACCATCGGGGCGGGTTATCCCACTGACAGCTGTCTTGTCCCCATACAATCCCTTCCCGCCGGCAGGTACTCCACTGGGTCCGGGGTCAGTCCCTTTGATGTTTTGATTCACGACTTTTACACCAAGGAGGCGGGCCACCCCATCCACCTCACTCTCACAATTCACCTCTTCCCCTGCACACACTCTCATACTCATACATACACCCTCAGGTATTCCACTGGGTCCGGAGTCAGTCCCTTCGATGTGTTAATTCATGACTTTTACACCAAGGAGGCGGGCCACCCCATCCACCTCACCATCGACACCACCTTCCAGTCGCTCGCTTCCGGCCAATCAGGAGGCGCCACGTCAGCGGTGCGCGCGTACGTGTCGACGCCGCTGTTCATCGGCGAGAAGCAGCTGGCGGCGGCGTTTCAGGAGATCGAGGTGGATATGAGGATGGCCGACGCAGAAAAGATCGGATGTGAGTGAAGGGTGTGTGAGATTGCAAGGGGGAAAGGGGCTTGTATACCCATGGGCCATGGCATGGCTGTTCATTGGCGAGAAGCAGCTGGCGGCGGCGTTTCAGGAGATCGAGGTGGACATGCGCATGGCTGATGCTGAGAAGATCGGATGTGAGTGAAAAGGGGGATGTGTAATGCGGTTGGTCGGGTATCGGGGTGGCGGTCGGGGTGTGTTTGGGGTGGGGGTGGGGATGGGGGTTGAGGGTGGGGGTGGGGTTGGGTTTGGGTTTGGGGTTACACCTACCTCATGACCTCATCTGTTCCCGCCCCTTGCTTGCTTTTCACATACATCCCTCGCTTGACACTCTCCAATTGTCAACCTGCACCGCACATCAGTGGAGCGGACATGGAAGGGCTGGAAGCCACCATGGGACGACCGTGGGGCGACTGTATGATCCTTGCAACCCCCTCCCCCCTCCCTCCCTACCCCCCTTCCTATCCCTTCCCTTCCCGTCCCCCCTCCAGTTGACAACCTGCGCAGGACAAGTGTGGAGCGCCTACCAGCGGACATGGAGGGGCTGGAGGCCACCATGGGACGACTGCAGGGCATGGTGGATGGGGCGCTGGTGTATGCGACTGATGTGGTGGTGAGTGGTGTGGTGTTATTGTATTGAACTGAAGGCATTGTGTGACTGTAACGAAGGCATGGGGCGGCTGCAGGGCATGGTGCATGGGGCGTTGGCGTATGCGACTGATGTGGTGGTGAGTGGTTGTTTTAGATTCAAGGCATGACGTGACTGTAGCGAGGGTATGCACTGTGCAGGATGAAATGGGGTTGTAGTGAGGGTGTGCCGCGTGCCTTTGTGCCCCTGTCCTGTGCGACTCTGCATGTCCAAATGCTTGTCTGCTGCATTGACGTTCCGTTTACACGTGGGTGTTCCGTTTGTGCATGCTCTCTCTTGCTGCATTGACGTTCCTGTATGGCTGCGTGTACGCATGCAGACATGCCTGCATTCATGCTACTAAAGACTCATGTGCCATTCTCGCCCCTGTGCGTGCGAGCAGGAGGGCAAGAGGGAGGCGGACAACGAGGCGGGCAGGACGCTGTGGGACGCCGTGGTAGCGGTGCTGCGAATCAGCACAGAGGCCTGGGCTTGAATGCTTGCATGGCTTCCGTGGCTGCACGTCTGCTACTTTTTGCACACATGTCTCACTTCTCTGCGCCTTTTTGTTCTCTCCGTGCTGCCCCTGTGCGTGCAAGCAGGAGGGCAAGAGGGAGGCAGACAACGAGGTGGGCAGGGCGCTGTGGGATGCAGTGGCAGCAGTTCCGCGCATCAGCACAGAGGCCTTTGACCGGCTCTTCAACAACAGCGTGCAGGTGAGAGTGAGAGAGGTGCAGGTGGGTGCAGCAGTTGTGGCGGCAGTGTCGCAGCAGATCAGCTCAGAGGCCTTCGACCGGCTCTTCAACAACAGCGTGCAGGTGAGAGTGAGAGGGGTGCAGGTGAAAGGGGCGAGCACAGGTGTGCATGGGGCATGGGTGGGTGGGGGCTGTAAGACATGGTGTGTATGGCAGCAGTGATAGCTGTGGGATGCTGTGGCAGCAGTGCTGCGGACCAGCTCAGAGGCCTTCGACGGCTCTTTAACAACAGCGTGCAGGTGAGGGTGAGAGGGGTGCAGGTGAGAGGGTCACAGATGAGAGCCACCCACATGCACATATCCATGGGGAATGGGTTGGTGAGGGATGTACGACATGGTATACATCACAGCAGTGGCAGTGCTGGCATGGCATGTTCACTCCTCTCTCACTCACTCACTTTCCTCTCCCTGTTGGCATTTCTCCCGCTGCAGGACATGCTTCGGGTGTAGTAGCTGACTCTCTCGCCGACTCTCTCACTCTCCTCTCACCCCATTGCAGAACGTGCCCCCTGTGCTGTATTTGGCCAACCACACTCCCTGCTTTCTCACTTGCTGTTCTCACCTCTCTCACGCACTCTCTCGCTCACTCACTCTCCGCCCCCTTCATGGCAGGACGTGCTTCTCTGGCCAACCTCACTCTCTGTTTTCCCTCCTTCACCCGTTTTTCAATCTCTTCTCTCCATTGGTCTCCACTTCCCCCCACTGCAGGACGTGCTTGTAGTGCTGTACCTGACCAACCTCACTCTCCAAATCTCACTCTGCTTTCTGTTTCTCACTCTCCTCTCCCCATTGCCACCCCCCCACCCCCCCATTGCAGGACGTGCTTTTGGTGCTGTACCTGGCCAACCTCACTCTTAGCTTTCTCCCCTTCTGTTCTCACTTCTCACTCACTCGCTCACTCACTCTATGCTCTTTCTCCTTCCCCCCATTGCAGGACGTGCTTCTGGTGCTGTACCTGGCCAACCTCACTCTCTATTTTCCTCCTTCACCCGTTTCTCAATCTCTTCTTTCCATTGGTCTCTCCTCCCCCCCTCTGCAGGACGTGCTTCTGGTGCTGTACCTGGCCAAGCTCACTGTTGAAAACTCACTTCTCTTTCGGTTTCTCACTGTCCTTCCCCCGTTGCCCCCACCCTTTTCCCCTCCCCCCCACCAACTGCAGGACGTGCTTCTGGTGCTGTACCTGGCCAACCTCACCCGCGCGCAGCTGGCACTAGCAGACAAGCTCAACACAGCCGCCCAACAACTGTAGCTCACCACCCCACTCTCTTGCTGGGTGGGGTAGTACCATGTTACTACATCTTGACAATGGCACCTGGCACTAGCGGACAAGCTCCACACGGGAGTTGCTTGCTAGGGGTGTTTTGAACTCTAATGATGTAATCCTGTTGGGAGGGTAACAACTGTGGATTAGTTGGGGATGCAGGATGGGGATTGCTTGTTACAGTCACTGCTGCACCTGAATGGTGTGTGTGTATTTGCAAGCAATCAGGTTACTGTCCACGACAACATTCCAAATCCTAGATAACTCGGAACAAACCTGGGCACAAGATAGCAGAGAGCGAGAGAGAGCGAGAGAGGCTCAACTGCTACTACTGGTACAAAAACACATTCACAATGGTCTATCTTATCATATACATATGCTATACACTCCGCAGTGCAGCCTGCATGTATGGGCTACTACGGTAGACGCCCTAGTAGCACGGCTGGCCTAGATCTCCCAGCTCATGCTTAGCATGGGCTAACCCTTTATTTATTTATATTAACAGCTAGAGCTTCTCGGAAGAGACAAATTCATATGGAACACTGTCGGCAGCGGAGTGTAGACGACGGGATGATCCCTGAGCTGCTGCCTCACGAAGCGAGGGGGGATAGCTTGATGCGGCGCCGGTGACGCGGATGTTCCGGGGAAGAGGACGAAGACGGGGACGATGGCGAGAGCGGGAAGGTCTCGGATGCAGATGGGGAGAGCGGAGAAGAGGGGGAGGCGGGGGAGAGGGGGGAGAGGGTGGAGGATGGAGAGTGGGGAGTGGCGGGGATGGCGGAAGAAGCAGGGGAACTGAGCCAATGGAGAGTTTTTCTCCAGGGAATGGGCTGAGATCTGGGACTTGCGCCCACCTTTGAGTCACGCTGTGCTTGTAGGGAGTTTTTTTGCGATTTCAGGAGCGGCGACAGCAGCCAATGAGATGCAGGAATGGCGGAAACAGCAGCCTGCTTCGCTTTCGTGATTGGCTGTCTTCTGACGGGTTCGCTGCTCTGGGTTACGACTCGCGTCGGTCTCCGATTAGCTGCTGGCACTCGCCCGGCGACCCAAGGATGCTGCAGAACATCCTGAATACTTGGCCGTTGGGTTGGATCCACGGTCAGCATCCGACGGATGAGATGTTTCGCCTCTTCAGATATCGACGGCCATGGTGACACCGCGAAATCCACCTCCGGAATCAGCACTCTCTTATTGGATGGGAACGACGGGAGCTTAGCTGACAGCATGGCGTACAGTAGGACTCCGAGGGACCACACGTCAGCTGTAAAGCTGTACGCTTCAGATGCAACGACCTCAGGCGCTTCGTACGGCGCGCTGCCTGCCGCGCCGCGGATCATGAAACCCTCGGGGATCTGTAACGCGAGGCCGAAGTCTCCTAAGCAAGCCTCGAGTTGCTTTTTCCCGTTATCAGATGTTCTTGTAACGAGAAGGACGTTTTCTGGCTTGATATCCCGGTGAATGATACCGTGCACGTGGCACCATCTCACAGCCTCCGCGATTTGAGAGAAAACCACAGCCGCAGCTTGCTCCGGAAGGCCTTTCGCCTTACTTACGAGCGCGAACATATCGCCAGCGTCGCATAAATCGGTTACCATGTACACGGTTTTTTCGTCTTCGAACAACGCGAGAAGCTGCAGCACGTGGCGATGCCCGCGTAGCCTCTCCATGCTCGCAACTTCGTTCCGTAACGACTCCTTGTCGTGCGTTGATAGCCGCGATTTGCGGATCTTCTTGCACGCGAGCCAGCTTCCCGACGCGACGTGCACGCAGCGCCAAACGCGGCCGAACTGACCCTCACCGATGACCTGGTCGAAAGTGAATGAGCTAAAAAGCTCCGCCGTGGGACCCGCTGACGGGAAAAGCCTCGTCATTCTTGAGATGGCTTTCGAACGGCGCTCACAGAGTGTCGACACCGCGCACTGTGTCGCGAGTCGCGGAAATCCTGTCTATTTATGGGGGCGAGTTGCTATGCAATGTGCGGCCGCGTAGAGCGAGGACGAGAGATGATGTTGCTCCAACGACGGATGAGAAGACGCAAGCTGACTTAGCGGATGAATGGTGTCAATCATTCCGTCCTGGAGACAACAGCTTTGAGTGAAGTGAAGGCTTGTGGCGGCTGAAATTTTGCGTGAGGATTGACGGGAGGAAGTGAGCTTTTGCGTGAGGATTGACGCGGATTTCACATCGCGGTAGAAATTTCCTACCAGCTGTAATGAGCGGCTCGCGGAAAAGAAACACCGCGTGGAGGAACCAAAGCGGGGAAGGGAAGGGAGGACGTGGGGGGAAGACGGAGGGGGGGGTGAGATGCCATACTGTACCGTACATGGAACCACAGCTGTGCATTAGGACGTGGACCCAAACGGGTTTGATCGCCTCAATCAGCCACGATCAATAATTTCCAGGAAGCCTGGAAGCCAAATTCAGGCAATCAGGGGCAATCAGCTGATCGCGATCAGCTGATCGCCCAACCTCGATCAGACCCGATTCTTACCCCGATCAGAGTCGATTTTCCTCGATCACAGGCAATCAATTGATTGCTTGTGATCGGGGCACCCAGCGACGCTTGCGAGCAGTTACATTGTTGCAATTACAGTGAAACGAAGATTTTCGCCAGGTGAATCCTGGTCGTCAATCTCGCTAAAAAGGTGACGAAAAAGCCACGCAAATGTATTGCGCTTGCTCAGTAGGGCGCTAACAGCCTTCTCCGAAAATCATCTCTGATCGGGCGGCTTGGGCATTACGATCACAAGCAACCCGATCAGATCCAACCCGATCAGATCAGACGCGATCAAAGTCGTTTGGGCCCACGCCCTTAAAAAAAAGTGGGTCGGTCCGGTGGATTCGCCACAGGCTGTGCAGTCCGACTTGAGATTCGATTGGGGCCATTTTGGCCGCCAGAGTGCACTAGAGACAAGTGAAGGACGAAACGATTCACCTGCATGATTTAATTCGGACTCTTGTTTGCTGTCCTAACTGGCCAATGAGGTAAACCGTTCCTTTCTCTCAAGACGAAAACGTGAGGATGTATGGTGTCACATGCAACGGAGAGCTTTTTCAACTTCAAGCTGTTGTGGCAGAAGGGCAAGTGCCCTCAGCTGTGGCATCTCTGTCAATGAGGGATGTTGGTGTGCCCATTTGACGGTGTATCTGGAAATTTCACCCTGATTATCCCGGTAGGTCTTTTGCAACGCTGTCTGCACGTTTTGATTTCAAAATGGTCCTGTGCGGGTGTTCCTGTTCAGGTAGAATTATTCTATTGCTTTTGGGATGAGTTTGTCTTAGCGGTCGGGTCCAGAATCGTAAAGGTTTTTTTCAACTCGTCGTGAAACATTCCAGACTGGTAATCTAACCAACACTTCCATAATTCGGCATCGAAGGCTGACTTTCAAGCAGAATGCTCGAAAGAAGAAACTAATTTCATAAACCCTTCCACCTTAGGAAGTATACTCCGATTGTACGCATATTTCCTCACTCCTACTTGGACTGGCAGGGTGGCCTTGGAAAAAATGGTCAGCTAGTTTGCACGTGATAAGAGACAACTTAAGATTATGAAAGATTCTTGTTGATCTCCCCTTGCGGAACAGAAACATCAAGAACTGGGCATGAAAAGGACAGCAATCGTGAGCATGGGTAGGATGAGATGGGATCGGTTGAGCTGGTATGGGATGAGATGGGATGAGATGGGAAGAGATGGGATGGGATAGGATGTGGGGATGATCAGAAATGGGGGAGACACTGGGTTTGGGGGAGGTGAGGGGGGTGAGGGAAGGGGGGGAAGAGCAGCAGCAAATGGGGTCGTTGGCGGACCTGTGGGGTGACAACGGAAAATTTGACAGCCGCTGGGTTGGAAATGCCGAGCAGCAATTGTACCCGGCAGAGGGAGTTTGATTGGAACTCAAAACCCGTTGGATGGGTTGGCGCACAACCAATCACAAGCCCCTTGCGCTTGACGAAACCAAGCCACGCTGTACCAGCACCAGCCCACCCGAGGCCGTTCTTTCCCACCTTCCAGCCTAGCTGGGCTGTTCGGGCAGTGACTGTTCCTCGAGAAGGGGAGTTGGAAGATCTGTCGGTGTAGTGACGAGGATTCGGCTGTTTCATCTTTCGTCGTCGTTTGGTCTGTCCGCCTTTGCGCTGCCAGCTTGTCATTGACATGCTTCGTCACATCTCTAGGTTCCGTACGTTCGGTCAGGTCACATTATCTATTTTTTCAAGCGCACATTGAACACCCAGGATAATCTATTTACAAACGGTATGATTTATAACCTCTTTTGCATCCACAATTAACCAAGGTGCTGCAAAGATTGCCAGTGCAGGGTTCAGGACAGATAATATGACTTATAAAATAATCCGATGTGGTGGTTTAATTCTCTACCACCTTTGAATTCTCACCTTTCTTGTCTTTCCTTTTTGGTGTGATCAAGCATTGCACGTCGTGCAGCGCTTATCTCCAGAATGGTAATACACTGCACATAGATGTTAGTGCATCCAATGTTCTTTTGACAAGATGATCAAGAGGATGATAGTAGATAGCATGATTAGTATGCTTCATTGACATCAAGATGCACACTGCTACTGCCACGAGCCAGGCGCCCTAGTAACAGACGCAGGCGAGAAAAGGTTCCTAACGTAGCGCGAACACGAGGAGGTGACAGCTGGCATCAATGGCATCTTGGGCCTGGAATTTGCAGCACTGTTATTGGAAGAAACGCTCTGCTGGGGAAGTTCACTGGTAGATGAACTTGCCGAAAAAACGGGTAACTCGGGAGAAGGCTGAGGGCAGAAGGTAGGAGTCAGCTCACACTCATCCGCATCATCATCATCATCATAAAACGAGTCGCTTGTTGCTGGGCTAGGCGGAATGACGATGTGAGGACGAGGGCACGGCGGGCAGTTGGCCGCTTGCTGCCCTGAATGCCCAGAAGCATTGAGGTCTGGTGAGGGGAGATCCAAAGCAAGTCCCAGAACAGCAAGGTCTGCAGCAGGAGAATGGGCAACATCAGAGACCGACCGGCGGTGCCAGGCCCTGATCCTCCCCCTGCTGCTGCTGCGGCCGCTGCCGCTGGTGCTGGTGCTGCTGGGCAGGGTTCGTTCATTCAAAGAGGCGTTGCCGCGCTTAGCCAGGCTCCTCCCTGACTTAGGCTTACCAGCCGGCTTAGCAGACGAGACATCTGCCGCTGATCCTTGAACCGCGGGAGCCTTAGGGAGGGCAGCAGTGGCTCCTGTGCGCGTCTTGCCGCGCGGAGACGGGGAAGCCGCCTTGGGGGTCCGGGGGGTGGACGGCTGAAGGGGAATCCCCTGAGGGGGGCAAGAGCGGGGCGATGGAGATGCTGCCGTGGATGATGCCTGGGGCCCGGAAGGAAAAGCCTTGGGGGTGGAGGGCTGAAGGGGGAACCCTTCCGGGGGGCAAGAGCGGGGCGATGGCGACGCGGATGCGCGGTGGAATGGGGGCAGCTTGGGAGGCTGGAGAGGCAGCGAGCAGAGGGCCTGGGCAGAAGCGGACTGCCTGAGTGGCTGCCTGGGCGACGGCGCTCTGGGAGACAAACGGGAGACGGCAGCGGACGGCGCTCTGGGCTCCTTGCTCTTGTTGTTGAACGCCACTTCCCGCTTCAACCTCACTGGCCGGCTGCTGCTGCCGCTGCCGCTGCAGCTGCCGTTGCTATGGTCGGTACCTCTTCGGGATGAGTCGCGGCGCGGCGTCTCGTCTGACGGAGACCCCGATGTCGGCGATCGCTGCGACCGCGGCCGACGCGGCGAGGTCGCCCAGCACGCAATTGCGGCGGATGCGGCGCTGCAACTTGCTGCTTCTGCGCCGCGCTGGTCGGCTTCCGCAGCGCGAAGGACGGGCTCGGAAAGGTCCGCGCAACCAGCTTCCGCGCGACGATCTTCCGCGCGACGATCTTCCGCGCGACCAGCTTCCGCGTCGCTCTCACCCCATTCGTCGAAGCTGGCGTGCCTCGGAACCCCTGCGCCGCTCGGCTTGGAATCACCCGCGACGCGCGGCGCCTCTGAGTGCCGCGTCAACTCCACGTCCGCCGTGGACTCGGATTGTGAAGAGCTGCCGTTTCGGCGCGCTTTGGATGACTCATTCGACGCGACCCGGGGCGATTGCGGATGGACCGCCGCGGCTTCGGGTAGGAAATCGAGCGTCGGAGCTTCCGTGGGCGGAAAAAACGGCGCCTTGGGAGCGCTGGATTGGTGCGATGGTTTCGATTCGCGCGGCGCTCTTCTCAACTCGTTACGAGACGATGCGATTCGGAGCCACGGGTGAGCCAACACGCCGTCGATATCCAGCCGTTGGCTCGGGTCCACGGTCAGCATCCGACGGATGAGATCTTTCGCCTCAATCGACACGGACGGCCACGGCGCGACGGAAAAATCGACCTCGGGCAGAAACTTGCGCACGTTTCCGGGAAAAGAGGGCCATTTAGCGGAGATAGTTGCGTACAGAAGCACGCCGAGCGACCACACGTCCGCGCCGAAGCTGTAGAGATCTCCCGCCAGAACTTCCGGCGCCTCGTACGGCGCGCTGCCGACGGTGCCGCGCAGAGAGAAGCCCCTCGGGATCTCCATCGCGAGGCCGAAATCCGCGAGGCGCGCCTCGAGCCGAACGTTTGTGTCTGGCGAGTCTCGAACAGGCGACGCGGCGATGCTGGTGGCGGCGGTGGCAGTCGTGGCGCGCGTTGTGATGAGAACGTTCTCGGGTTTGACGTCGCGATGCGCGATTCTATTCACGTGGCACCATCTCACGGCGTCGGCGACCTGCGCGAAGATCATCGCAGCCGCCCGTTCGGGAATGCCGCCGGTTTGCACGATCAGGCTGAAAATGTCGCCGCCGTCGCACAATTCAGTCAGAATGTAGACGGATTTCTCGTCTTCGTACAGACCGAGGAGGGGGAGCACGTTGCGGTGGCCTTGAAGGGCTTCCATGGCGGAAATTTCGCGCTCGAGCGACTCGAGCTCGTTTTGCGTGAGGTGAGCCTTGCGGATCTGTTTGCAGGCTAGAGGAGCGCCCGTTGCGCAATCGACGCAGCGCCAAACGCGGCCGAATTGCCCCTCGCCGACGACGCCAGTGAAGGAGAAGGCTTCGAAGAGCTCGGCTGATGTACGCGCTGATGGAAAGAGACGGTCCGCCATTGCATGTGTTTCTTAATGACAAAAAAAAAATATTAAAAAGAATCTAGAATGCTTGGGTAGTAGGGGCTAATGCGAATCGATGATGTGATGAGATTGCTCCTTGCTGCTGCAGCCCCACATGCGCGCAATGCTCGGCTTCTGTGGGAGAGCCGCAGAAATGACTGTCGCAAATTGGTGAGTGAGATGAGTATAAATGGTATCCTCACGATGCTTATGTATATGGTGAGAGAAAGGGGAGCCTTTTCGGGAACAACGCGGAGAGATGGGCTGCGATGCGATGTGTGGTGAGCGGGACGCGTGAAAATTTCCCGCGGTGTGGGATTGTAAGGGGAGGTATGAGAGACACGGCGGAAAGCGCGGGAAGTGGTTCGGGGGAGCGTGGTGAATGGTCACTGTCACTGAAGGTCATGAATCGACGAGGGGAGAGTGATGCGGAGCGGAGGAGGGGGAGGGGAAAGGCTGGTCCGGTCTGGTCTGGAATCTGGTTCGGGAGTAGATTCGACTCACAGCGGACCGCAGTTTCTAACCGCTGATCAAGACCGACGCGACGACAATGGTTGGGAAATCAAGAATGCAACCTGAACAGAAAAAAGTGTTGCACGACACGTTACTGCTAAGGGGTTGCACGATTCCTTTGCGATGTAACTGAGGGGGTGCACACCACAAATGGCTCTTCGCAAAAACTTTCGGGGCGTCCGAAATTATGAACAGAGCACAATAACATGTTATTTGGGTATTTTTCTTGGCACAGCTGCGATGGCGGACAACATAGAGGACATTTATCTGCGTATAGATGTTTTTTTACGCTTTCTACTGGATTACAATAGAAAACAACAAAGCAGTGAAATGGAATCATGTGCTGACTTCTCTTCCTGATTTTTGAGCTTTTGACTCTTGTTCGATTGGCTGATATGTCGACCGACTGCCAGCTGTAATCCTGGATCTGTTGAGCACGACAAGAACACCAAGTTCAAAGATTGGGCACCTGTCGAAAGGGCAGCAGTCAAGGAGCAGGTGTGGAAAACGACGGTAAGAAACCACCATGACAACCCACACAACATGCACGAGCCAATGAAGAAACGACAACACAATCCGTTAGAAGCGCAATCTACTGTGTCTCTTGACCATGGTTTGACTGCACTAAGAGATGAATCAATCTAAGTATTCAAGCTTGGGGTATTTCTAGTGATATTCATACATTAGGGCCTAGGCCCTAGTCGAAGCCCAATAAAGTGTATGGCTCTTCTCAAACTCCTTTCACATTATTATTACGGTACCAAGTTCTATGTACTTTATCAAGACGGTTTTTCGTATTCCAAATGAAGACCATCACCTTTAATGGGCTTATATATGTTGCGAATAGTAATATTTGATATTACTGTGCACTCCTCACCGCAGCAAAGAGAAGCACGCAGTAACGAGAATGAACGCGAACCGTCAGACGGTTGGAATTGACTCGAAGCGACGGACAGTTGGAACGCATCTGGACCGTCGGAAGCAGACGGCATCGGGCAGCTGCAGGCAGGATGGTTTTGGCGGGAACAGTTACGAAACTGTACGCGCCGCACGGTTGGGAGTGAATTTGAATAAGGGAATGCACCCCTTAGAGTGCATGGCTTGTCAGAATCTAGCAGCAGGAATGGATGAACTAGCAGCATGCAGGAGTACAAGTAGTAAACCCTAATTGGGCTGTACCCCATATGGGCTACCCCACTACAGCCTAGACAATATGCAGCATATATGTTTGACACACCCCCATAGGCAAAGTGGGGGAGAACAAGGGGTCAAACGACCAGTCAAGAGAAGCAAAGCAAGCTCAGGGTGGATCTCAACGTCACCACACATTCTGAGCACAAGCAAAGGGCCACAAGGCCAGTCCACATGCAGAGATATATATGCAACAATAACAGTACAGTGATGACTACCTAGCAAGAGCAGGCATGCATGTATATATATAGATCACAGTACAAGCAGAGACTACAGCAAGTGTGGAAACGTAGGCACAAGGCCTAACAGGGTACAAAAGCGCTGATGATCACAAGACGGAAGTGCCTTGGTGAATATATCAGCAGTGTTGGCCCGAGTGGCCACGTGACGAAGACGAAGCTGGCCTCGCTGCTGCAACTCTCGAGCCAGGAAGTAACGCAGAGCAATGTGCTTCGTTCTGTGCTCCAGTCTGTGCTCCTCACACAAGGCAATGGCGGCCTTGTTGTCGACGTACAGCACTGGAGGAGAACGAGGCTGCTCTCCCAAGTCAGTCAGCAGGTAGGTGAGCCAGCGTAACTCCAGTGCAGCCATGACTGTGGCGTAGATCTCAGCCTCACAACTGGAGCTGAGAACTGAAGACGAGCGTGTAGAACGCCACGAAACTGAACTAGAGCCAAGGCTGAAGGTGTAACCCTGTGACGACCGCTGAGTAGCCAGGTCGTCAACCCAAGAAGCGTCTGAGTGCCCAGTGAGGACAACTGGGCTCGTCCCTCCAAGCACTAGCCCCATGCCTGATGTGCTGCACAAGTAGCGCAGTACCCTCTTAGCAGCAGCCATGTGCTCAGGTCGGTGCCGACCAGGAGCCACGTAGCGAGCCAGAAGACCAAGAGGGTACGCGAGGTCAGGTCGAGTGCAAGTCATCAGGTACATGAGGCAGCCGACTAGCTCTGGGTAAGGACCACTCGGCTCTACGGACTCGTCCGAAGGTGGAGCTGAGAGCGTGTGACCTGTAGCCAGAGGAGTGGCCTGTGCTGAAGACCAGGTGAAGCCGAAGCGCTGAAGGACCTGCTGCACCATGTGTGACTGAGTCAAGGTGATGGTGCGGCGTGCTCTGTCCCGGGTGATCTGCAAGCCAAGGTAGCTGCGCAGCTCACCCAAGTCTGTGCACGTGTGTCTCTTCTGCAGCTCCGACTTCACGTGGGCAAGAGCCTCAGTGTCAGCAGTGGCAAAAACCAAGTCGTCGACGTACACGAGGATGTAGAACGGCGGCAGTGAAGTGTCGGTGCGTAGAAACAGCGACGGGTCAGCAGTAGAAGGCGCGAACCCAAGAGCCGCAAGCGTAGTCCTCAGTGTGTCGTGCCACTCACGTGGCGCCTGGCGGAGACCGTAGACCGGCCGCCGGAGGCTCCACTGGGTACTAGGAGGGAACGACCCAGTGAAGCCCGGGGGGCGGCGCAGCCAGATCTCCTCGTGCAGGCTGCCCTGCAAGAAAGCTGTGCTGAAGTCAAGAGAGTGAAGCTCGTAGTCACGGTGAGCAGCAACATGCAGCAGCACCCGAAGAGTGGTCATCTTCGGGGTGGAGGAGAAGGTCTGGAAGAAGTCAACTCCCTCTCGCTGACTGAAGCGTCGAGCCACGTAACGCGCATTGAAGACAGGCGGAGAACCCGGCGGCCGCTTCACCCTGAAAATCCACATGCCACTGACGATGTTCGCCCCAGGTGGGGGAACCTCGTCAACGTAGGTGCCTGTGGACTTCCAGGAAGCCATCTCTGCGTCCATGGCTGCCTGCCACTGAGAGGAGTAGGGACCCTCTATCGCCTCTGCGTAAGAGCGCGGAGTCGGGATGTCTGGTGCATCCGGGTCTCCCTCAGGGGCAAGTAGCGAGGACACAAGATGAGGTAAAGCAGCAGCAAGACACTGGAACTCCTCCTGCCTGTCCTCAAGGACGTCCGTGCTAAGAGCACACTCACCCCCGACGGACGGAGGACAGACAGACTCAGACCCAGCAACAAGACTAGCGGCGTAGTCTAGACGACAGGCAGCAGCAAAGTCAACAAGCTCAGCGACCAAGGCAGACGCAGCAGTAGACTCAAACGACGGGTCAGTGACAACAGTGGCTAAGAGACGCGTGACAGTAGGGTGCTCAGTACGAAACCGGTCAGACTCAGGGTCCGGAACGGCAGGCAGAGAGGACGCAGGGGGAGACGGCAGAGGAACAGGCTGCGGAGCAGAGGAAGGACGACGGACAACAAGGTGTGCGCTGGGGACAGCCGGCTGACGCGCACGAGCGACACGACGAACGGTACGACCAGAACGAACAGGCGAGACAGGACGCGACGCAGGCTCACGACGCGTAGCAGGACTGCCTGTCGGCTCAGTGTAAGGAGAGGGAGCAGGTAGCGGTGAGCCAGTCTGTAACGGAAGACCAGTAGACGACGGGAGAGTAACAACCTGACGAAGAGCAGAGTCAGGCGGCGGCAGAGACGACGGAGACGGCGGAGCGAAGAACAGTCGTGTCGGCGCAGCTGCACCAGTACCGGCAGCTCCAGCAGCTCCAGTGCCTCCAGCAGCTCCAGTACCTCCAGCAGCTCCCGTACCTCCAGCAGCTCCAGAAGCTCCAGTCCCAGAGCCGACACCCCCAGTCCCAGGGTCTCCAACCTCTGTGTCTCCAGCAGCAGCACCCCCAGACCCAGCACCTCCAGTCCCAGGGTCTCCAGCCTCAGTGTCTCCAGCAGCAGCACCCCCAGAACCAGCACCTCCAGTCCCAGGGTCTCCAGCCTCAGTGTCTCCAGCACGAGCACCTCCAGAACCAGCGACTCCAGCACCTCCAGTAGACAAAGGACCAGCACCACTCCTAGCTCCAGCAGCGCGACGCTGACGGCGACCGTACCAGTCCTGCAGCTGCTGTGGGGTGAGAGGCACACGTGGACGAAGGCGGCTACTCCAAGGAGACCGCGCAACAGCAGACTCAGAACCCTCAGCGCCCGCACCCCCAACGGCTCCAGAACCTCCGGTGTCAGTACCCTCAGCACCAGTACCTCCAGCGGCTCCAGAACCTCCAGCACGAGCACCCTCAGCAGCTCCAGAACCTCCAGCTCCAGCGCCACCAGTACTAGGCCCTCCAGCAGCTCCCGAACCTCCAGCGCCAGCACCCTCAGTAGCTCCAGAACCTCCAGCGTCAGTACCGCCAAGCTCAGCACCCCCAGACCCCTCACACTCAGGCTCAGCACCACCAGGCTCCACACCCTCAAGCTCCGCACCCTCAGGCTCAGCACCCCCAGGCTCTGCACCCCCAGGCTCCGCACCCCCAGGCTCAGCACCCCTAGAAGTAGCACCCCGAGAAGGACCACCCTCAGTAGGACCTGAGTCACCAGTGACCTCAACCGGCGCAGTCAAGGGAGGAGGGTCTACCTGAGAAACACCTGAAGGAGCAGGACCAGGAGTGGGGAGGGGGTCTACCTGGGGAGCACCTGGAGCGAGGAAGAGAGGCGGGGGGGGAGCGGGGCAGTGCGGTAGGGGAAGAGACGGTAAAAGGGAACCGACTCGTCGAACGTGACGTCCTGAGACGCAAAGACACGGCGCGAGGTGGGATGGTAAAACTGCCAACCAGACGCGTCAGGGACAAAGCCAAGGAAGACACAGGGAACAGCGCGGGCGGAGAGCTTGTCCGCAGTGGTATCGCGGACAAAGGCACGAGCACCCCAGACCCGGAAACGCGACGCATCACCAACCTTCCCCGTCCACAGCAGTGTGGGCGAGGTCTCCGGCAAGGAGACACGGGGCCAGAGGTTGAGCTGATGCGCGGCGTACCAGACCGCAAACGGCCACAGGAAATGGGGGGCAGCCGCATGGATCATGGAGGTACGAGCGACCTCCATGACTAAGCCAATGCGACGCTCAGCAACCCCATTCTGCTGTGGAGAGGCCGGAAGCGTGAACGACTGGGTGATGCCGTGCTCCGCACAGTAGGCTGCCAAGAGGTCAGAGGAGAACTCACCACCTCTGTCAGAGTGCAGACGCAGGACAGGAAAGTCCCGCCGGAACCGCTCGCGGAGCTGGAGACGAACAGCGTGGATCCAAGGGATCAAAACATCAGGGACGTCCCCCTTGCTCTGCAAGGGGAAGACCGTGGTGTAACGCGTGTAGTCGTCGACAACCAGCAGGAAGTACCGCTCGCGGCCCTGTCCCTAGACGCGGGCTGGGCCCCACACGTCCAGGTGGAGCGTCTGCAGTGGAGCCTCTGTGGGAGGAAACGAGGAGGAGTGAGGAGCGGCGCGCTGCCGCCCCTCGACGCAAGGAATGCAGGGCGGCGCAGGCGAGGGAGGGAGGGCAGGCAGAGACCTGGGAAGACCAGAGACCAGGGAGCGAGAGTGCATGCTACGCAGGCGAGGCAAGGAGGGGTGACCAAGACGGTGGTGCCACAGGAGAGTGTCGTGCGACAAAGCGCGACACTCGCAGGGGGCCGCCAGCTGACCAGACGTAGACGCAGACGCAGCTACCTGAGGGGACTCAGTGGTCAGTGTGTACAGACTCGAGCCAGGTGCACGGGTGAACGTGGCCAAGTGCCGGCCCGTCCTAGCACACGTACAGTGAGTCACTCGCTGACTCGCAGGAGTGAACTGGTCAACCTCCCGATCCTGGAGGTCAGCTCCACTCACCAAGTTCGTAGAGAACGAGGGGAGGTAAAGACCTGACAGCGAGCCGGACGGGACGGCCGGACACGGCAGAACCGTGGAGTAGTGGGCAAGGACTGGACCCCCGGAGGGGTCCGCCAGGGAGACTGGAACTGGCCGACTAAGCGGCGTGAGTGTGGTGCAGTCGCGAAAGAAGGAGCGAGAAGCTCCTGAGTCAAGGGTGAAGGTGTGCGAGACCGTAGTTGGCGCAGTACCAGAGAGAGCAGACTCACCAGCACCTGAAGCCACGGCCTCACCAGTACCTAGAGCAGTAGACGTACTAGCACCGAGAGCAGCAGCCTCACCAGCACCTAGAGCAGGAGACGCACTAGCACCTAGAGCAGCAGCCTCACCAGGGTCAGGCGGTACGCACAGAGAACAGGCACGATCAGCACTAGTAGGCAATGCATACATGGCAGTGAGAATAGCATCATAGTCAAGCGCAAAGATATCTACCCTCTGTCCATGCAGCTCCAGCCAGGCGGGGAGCTCAGCCTCGTCGCCAAACACTGTGCGCCAGTCGTCGCTCAGACGGGCGAAGCAGCGGGACTGTGTGTGACCAAGCGTCCCACAAGGCTGACCAGTCCTAGCACCTGTGCGAATGACGTACGGGCAGCGAACTGTACGCGTAGACCTGCTAAACTGAGCGTACCACTCCTGGAGCTGCCGGGGCGTAAGTGTCTCACGTGGACGCCCCTGCAGCTGCAGCTGGCCACTGCCAGACGCTCCCAACTGACCAGCTCCAGGGCGACAGCTACGACGGCTACTGCGACAACCCCAGCTAGTATACCACTCACTAAGCTGCTGGGGCGTCAGAGGCTCGCGTGAACGTCGCTGGAGCTGCATCTGGCCACCTGCCAGTAGCAGTAGCAGCAGCAGTAGCGCGGGCAAGGCAGGCGCGGCAGGCAGGCAAGCAAGCAGGCAGGCAGGCAGGCAGGCCGGCAGGCAGCCAGGCAGCCAGGCAGGCAGGCAGGCAGGCAGGCAGGCAGGCAGGCAGGCAGGCAGGCAGGCAGGCAAGCAGACAGACAGGCAGGCCGGCAGGCAGGCAGGCAGGCAGGCAGGCAGGCAGGCAGGCAGGCAGGCAGGCAGGCAGGCAGGCAGGCAGGCAGGCAGGCAGGCAGGCAGGCAGGCAGGCAGGCAGGCAGGCAGGCAAGCAGGCCGGCAGGCAGGCAGGCAGCCAGGCCGGCAGGCAGGCAGGCAGACAGGCAGGCCGTCAGGCAGGCAGGCAGGCGCTCACCAAAGGCTGGGAGAGCAGGCGCTCACCGGGCGAGCAGGGCCGGCGCTCGACGGGCGGCGGCCGAGTAGGCGCACGACAGCGGCGGCGTCGGGGCCGCAAAACCGGCTGCAGAGCAGGGCCGAAGCAGCTGCAGGGCGGGGCCGCTTCAGCGGCAGTAGCAGGGTGGGGCCGCGTCAGCGGCAGGTCGGGGCCGTGGCAGCTGCAGGGCGGGGCCGCATCAGCGGCAGGTCGGGGCCGTGGTAGCTGCAGGGCGGGTCCGCATCAGCGGCAGGTCGTGGCCGAGGCAGAGGGCCGCGCGCGGCTCGGCGCGGGCTGCGCTGACAGCGCGCTGAGCTGCTGCAGGCCGCGCGCGGCCGCGCTAGGCAGTAGCGGGCCGCGCGCGGCTCGGCGCGGGCTGTTGCGGGCCGCGCGCGGGCCGCGCGAGGCAGTAGCAGGCCGCGCGCGGCTCGGCGCGGGCTGCTGCGGGCCGCGCGCGGGCCTCGCGAGGCCGTAGCAGGCCGCGCGCGGCTCGACGCGGGCTGCGTGGGCTCGGCGCGGGCTGCGCGCGGCAGCTGCGGGCTGCGCGCGGCTCGGTGCGGGCTGCGCGCGGCTGCAGCGGGCTGTGCGCGGCTCGGCGCGGGCTGCGCGGGCTCTGTGCGGGCTGCGCGCGGCTGCAGCGGGCTGCGCGGGCCTTACGGGCCTCTAGGGGCAGCGCGCTGGCCTAGGGCAGCAGGAGGCAGCGCTAGGGCTGCTGGACGGCGCACATAGTGCAGCACGGCACAAGGCAAGGCAAGGCAGGCAGGTACGTGGGGTAGCGCGGTAACCGCAGCGGTAGGTGGGCCCGAAAAAAAAAACGGTCCTACGGACCTTAGTGCTCTGAAACCATGTCAAAATCTAGCAGCAGGAATGGATGAACTAGCAGCATGCAGGAGTACAAGTAGTAAACCCTAATTGGGCTGTACCCCATATGGGCTACCCCACTACAGCCTAGACAATATGCAGCATATATGTTTGACATGGCTAGATAGGTCTGTTCGCATTCCCTTGTACTCTTATTTATATGACCTTATTTGCATGTTTTTATCATCTCAAGCATTTACATTCACTCTGCTATTGAGATCAAGGGCCCACCAACTATCTCACTGCGTGCGAACCTTCCTGGGTAGATCCTGGGCTACGATCAATTTCTGATCGCAGCATGGTATGAGAGCGGCTCAGGAATCCTTCGCACTGCCACTCCCGAAAATTGCGACATTCGGAAAGTGGCGTCTGGCACACGCTCACGAGTCGCTGAAGAAGTTGTGCGAGAACTTCGGAGTTGATTGTCGATGCGGAACATTGCGGAATGGCGATGCGGGAACATCCTCGCAACCCTCTCAACCGGCCCCGACTGGCCAGAACGCCACCCCGCAAACTTTCTCCCTCGACACCAATGGCTCAACCCCCAAGACTCCCCGTCCCAGTGAAGAGGCAATTCTCTCCGCTCAATCAAGGTTCCTCAGCATATCAAAAATAAAGACAAGTACCTGTTTTGACGGCAGAGACTTTTACACCTGGAGCTTCGAGCTGGAGCTCCTGCTTCAGAACGCCCAGATCTTCCACTATTTCGACGGGAGCTACGCGGAGCCTGCTGAGGACATCGACGACGCCAAGACGCGATATTACAACAAGTCACTAATGGCGTACGGGGTGCTCCTGCGGAATATGTCGGCGGCGGAGCAGCTCAACATTCGTTCATACAAAACCACAGCTGCTCCAGCCCTTAACGCCTGGAGGCACCTGACGGGAGTCTACCAGCCCAAGGACTCCGTCTCTTCGAGCCGACTACTCCAGGAACTCCTGGAAACCAAGATGACCGCAGGGGAGAAAGTCAACAACTACCTCGACCGCTGTCGGAGCCTTCATGATCAAATCGTGAAGTTGGGAAGCACGATTTCCGAGGAAATCTTCGTCAACATTGTGCTTCAAGGGCTCGGCCCAGAGTGGCGGCCCTGCAAGGCGCTTCTCCGACAGCAGGGGGTCATCTCGGAGGCCGCCCTTTGCGCCGCCCTTCTCGTCGAACAGAGGGATATGGATCAGCAGCGACCAGCGCCGCGACGAGAACGAGAACGGCTCGCCTTCTACGCCGACAACACTGAAGAGCGAAAGCCACGGCGCCTCTACTGCAAAATCTGCAGAAATTTTGGGCACTTGGCGGATCGATGTAAGAACCGATCACGCCCTCGCCAGACCAATCCGAGCACCTGGTCCGGCCGTCAAGACGCACGAGGCGACGTGCGTCCAGCCCAGGGGTATCAGCCCCCTCCCGCGCGCAACCTGAACCCCGCGGTTCAGCATCAGCAGCAGCAGCCGTCATCGACTGCCCCAGTTCGCAACGTCATGAGCAGCATGGCCATGACAGGCGAGTCGCGTCGTCGCCGCGTTCGCTCACCGTCACCTGAGCCGGCACCGCACCCGATTGGCGCGTTCACCAACAACAACCCGTTCAGCCCGCGCCACGATTTCACCGACGACGACGACCAAGACTGGAATCTTCCAGTTCCGCTGCTTGAAAGTCCCCCGCATGTATCTGATATGCGGGTGGCGCCACGTGACTGGCTCTCGCGCGAACAGTTTTTGAAGTTCGACACTCCGCACATCGTCACGCCGCGACTGGCGCTGCTCGCACGTGACGACAACAAGCGCTACAACACCTGGTACCTGGACAGCTGCTGCGGCCAGCACATGGTGGGCTCCGAGCGTTACATATCCAACGCCGTCCCCACCCCTGCCGTCACGTACGTCACCGTGGCGAACAACACACGCCTGCGCGCAAGCGCGCAAGGCATCGTCGTGCTCAAAGCACGCGGGAGCCGCACGCACATCACGCTTAACGATGTGCTGATCGTCCAGAACCTGCGCTTCAACCTTCTGTCCGCCGCACAGCTCATGGATTGCGGCGTCGACCTCAGCACGGACCGCGCGACGCGAGATATCCTGCTGCACTATGAGGCGCGCAACTTCCCCCGCCGACAGATCGGACGAGCGCACTCCGAAAATGGAGTGTACGTCCTGGATTTCGACATCCCCGACTGCAGCGGCGATTCGCACGAGCTGATTGACCTCGTGCCACTGCGCTTCGAGCACATCCACCGCAGGGACTGGAAGCACCCTGACGGCAGACCGTGGGTGCCGCATCATCCTCACCCACGCGAAACGGCGTTACACAACCCCGACCCCGACGGCATATGCAGGGATTGCCACACGCCGACGTGTCAAAATAGGAGCTAGAATCATGAGCCATAGCTAGGTAAACCCTAGCTAGGCAAGAGAGAAACGAGCAAAGGAGGGCTTGCACTAGCAAGAATGGGGATACAAATAGCAAACCCTAGAAGGGTTGTACTCGCTATAGAGCACCCCACTACAGGCTAGAGCATAATATTCTGACACACCCCCATAGCCAAAGTGGGGTGTAATCAGCAGAGCAAGCAAAGCAGTACAAGCTCAGGGTGGATCACAATGTCACCACACATTCTGAGCACAAGTTCAAGAAGCAATAGTTTAAAGTTCACAATTATGAGCAAAGCTAGAGGCAATCACAGAGGGCAAGTGAGGAGGAGGAGGGCTGGCGAGAGGAGAGAAGAGTGGAGGCGACGACTGAAGCTGCAAACACACGGGCAACAGACGGCTCTGGTGCAACTCTAGTGGCTACCGGGAGCAAGGGCCCCGGAATACAGGAGTAACAGGCTCTGCGTCTGATCAGCAGCGACAGGAGCAACGGACCCACGGGCGACAGGTGCAGCCGGCTCTCTGAGCTACCGGTGGCTAACAGAACCCCGGAATACAGGCGCTGCGGACGACACGACGGCGGCCTCCGCTCAACCTCCCCCGACCGTCCCACACCCCTCTCACACACCCCCTGCTGAAACCCTAGCTCCACTCCCATGGCACCCCCCTTAAACCCTAAACCCTCGGCTCCCACACACCCACCCCCCTGAGCAGCAGCTGCAGCAGTGGGAGACGGAGGAGGAGGAGGAGCAGGGGACGGCTCACACTCACGGCACCCCCATACCCTCCACCCCCAAACCCTAACACAGGAACGCGGGCAGTAGCGGGGGTGGGGCGCCGGCAGAAGCTCGGGGGACGGACGAGGCGCGCGCACGGGCCTGCCGCAGGCCGGACGAGGCGCGCGCGGGCTGCCCGGGCCGCGCGCGGGCTGTACGGGCCGCGCGCGGGCCTGGCGCAGCCCGTACGGGCCGCGCGCGGGCCTGGCGCAGCCCGTACGGGCCGCGCATGGGTCCCAGGGGCGCTTCGACGGGCGACGGGGGCGTTTCGACGGGCGACGGGGGGCGCTCCGACGGGCGACGGGGGCGCTTCGACGGGCGACGGGGGGGAGCGCTTCGACGGGCGACGGGGGGCGCTTCGACGGTGGGAAACCGCCGCGCGCCTCGGGGCGCACGGCGGGCAGAAAACCGCCGCGCGCCCCGAGCGCGCGGCGGGAAGAAAAAACGAACATCGCGCGCCACGGGACGCGCGACACACAGGAAGGCAGCGGAAGCAGGCGGGCCCACAGGCCAGGAGCGTAACCGCTCTGATAGCATGTCAAAATAGGAGCTAGAATCATGAGCCATAGCTAGGTAAACCCTAGCTAGGCAAGAGAGAAACGAGCAAAGGAGGGCTTGCACTAGCAAGAATGGGGATACAAATAGCAAACCCTAGAAGGGTTGTACTCGCTATAGAGCACCCCACTACAGGCTAGAGCATAATATTCTGACACGACGACCTCAACAAGCGCGATCGCCGGCCGCGGACTCGCCGCCATCGCTGAAGCAGAGCGTACCGCGCCTCCCGAGGAAGGGATGTCGCAGCTCGAGCTTGAAGTCGCTACTCACCGCGTGTTCGGCACCGATCAAAGTCCCCACGCTGGACCTCCCTCCCAGCGGCTCGACAACATCCTGCGCGGACAACGCCGCGGAAGCCTGGACTCACGAGGAGTCCCGCGCCCCTACACTCTCGAGGAATTCATGAAGGTCTACCCTCACTGGCGTGATCCCACGGCAAAACTCACCGTGGAGCAGGAGGAAGAACTGGCGCGCCGCGAAGCTGAGGAGCTTCGCCAGCAAAGTCTCACGGAAGCCCGCGGGACCTTCGCTTGCGTCGCCTGGGGAGCCGAGGAGGAAGAAAGTGCCTCCAATGAAGGGGGGTGGGGGAACGCTGGAGGATGGGGAACCAGTGATACTGGCGGCTGGGGCGACACTGGCGGAACCTGGGCCAACGCGAGCGGAGGATGGGGCGCCGTACCTACCGCCGCAGACAGCGGCTGGGGCACTTCCCGCGAAGAACGAAGGGGGGGAGAGGACATTCGCGAAGAAATAGAGGACATTCGCGAAGAAATCGAAGCAGCACCTGCAGTCGTTCCTCTCGGTCGTCCCCCGCGTCACATCCCGCTCGCACCACCCCCTGCAGACATTCCCCCGCGTCGCGACCCTTGGGACACCATCATCTGGGGCAACGAGCCGTCAACCCCGCGTCGCACTGTCTACGGACCTGCCCCTGAGCCACGCCAACCTACCTTAGTCCCTGGAACTATCCCTGGGACCAACATCCCACTCTCTGACATTCGCGACAGAGAGTTCTTGGCGCTGATGCTGACTACCGCGGCAGAAGAAGAAGAAGTCGAAGAAGTAGCGGCAGAACCTGCTCCTGTACCTGACGAAGACCCTGAAGAAGCGCGCGCGCGCTATATGCGCACCTCCGGCTTTCGCGCTGACGATGCCCTCTGGCATCAGCGCCTCGGACACCCTTCCCGCGCGACGCTGAAAAACTGCATCGACGCTGGCGTCTTCGCTCCTGGCGCACTCTTGCGCCCTGATGGCTCCGAAGTGAGTGGCGCGACACACCCGCGCAACTGCACCGTCTGCCCCGAAGCTGCGCTGAGCCACCAACCGTTCCCGCTGCTCGAACCTGGAACAAACCGCTACCCCAAGCTGCACAAGGTGTACAGCGATTTCCTGAACGTGGGGCATTGCGGAGTCGAGGATGAGCTATACACGCTCACCTTCATTGACGCTGGAACGCGCTATGTGTGGGTCGTGAATGTGGAGTCGCGAGACAGAGCCTACGAGGTATTTCGCCTCTGGCTGCCGCACGCGGAGCGGCAATCTGGGAAGAAGCTTAAGATTTGGCAATCTGACGGCGCAGCAGAGTTCAGGAGCAACCAGATGCAGACCTTCCTGGCACAGAAGGGGATCGAGCACCACATCTCTCTCCCCTACGCACACCAACAGCAGGGCGTAGCTGAGCGGACGAACCGCACACTAATGACGAAGGTGCGCGCGCTGATGAAGCAGTCGAAACTGCCGCCGATCTACTGGACCTACGCTATGCACCACGCCGTGCGGGTGCACAACCTGCTTTCGACCACCGCCATCACCGGCAATCTGTCCCCGCACGTCAAGTGGACCGGGACTAAGGGGGACACATCGATGCTGCGCGTATGGGGATGCATGGTGCAGTACCGCCCGCCAACGTCAACTATTGGCAAATTCGCCAGCCGCGCGCGCTGGGGAATTCACCTCGGCATCAGCCACGAACACAAGGCGTGGATCGTGCTGGACCTCCTCAGTCAGAAGACTGCCAACGCTCGCGACGTCATATTCTACGAACGTCTCTTCCTCGACCAATTCCGCCGCGACGAGCAAGCGAACGCGAATCGCGTCTATACCAACGATGGCCACAGCTACGCAACGCCTGAAGACGAAGCCGCTGCAGCAATCCTGGAGCAGGATACAAGGGGAGAATTCGCATGGGAGGATCGGCGAAGCAGCGACGACGACGACGACGACTCCTCTGGAGGAGGAATCGGCGGAGCAAGTGGAAGCGGAACAGGCGGAAGCGGCGGAGGCGCAGCACCACCAGCACCTGACCCTGAAAGCGACGACGACGATGTGCAGGAAGTCGTCCCGCAACATCGCCACGACAGCACCGTCTCGGGACTGCAGCTGCTCGGACTTCACGCTGCAACCTCGAAAGCGCCACGCGTCATCGAGCCCCGAAATCCGCGCGAGGCCCTCTCTGGACCACACAGCAAGGAGTGGCGCGAAGCGATGGACGCGGAAATCAAGGCACTGGAATCACGCGACACCTGGGTGCTCGTCGACCGCGCAGCAATCAAAGGCGCAAGAATTCTCTCGGGGAAGTGGGTCTTCCGCGTGAAGACCGCGGCGGATGGAACGATCGAGCGCTTCAAGGCGCGCTGGGTGGTTCGCGGCTATGACCAGAGGCATGGGATCGACTTCGACCAGACATTTGCCCCAGTCAGCCGCCACACCTCCGTCCGCATCCTGCTCGCCATCGCAGCCGCAAGGCACCTGCCACTCCGTCAAATCGACGTGAAGAACGCGTTCCTGTACGCGTTAGTGGACGCCGTGATCTACGTGGAGCAGCCACACACCTACGGCGAAGGGGATTCGCGTGTGTGTCAGCTGCGCAAGTCTCTCTACGGCATCAAGCAGGCTCCGAGGCTGTGGCAGCAGTACCTGCACAACATCCTGCTTGAAATCGGGTTCAAGCAGATGCCGCATGATCCAGGGATGTACCGCCGCGACTTCCGCGGGGAATACATTCTCCTCACCGTGTACGTCGACGACCTGCTTTACACAGGCTCAAACAATGAGCTTCTGGAGCAGTTCGAGAAGGCCTTGGCGGGGCGCGTCGACATCACGTGCAACTACGAGGTGAAGCAGTTCCTGGGCCTCAACATCTCCTACGCACCTGAGGCCATTCACCTCTCAGCGGCTAAGTACGCAGAGGAGTTAGGGAAGCGATTCAACATTTCACCTGCGCCTCTCTCAACTCCCTACCGAACCCCCGGACCGAACCACAAACCTGACAACAAAGCCCTATCCCCTGCTGGGATTCAGACTTACCAGCAGCAGCTGGGATGCCTCCTCTTCGCCTCTGTCACCTGCAGGCCAGATCTCTCCTACATTGCGAGTCAGCTCGCGCAGTACTCACGCAAACCAACGGCCGAGAATCACCTAGACCTGCAGCGCGCCCTTCAATTCTTCGTTTCAACGCCCAAGATTGGGCTGTGCTACTCAACTGCACCAACTCCATCCTTCAACCTCATCGGCTACGTGGACGCCGATCACGCAGCAGACCCCGACAATCGACGGTCCAGGACCGGCTTCCTGTTCCGACTCGAGCCATCGGGACCAATCTCCTGGAATTCACAGAAGCAGGAATTGGTTGCCCTGTCATCCGCCGAAGCAGAATTTATCGCAGCAACCGCAGCAGTTCGCGAAGGCCTCTATCTGCAGGAACTCCTGCGAGAGGCGAAAATTCCGACTTCGCCGAGCTTCCGCCTTCACTGTGACAACCAGAGCGCGATTCGTATCGCGAACAAACCTGGTTTCGTCAACCGCACCAAGCACATTGCGCTGCGGTACTTCTTTGTGAAGGACGAGGTGGACAAGGGCAAGGTCAACTTGACCTACTGCCCGACGGGTGACATGGCAGCGGACTTCCTCACGAAGCGACTGCCACGCCAGCAGTATCAGCACTGCTCCGAACTCAGCGGCGTGGTCAAGCAGGTCAAGTCGAGCTACGGTCAGGAGTGAAGGGGGGTGTTACGAATAGTAATATTTGATATTACTGTGCACTCCTCACCGCAGCAAAGAGAAGCACGCAGTAACGAGAATGAACGCGAACCGTCAGACGGTTGGAATTGACTCGAAGCGACGGACAGTTGGAACGCATCTGGACCGTCGGAAGCAGACGGCATCGGGCAGCTGCAGGCAGGATGGTTTTGGCGGGAACAGTTACGAAACTGTACGCGCCGCACGGTTGGGAGTGAATTTGAATAAGGGAATGTACCCCTTAGAGTACATGGCTAGATAGGTCTGTTCGCATTCCCTTGTACTCTTATTTATATGACCTTGTTTGCATGTTTTTATCATCTCAAGCATTTACATTCACTCTGCTATTGAGATCAAGGGCCCACCAACTATCTCACTGCGTGCGAACCTTCCTGGGTAGATCCTGGGCTACGATCAATTTCTGATCGCAGCAATATACATGCAATTGTGGTACTAGACGACAGTGCGTGACATATTGTTTTGATAACAAGTCAGCTTGAATACTCATGTAGGTATCATGGGTAAACACTACCAAGGATGAAGAACGGTCAAGTTAGAAGTGACTAAGATGGTTGTCAGATCGGAAATTTCATTATAATACATATTTTTATGGTGGATGAGTTCTGATTTTTCTGTTTTGCTGGGGCTTGAGGTAAGGCCGTACGGTAGTATTATTGGAAACGGCTAGTTGCTTATAGGAGATTAGGGAGGGGAGGAATTCTCGTGCTTCTGACGCAACCCCAGGCATGCTTCACTCTCATGAAGCCACGTTGCAGTTCAGATTTCCGTGCCCCTGGAGTACCATGAACCATTGATGCTTTGTCTATGGCGCTTCATCTGTCTTCTTTTTAAATCTGTTATTCCACTGGCCCCGAGCCCCGCAAGATGCGGTCGTCGTGCTTCTCGAATTAACTTTCGTGCGTTGCGATCCCTACTTAGTGTTTCTTCAATTAGTAACTTGCATTTTCAGTCATCTTCGCATGACACACCTCAGGCATCTCTGCAGCAGAGTAGCTACGGGATTGCTACGCGTCAGAATTCAGGATCCAGAATTCGAACCCGCGACTTGTCGCCGATTCCTCAGCATCCCAGCAATAGCAGAGACTCGCACTCATCGCCCAACGGTCAGATTGGAGTCGTTTTTGGGTGGCGAGAGTAGCGGAGAGGCGATCATGGGGTTCCAGAAGATTCCGGTCGATAATCCCATCGTGGAGATGGACGGTACGGATTTGCTGTTGTTCACTCCGTTAGTTGCCTGAAATCCAGTGGGATTTGAGGAACCACTTCGCTCTCAGCATGCCGTCTTGCTGCTTGCTCTCCTGTTTCCATTCTCATGCTGGCAAACACTATTTTTACATTTCCATTACCATGTCTGGAATTTCGCTGTGCAGGAGATGAAATGGCACGGGTCATCTGGTCCATGATCAAAGACAAGGTACGCGCACGCACCTCGTGTCCTCGCTCGCTCTCATGGTGATTGTCCACGCAGCATACGCCATTCACGCACCGAGCCTTGGATTTGGAATGGAAATGGCACGGGTCATCTTGTCCATAATCAAAATCAAGGTATTCCGCCTCGTGCCCTCATTCCAATCGCAATCGTGCATGCAGCATTCCCTACCTCATTCGTCCTTCTGCCTGCCTGCCTGCGTGCCTGCCCTGTACTTCCCTGTACCCTCCTCGCTCCGCAGCTCATCCACCCTTGCTGAGGGTACGTTCCTGGCCCGTGTCAAGCTTCGGGTTTTTCCGGGAAGGCCCGAAGCTTTGGGTCAAACTTCCTGTCAAACTTCAGGTCTTCCGGAAACAGGGGCAATTTTTGGCCGGAAGACCCGAAGTTGGTCTCGGATGGCCCAAAGTGGGTCCAACTTCCGGTCATCCGCGGATGACCGGAAGCTTGACACTAGCCAGGAACGTACCCTGAATCTCAATATCAACTTCCGCCTGGGCCTGCCCATTGCCATGCACCTGGTACTGCTCATCCTTCATCCATCCCTCTGCCTCCCTCCCTCCCTGCCTTTCTGCCTCCCTGCCTCCGTTCTCTCTCCCTCCCCGCAGCTCAACCACCCCTTCCTCGATCTCAACATCAAGTCTTTAGACCTGGGCCTGCCTCAAATTCATACGCGCTGTCAGAACCTGATGTTCTCCATTCCCCATCCATCCTTCTCTCTCCCTAAACCCTTTCTGCCTCCCTGCCTCCGTTCTCTCTCCCTCCCCGCAGCTCAACCACCCCTTCCTCGATCTCAACATCAAGTCTTTAGACCTGGGCCTGCCTCAAATTCATACGCGCTGTCAGAACCTGATGTTCTCCATTCCCCATCCATCCTTCTCTCTCCCTAAACCCTTTCTGCCTCCCTGCCTCCGTTCTCTCTCCCTCCCCGCAGCTCAACCACCCCTTCCTCGATCTCAACATCAAGTCTTCAGACCTGGGCCTGCCTCAAATTCATACGCGCTGTCAGAACCTGATGTTCTCCATTCCCCATCCATCCTTCTCTCTCCCTGCCTGCCTCTGTACTCCTCTCTCCGCAGCTCAACCACCCCTTCCTCGATCTCAACATCAAGTATTTAAACCTGGGCCTGCCCATTGCCGTGCACCTGCCCATTTACTGCTCATGCCCCATCCATCCTTGCCGCCGTTCTCTCCCCTCCCCACAGCTCATTCACCCCTTCTTGGATCTCAGAATCAAGTACTTCGACCTGGGCCTGCCTCACCGCGAGGCCACCAACGACCAGGTCACGATTGAGAGCGCGCAAGCAACGCTCAAGTGAGGCCCTCAGCTGCTCATTCGCTCTGGAAATCGCCTCTTCTCGTTACTCCCGGCGTGTGAACAACCCCTCCCCAACCCCCTCTGGATCTTTCCCCTCTTCCCGTTGCTTGCTCCTCCTTGTTCCTCCCTGCTCTGCTCTGCTTCTCGTCATCGTTTTTCAAATAGCTTCCATGCTCGCTCGCCTCTACAAGAATCTTCTTCTTCCAATCACCCAACCTTCCCCAAGTGTGTGTCTTCTTCTGAATCAAACAGGTATAATGTTGCTGTCAAGTGTGCGACAATCACTCCTGGTGCGTATGTCTTGCGGCTAACAGTGGTGGATGGGACAGTGGTAGGTCGAGTGGTTGCGAGTGTGCGGGCGAGCCGTAGGCCGAATAGCGGTGGGTGGGACAGTGTCGAGTGGTTTTCAAGCCTAAACGCGGAACTCTCCTGCTTGGTGCATCTCGGTTGTGCGTGCGTTGCAGCACAGAGCACTTTCCTTGCATGCATGGGAGCATGAAAGGGAGAATGCAGGGGGGCCATGACATCATGCTCCTTTCTCACCTCTCCCTTAATTTCATGCCTCCTGGGCACTCCCTTTCATGCTCCCCTGCATGCATTTAGACGAAGAGAGGGTGCGGGAGTTCGGTCTCAAGGCCATGTGGAAGAGCCCCAATGGTAAGATGCCACAAAGGTAGAAAGTAAAGAGAAAACGGGGTCTCATTACAAATGTTGTGGTTATTTTCAGTTCTCACAATACCCCACCTGGTAAACATTTGTTGGTACCAAGGGACGCTGTTCTTAGGTTTAAATTGACTGAAGTATCTCTACTTCTCACAATATCACCTGGTAAAGATGTGTTGGTATCACTGGCCAACAATGTTGCCACGTCTCTCTGCCTCTCCACCGCTCTTCTCCCCTGTGTTTTGTTCCCCCCCAACTGCGGTGTCTTTCTCCTTCTGATTCGTGCAGGCACCATCCGCAACATACTGAATGGTACGATATGATGGTGCATATGTGGGTGTGTAACACGTGTGCTCGTGTGCATGTGCATGCATTCTCCCTCAGTAAGCCATGCATTTGCAAGACAGTGTTCTCATCTGCCAGCTAGATGCGTTTATTCCTTCCATACCTCCTCATTTACAAAAGTGCCTCCTCATCATATATCACTACATGCCGCCTCCGATCTTTTTTTCCAACGCACTTCACAAACTGTCGACTCATTCGGCCCTTTATTCCTTCACACCTGAACCACTGTGTTTTGGAAACCTGTTCCTTACCCCCATCTATCCCCCCATCTATCCCCCCTCTCCTCCAGGCACTGTGTTCCGGGAACCAATTCTCATCCGCAACATTCCCCGCCTCGTGCCCTGTGAGTCACCCATCAACCTCCCGGCCCATCAACCTCCCGGCCCATCAACCTCCCGGCCCCTCAACCTGCCCCTCCCTCCCCTTGCTCTTCCCCTCTTTCGCCGTCCAAGAGTCTCCCTCTCACATCCCCGTCCTCCCACGCTCACCCTTGCTTGTTTCACTCCACACTCTCCTCCGCCTCCTCCCGCTTTCCCTCGTTGTCCCTTCACCTCCTCATGTCACACCAGCCTAACCCTTTTTATGCGTTTGTCCATGCGCTCGCATGCCGCTCGTCCTGCCTTCAACCCCCATGTCACCCCAGCATGGACACACCCCATAGTAATAGGCCGGCATGCCTTTGGGGATCAGTACCGAGCCACGGAGATGGCCATTCCCGGCCCTGGCAGGCTCAAGCTCGTCTATGGTGAGTGCAGATCCAATAGTGAAGTATATGAAGGATATGTGCACGTACGCATGGACCCACCCCGTAGTGATAGGCCGGCATGCCTTCGGGGATCAGTACCGAGCCACAGAGATGAGCATTCCCGGCCCTGGCAAGCTCAAGCTAGTCTACGGTGAGTAGAGTGTATTTAAGTGCTACTGACGTATATGTACGGACACACCCCATAGTGATCGGCCGGGCAAGCTCAAGCTGGTCTACGGTCCACCACCAGCGCTACTACCGATGCCTCTCTGTCCTGCCTACCCCTCTGTGCGATGCTGCCCTGCTTCCTCTCCCATCAGAACACCCCCAAGGCACCAGTCAAGTCATGGACGTGTACGAGTTCAAATCGCCTCAGTCTGCTGCAGAGCTCTACTGATGCCTCTCTGTCATGCCCCTCTCTGTCATACCCCTCTCTGTCATACCCCTCTCTGTCATACCCCTCTCTGTCATACCCCTCTCTGTCATACCCCTCTCTGGACGTGTATCAGTTCACATCGCCCCAGCCAGTCTGCTGCAGCGCTACTGATCCCTCTCTGTCATGCCCCTCTGTGTCATACCGCCCTGCTTCCTCACCCACCAGAGACCCCTCAAGGCACCAGTCAAGTGCTGGACGTGTATCAGTTCACATCGCCCCAATCTGCTCCTGCTGCTGCTGGCGGTGTGGCTCTTGCCATGTACAATACAGATGAGGTGGGCAGGGCAGGGGATTATTGTGGATTGGGATATGTTATTACGTGGATTGTTGCCCCTGCTGCCAGCAGTGCTGCTGCGGCTGCCGCAGCTCGCGGCGTGGCTCTTGCCATGTACAATACAGTTGAGGTGGGCTGGGCAAAAATTCCTGGGATTCGGAATGTGGTACCCCATTTGATCCCCATTGACCCAATTGATTGACTGCCATTGTGTATCAGGCGAGGTGGCCCATTGACTTTTGTTGACTCACTTCTCACCCCTGTTGACCCCCGTTGACTGATGTTGAGTGCAGTCCATCAGGGCATTCGCAGAGTCATCCATGGCCATGGCCTACCAGAAGCGGTGGCCGCTGTATCTCAGCACCAAGAACACCATCCTCAAGACCTACGACGGCAGGTGCGTGTGTGTGGGGGGTTGCGGAGAGAGAGTGGAGGTAGGTGGTTTTTGAGTTGTCTTAAAAGTCACCACCACGTACCAGAAGCGGTGGCCGCTGTATCTCAGCACCAAAAACACCATCCTCAAGACCTACGACGGCAGGAGGGTGGGTGGGTGTACATGCTTGTGAGCTTTCATACATGTAAGTCACACATTTCGTGTTACACCCCTCGCACATGCTCCCTACATGCTCTCGAGGTTGAAGGACATTTTCCAGCAGGTGTACGAGGCCAAGTGGAGGGAAAAGTTTGAAGCGGCAGGGGTGTGGTATGAGCACCGGCTGATCGATGACATGGTGGCATTTTGCCCGGGGGCGTTCGTGTGTTCACAAGCCACATGCAATGCACCCCTATATGCTCCCTCCCTTCACGCAGGTTCAAGGACATCTTTCAAAGTGTCTATGAGAGCAAGTGGAGGAAGAGGTTTGAGGCAGCGGGGGTGTGGTATGAGCACCGGCTGATCGATGACATGGTGGCATTTTGTCTCAAGAGCCCGGGGGCGTTTGTGTGGGCGTGCAAGAACTATGATGGAGACGTGCAGAGCGACATGCTGGCACAGGGTATGTGGGTGGGGAGAGCAGGGAGGATAGAACATGAATCTTGTGTGCAGGAACTGTGATGGGCGTGCAAAAGCTAGGGTGCAAACGTGCAGAGCGATATGCTGGCGCAGGGTGGGTGGGTAGGAGTAGCGGCGAGCGGTGGTGTTGGGTGGGAGTGCTATAAAAGTATGTGTGACAAAGTGCGGAGCCGAGAGAAGCAATGTGCGGAGGAATTCGGGCCGAGAGAAGCAGCAAGAGTTTGCACTGCGACGTGATGATGGTCATGTCTTCCTTTCTACCATGTAGTGCTCATGTTTCTGACAATAGCTCGGCGGTTTTCCTCTTGCAGGGTTTGGATCTCTAGGCCTCATGACCAGCATTCTGGTGAGTGGCTTCCGGTATTGCTGTGCCACTGTCGCTGTCTTACGTGCACAATAACCAGCTGGTTATCCAGGGTTGTTAACCCTTGAACAACAGCATATTGTCCGAAATTACCCGTCGAGGTGGATGTAGCAGACAGCATGGTGTTGCGGTACTGCTGCGTGCATCAGACGCGAGAGTAATTTACCGGCGATTGACTCGTTGCCTTTAATCAAACCTTACGTGTGCCTGCTAGGTGTGTCCGGATGGGAAGACAGTGGAAGCGGAGGCAGCACATGGAACAGTGACACGGCACTACCGCGTGCACCAGAGGGGAGGAGAGACCAGCACCAACAGCATTGCCTCCATCTTTGCGTGGTCCAAGGGACTTGCCCACCGGTGGGTTCACAGCACTTCTGGAGCATGTGTATTGGGGGAAGCAGCATGGAAAGGCAGGCGCTGAACCTTGGGAAGAGGGGCAGAGAGACGAGCATCAACAGCATTGCCTCCATCTTCGCCTGGTCCAAGGGGCTCGCTCACCGGTGGGTTCACAACATATTGTGTTGGGGGAAGCTCTATGAAAAGACAGGCACTGAACCTTAGGAGGGGCGGGGAGACCAGCACCAACAGCATCGCCTCCATCTTCGCCTGGTCCAAGGAGCTTGCACACCGGTGAGTTGGGTTCGGTTAGACAGATGGGTGTAGGGGTGGACAGGTGGGTTTCAGGACGGGCATAGAAAGCTTGGCGTGATGGAATATCAGAGGGGCGGGGAGACCAGCACCAACAGCATCGCCTCCATCTTCGCCTGGTCCAAGGGGCTCGCCCACCGGTGGGTGGGGGGCATGTTTGGTGGCTTGGGGTGCTCGAGGGTTAGGGCCAGCGCCATAGGTAGATTGGCGTGTTGAACCAGGGGAAGGGGGGGAGCAGACCAGCACCAATAGCATCGCCTCCATCTTTGCCTGGTCCAAGGGGCTTGCACACCGGTGGGTGTTGGCATGAGGGTTGAGGAGGGCAAGTGGGTTTGTGGGGCAGGTGGATTTTGGTGAGTAAGGAGAGCAATCACTTTGTTGTGTTAGGAAGAGACGCTGAGCAGCGTGGGTGCCCAAGCCAATGAGTGAATTTTCAATAGCTCTGTTATGTACCGCCCCCCTTCCTGGTTTCTCATGTTGAAATCACTTTTGAGAAATATCAAAAGTGATTTCAACTGAGCAGCGTGGGTGCCCAAGCCAATCAGTGAATTATCAATAGCTCTGTCATGTATCGCCCCCCTTCCTGGTTTCTCATTTTCGGTACCCTTCTTCCTTCCACCCTTCGCTATCGCCTCTCCCGCCTCTGCCCTTCCCCATGCCCCCTCTATCAGGGCCTCTCAAGACGGCAACGGCAGCCTCGCTGCGTTCATCTTGGCCCCTTCTTCCCTCCTCCCATCCCTCTCTCCCCTCACCACCCCATGCCCCTCTCTATCCAGCGCCTCTCTAGACGGCAACAGCAGGCTCGCAGCGTTCTGCAATCAGCTGGAGGCGGCGTGTGTTGAAACGGTGGAGAGCGGTGGAATGACCCGGGACCTGGCCCTACTGGTGCATGGAAACAAGTACGTTGAGTAGTCAGTCAGTCATTTTCGTCCGATGTGGCAGGTAGACTTACCGGTACCTACCCGTCTTTCCCCCTTCTCCAGCCTTTCGCTTCACTACCCTGAATAGCCTTGACCATTCTCACCTAGGCTCGGTAGTCCGTTCCTTCAATATGCTTTTTTCAGAGTTACCCGCTGCTTGCATCCATTTCCCTGCCAACACCCGCCCGCCATACCCCCCCCCCCCCCCCCCCCCCTCCCCCCCTCCTCTCTGCCCCCTTTCCCTCCTCCCCCTTGCCACTGTAGAGTCTCGCGCACAGACTATCTCAACACGGAGGAGTTCATAGATGCAGTTGCTGCCTGCCTTAGACAACGCCTGTCAGGTGGAGGGGAAGGGTTTGATGGGCGAAGTCGGATGTAGGATAGTTGAAACATTTTGTTGTGCAATTTTAGTGTTGAAAGGCAGACAGACATTGTGTGAACATGATGGACGTGGCCATCTGTTTTCTGTTGGCGTACAGTACAAGTGTTGCATGCGCTATGTTCACGAAAGATAAGCTGACTAACAACGACTAGCCAAAAACCCTCAGAGCAGAAACAAGTATACATATGCACAAGTGCAGTTTTATTATAACAGAATGAAGACTGTTCATAGGATACACATCAGATTTACTTGGCACCGATCGGCTGACCTCTCGCACGCAGTCGCGTCCTTCATTCTTTAGCTGCCGTTCCCCACTATTAGAGCCGAGCCGCTTAGTATCGCGCTAGGCGACACAGCCGACGGGTGCGCCGATCAGTGGGAAAGGTGAAATGGACGGGACTGACGGATTTGACGGGCCATCTTGCCTTGCTGCGTCTAACCCGAGCCACCCAGTTTCGAATTAGCTCAGCCAATCGCGAATTAGCATATCGATGACGTCCCCCTCTCTCTCCGAAGAGCCACCAGAAGCGAACGCCGCTATTCCGCTTCCAGGCGTCTCTCCCACCGCTGCTACGTCAGCTCCACGTTAGCACGGCCGCGCAACGTCCTTTCGGCGAACCTTGGAGGCATCGTCACCCTGTCCGCGATACAGCAGAATGAATCCGGCGGATCGCGTCGGCGACTTGGTCGCAACGCCTCGGAATCTTATCCGGAAATTGGGACCGCGGAACGTTCTTTGCTGCAATTCGCGTCCAAGCGTGGGGTAGGGCTGGTTCGTTTTCATTGCGACTCGCCCGGGTAGTACCACTACCCAGGCACGTGACGCGTCGATCGATCACTTCACCGCGAAGTCCTGACTGTACAAAACGCAGTACTATCATAGGCTAAATTATCCAGTACCACTGCTTTGCGGCCTGAAACTCATTCCGCAACACGCAGAGCAACGAAATCGCGCCTGCTTCTGCTTCCACACACGGTCGATCATCGCAAACTCATGCTCATCATTAGTATCCTCGTCTTCATCCTCGCTCGTCGTACCTCCCTTCGCGGCGAAATGGCTCTTGTGGTATTTCGCGAAATGGCTTCCCTGACGCTGATGGCGGCGGTTGCCCTCACGGCCGCCACTCTCCTCGCCGCTCTTCCCGCCGCGAGAGCCGCGAGAGTGGATTACAGCAAGAGCGGGCTCGACTGGGAGGTGCGTGACTTGCCGCCTAGGGACGCGTGAGCGGGCGGAGAGTAGCGAGCGAGTGGGAAGGGCTGGAAGGTGTTTTTAAGATGGATTGCCATCTTAGCTGTCCATTGTCTATTCTCCTCGCACCCCCGCCCTCCCCTATTGGCCATCAGGGCGTGTGCGCGTCAGGCGAGAGCCAGTCGCCAATCAACATTGTGATGGACGAGGCAACGACGGTGAACACACCAGAGAAGTTTGCTCTTCAATATGACTCCGCGCCCACCACTGCCACCGTCGTCAACAAGGGCTACACCGTCCGTGAGTGTTCCCGCCCGCCTCTCTTCGAACCTCTGCCTTTTCCATTCGCGCGCTTGTCTGTTCATTGTATGTTCTACCATCCATTCCTTCGCCCCCACAACCGTTCACCCCGTTTTCTCTCTCTCCCCCGAGGTGGTTCCCAATCCATCTAGCGCCTACAGGCTGCACAGCGCAAGCAGCGCTCACGAGCTGAAGCAGGTGCACGTGCACGCCTTCTCAGAGCATGCCGTCAACGGGCTCTTCCCACCCATGGAGGCACACCTAGTGCACGCCCATGTGGACCATGCCATCAACCGGATATTCCCCCCTTCTCCACATCTCCCTTCCCCCCCCTATTCCTCCCCCTGCCCCTCCCCCTGCCCTTTTTCCTGACTCAACAGAGGTGATTCCCAACCCATCTAACACCTACAAGCTGCACATCGCGAGCGGCACCTACACCTTGAAGCAGGTGCACGTGCACGCCTTCTCAGAGCATGCCGTCAACGGGCTGTTCGCGCCCGTGGAGGCGCACTTCGTGCACGCCCACACCGACGACCCCTCCAGGCTGGCTGTTGTGGGCGTCATGCTCCGCCTGCAGCGCGACGACCATGCCAGCCCTTGGGTCAACACGTGAGTAGCATCAGACTAGAAACTGAGCTGTGCGTGTGTGCGCGTGCATGCCATTAACATGCTATTCGCGCCCATTGAGGCGCACCTCGTGCACGCGCACGTCGACGAGTTTGTTTTACTCCAGGCTCGCCACCGTGTGTCGTCCAGTTTGTTCTACTGTTCTCCCAGACTTGGGTTTCTTTTCGTCTGTTGCTATGTTTAGCCCTCCTTGGGATTCTTGAGATTCCCTATCCTTCTTCTTGACAATACATCATCGATTTCCGTCTCCACCTTTATTTCCCCACAGCTGGTTGGGGCAAACACCCTCAGAGGTGAACGGGACGGCAACCATCAATGTCCCCAGGAACTTCTGGAGGCGGATGGTGGATGTGTCCATGGGGTTCTGGCGCTACCCCGGCTCGCTCACCCCATTTCATTCTGTCACACGACTGTTCATCACCCTTATTCCCCCCCCCAGGTGGCTGGGCAGCACCCCCTCAGAGGTGAACGGGACAGCGACAATTGACATCCCCAGGAACTTCTGGAGGCAGATGGTGGATGTGTCCATGGGATTCTGGCGCTACCCCGGCTCGCTCACGACGCCGGGCTGTGATGAGATCGTGGAGTGGCATGTGCTGCGCAAGGCCCAGTTTCTATCCGTTGCCCAGGTGAGAGACGCTTATGAGAGATGCTTAGGAGAGCTGCTTATGCAGTTTGGGGCACCTGGATATGAGTGGCGCTACCCTGGCTCGCTCACCACACCGGGCTGTGATGAGATCGTGGAGTGGTACGTGCTGCGCAAGGCCCAAGTCCTCTCCGATGCCCAGGTGAGATGTGCTTTTAGCATGCATTTTACGGCATGACAGTACCGTGCATTAGCATCGTTAATACCGTCCCTTCTTCCCTGTCGTCCCTTTCCACACTTCCCCCCTAATCCCCGTTCACCCCCTCCTCCTCCCCCACCCACCCATCCTCCCGTCTCTTCCTGTCAGACTGCTACATTCATGAATCTGATCGCCAGCATGAACAAGGAGCGCACCAACAACCGCATGCCCGAGCCGCTGAATGGTCGGGAGGTCACCTACTTCACTACAGTCATGGCCTGATTACCATAAAGCTTGGTCCTGATAATGGGCATGGTCATATGATAGGACATGATTAGGTCCAAGAACCAATGTATGGGTTTTGTTGCAATGGATTCCTCATTTTCACATTTATTGATACAAAATCCTTTCTTGTAGAAGCATCAATGCTATGTAACAGCAAAGCCTCTTTTTCCATTCAAGAAAGAACACTGACATTTGATAATGTGATTTACGGAAAATGGTCAATTCACTTCAAATTTACGCAGCATCCAACTTGCCTCGTCTCCTCACTTGAAGCATGTTCGGCTTCTTGCGCCAATCCGATTTCGGCGTGCTCAGCACTGGGCCGACCCCAAACCTCGGAGTGGCTGCGATCGTGTGAGAATCAGCGCGCACCGACACGCACCGTGGCAACATTGCGCTTCGACCCCGAGTCGCGATTCCACATAAGCATCACCGCCCCCCATTCAGCACCGCGTACGGTCAACCTCATGTGCTGTCCCCCACCCTTCTCTGCGACATTTCAGGGCTTCCAAGCGACAATGAACGACGGCTTCACTCCCTGGGCGAAAAACGTGGTGCGCCATGACCATTAGGGCCTGGCCGTGCGACACATCAAATGCAACGCTGCTTGCGCCTCTCCTCCTTGCTCCCACTCGTGGCGGAAATCGCCCACACTTTTGGGCGCGATTTCCAGCACCATCTTTCACAGCTGTAGGAGAAACAGGTGACGACTCGTGAAGTGCCTCTTTATGTGCTCGCACAAAAGCCACAGAAGAGCACTATTTTTCATCAGTCAACTCTGCTTAGGCCATACGCCAAGGGTACTTCCCTGGCTCTACAGATTGTTCTTAGCAAAACCTTCGACGCCTGCTTGTGCATAGAGGTAGCGTCAAGCGTAGCATAGGCCCACATGGATCGCAGACCAATTCTAGCCGTTCTATTACTCGCGCTAACATCCAGCGTACACGCATGGAACTACGTCAAGAGCGGCCAAGATTGGACGGTACGTCCATCTAACGCTTAGTATCTTATACTGAAGTGTCCGTCTTCGGTGACCTTTACTAAGAACCGATACTCCTGTTTCAAGACACGGGTGCGCGGGGTGCCTCGGTTTTCACGAGAACATGCCGTTTCATGGGAACAAAGGCTTGGGCTTCATTAGTCCGGAAAATAACTCAATCCTCCAGCGCCGCTGTAGGCGCCGTTGTACATGAAACCAATCGTCTTCCAACAGTCATTTCATGTTCGATTTTTCCTTTTTCCTCTCCACGCGTCCCATGTCCTGTCAACAGGGTGCTTGTCAAACGTCCCGCGCGCAATCGCCGATTAACATCGAGCCGTCGATGGCGATAAAGGGCAAGGACAATCGCTTCCTCAACATCAGCTACGCCCTCAGCAAATCGCTCACCGTCTCCAACTTCGGCTTCACAGGAGGTACTCTTCCCACTCTAATACTACACAATTCTTTTGACTTAACGGGTAAAATGAAAGCGGGTAAATTAAGAGCCCAAGTTTGTTGCTAAGTCTCGATATTGTCGACGCAATTTTGTTTCTGGCTAATTGAGGTCGGTTCCGGCTTTTGTTGTTTCTGTCTGCTGAACCCACCAGGGGTGCAACCGCAAGCTGGCACCGATAATTTCATGTACACGTCCACGGGCAAGTTCCGTCTGCTCGGCATTCTGCTGCGCGCCACGTCGGAACACACCATTCTCGGCGCGCCCGCGCCGCTCGAGGCGCACTTCGTGCACGAGCACGTTGAAAATCCCGCGAAGGGCGCCATCATCTCCGTGATGATTGTGATTCAAAAGAACAACGTCCGAAACCCGTGGCTCGACAAGTGAGTACCCCTGAGAACGCAACAGGACTGCGCATCTAGATACATCCGCCGCCGCCCCTATTTAGTTATTTTTTGCCTGTATCCGCGCCTCCCACCCTTCTCCTTCCGCTTCCCTGACGGTCTCTTTCCGTCCCTGCCCCCCTCGCTCCTTCCCCGCTTGATTCTCCGCGCAGGTGGCTGCCATATGTTCCCAAGACCGTGAACACGTCGGTTTCCGTGCCCGCAACGACAAACTTCAAGGAGGCACTGAACGTGAAGTACGGCTTCTGGTACTACCACGGCTCGACCACTTACCCGCCGTGCGCGCCCAACATCGAGTGGTTCATCCTCAAGCGCGGCCTCTACGGCTCTGTCGAGCAGGTGAGTGTACAGGCGAATACGACAGTTTTGTAGTTATTTATTTTTTGCGATGTGTTATGTATGAACACATCCCTTGCGGTATCCGTCGCTAACGTCTGATTTTGCGCCTCTCCCTCCCCTGCAGGTCGAGAGTTACATGAACCTGCTCGCCGCATCCAGCGGTCAGCGCACCAACAACCGTCTCCCCAGGCCAATCAACGGTCGTAGGATCATCTCGTACGCCAAGCTGCACAAGCCGAAACGGGTGTAGGGTTCTAGACATCGCGTTTAGAAGTACCTGGATCAAATTAGACGCCCAGTTCTTCAACTAAATAAAATGCTTAAAAATTCCAACGTAGGTTTCCCTGTTTTAGCTGCATGAATTGCACTAATTCTAGTCAGAATTTATTACAATCAAGGATGTATGCATGGGGTGTACTGGACTGCTCAATATGTGAATCCCCGAGACCCTCGGGCTTGGGCTGTGCATGGCTACGTTTCTCGAGCGAGCCGCCTGCAAAATGTCGAGAGCCTGGTGGGATGGATGGATGCTGTTTGCGAGCTCGAGCCAGCATGTCCCGCTTCCTCCTGACTCGCGCGTGCATCGTCCATTATTTTTCCAACCCATCGAATTGTCTTGTACGATATTCAGTCAGATCAGAACGAGCTTGAATTTCCCCACCGCTCTCCGAACACAGAATCGAGCTTAGCTTAGCAGTTCCTGCTCTCTCCCTGCTTAGCAATTTTCGATACAGTGGCAACATGCAAGAGCTCCACGCTCAAGCCCCGAGGCACTCGGACAAGGCAGAGCAGAAAGAACGGCGTGAGTCCAAATCGCCACCACAGGAGTCGACGCTGTCGCGAGATGCAGCGGCTCTGAGGAGCAGCAAGGCTCCCACCCCTTCCGCAGGCACTCCCCTTCCACGCGCCACCTCAGCTCCTGTGTCTGCCTCTTCCACGCATTCTTCTAAGGAGAAACCAGTTGTTGCAAAGCCGGGCAGCAAGAGCCTGGCAGAGCTTGTGAGGGATACGGATCTGGAGCCTGATGAGGAGGTTTCTAGGTATGGCGAGATGAAGGGGTATGTTGAGGCTATGGCGAAGGCTCGCTCTCCTGGGAAGGGTGCTGCTGAGGGTGGGAAGGAGGGAAAAGGGAGCAGCAGCGGTGATGTTTTGAAGACGGAGGGGATGCACGCCATTCCAGATGAGGTACAGTAAATTAGGACCGCAGTGACATTTGTACGGTATGACCTGCTTTTCAAGCTGATCTTGCTGTTTGGGCTCTTTGCAGGAGGTGAAACACCAGAAGTCTCAGAAGCAGGCATGATGACCATTGACACTGTAGGCTGAGAAGCAGCCATCTTTCTCTACTTTAGGTTGTCTGTACTGAGGCTGTAAACCACACATCAGAATCGATATGGTGCACGCTTGTTCACTTCCTGTACATATTAGAAATATTTTCTGAGAATTGCAGGTCCTAGAAAAGAATAATACATCTATAATTTGCAGCCAATTCCCAACAGGAACATTGATATCTGTTTCTAGTTCTGTTAGCATAAACCATGCCATTCCATCGTCTTTGAAGTATCACAGTCCTCACCTCATATCCCATGCCTACCGTACTTCAGTCGAAATGAACCGTGAATCCAGCAGTTACACAAAAGTGTAGCTACTGCATGTAACTGGGAATGTGTCGTCCTGACGTGTCAACGGCAAGATTGGTCCACTTGGAGGACTGGGACGAGCTGGTGGGACTCCCCTCACGTCAGCAAGATGCTGCTGGGCTGGTTTTGGTTGAGGTGGTGCTGGTAACGCCAATGTCGCGCTTCGGATCGAGTCGCTTCGAATGTTCGATCGAGTCGCTCATAACACGAATTCCAATTTGCATCACGATTTCACCAACAGCAGAAAAACCCACCACACCACCACAAATATCACACACCCGTGCCCTGAATTTTGCGTCATTTCAGAAGCGTTATCACAAAATTCTCAGCCGCAAGAAGCGGAAAGATCCTGCTTCCGCATCACGCCATCATGGAAAAGGTCAAGGAAATCTTTGGCGGAGAGAAGAAGCGGGAGGAGCCTCGCGAGGGCGAGTACGGATACGGATCTCGCGGAACAGCTCCAGGGGAGCCAGAATACGGTGGCCACGGACAGCAGCGTCGCCACGGGCACGAGTACGAGAGGGAGACGCCCGGATACGGCGGCGGTTCTACCGAACGCTCGGGATACTCCGGTGTGACGGGTCGCGAGAGAGGCACGGAGTATGGCGGCACGGGCTCGACTGGTGGTGAAACTGGCTATGGAACGTTCTCCGGTGCTGAAGGCGGCGGTTTAGGCGGACGTCATCATCATGGCACTCGCGAAGAGACGACTGGCTATGGTGGAACGACGGGATACGGAGAGACGACTGGGGAAGGTACAACTGGATATGGCGGCACGACTGGGGGAGGTACAACTGGATATGGCGGCACGACTGGGGGAGGTACAACTGGATATGGTGGCTCCACTGGTGGAGGCACAACTGGGTACGGAGAACGTCATGGGGAGCGCGGATACGGGGAGCGCGGATACGGGGAGCGCGGATACGGGGAGCGCGAACACGGGGAGCGCGGATACGGGGGACACGAGGAGCGTCCTGGAGGTCGTGGATATGGTGAAGAACGAGAGACCGAGGAAGAGGTAATGCTTTTTTTTCCTCTTCTAATTTTTCTTCTTCTTTTCTTTCTAGGGCAGTTTACATAAACAGATTGTGTTTTTACAGTCAATCCAGCTTCCGTTCTCGCTTGATTCCCTATCCTCTGACACGTTTTCGTTTCTCGGTACGCTCTGAGGAACAACAGAAGATGCGCAAGGAGTACGAGGGGCACAAGCGCGGAGAGCGCATCGGCGAAGCGATTGCTGCTGGTGCTGCAGCATACGCAGGTCACGAACGCCACGAGGGGAAGGAGGACGAAAGGGATATCAAGGAGAGGCAGAGGGAGGCGGAGGGAGGCCACAAGAAACATGGCTGGTTTGGCTAGAACGTGGAGAGGGCACCAGATGGTTCTGCTCTGAGTGGGTTGTTGTTTTCAACGTCGTTGTCCTGTGAAAGCACTACTGCTGCAATTCTCTAGCTCTCGTTCCTTTCTAGTATGCTGCTGTACTATATTAGTTGATCTCATATTTCGATATGCAACTTCCCTGAAAAACAAAAACATGCAAAAACATGCAAACTACTTACAACCATAGTCAGCGATAAACTACTTGATGGTTTGCACGTCCAGTAAGCAAAACATGTCCACGTCACCCATAACCTCTTCACCATACTTCAGACATGTTATCACATCACCCCTATCCAATCAACCTCACTCCTACCCACTGCTAGGACCCAATTCAAGCGGCATCTCTTAATCCCAGCAAGGTCTTCTCATATCGTACTCATTCTATCTACTAATCCCAGCAAGGTCTTCTCATCTCATACCGTATTCATTCTACCATAATCACCTTTGCAGACTTACCGAATCTATATTCACCACAGCTCCTCACTCCTCTTATCACTACCATCTCCTCCTCACACTCCTCTAGAACAAACTTCACAAACAGGTCTACCAGCTGCCCCTTCGTGGGAGTCCTCAAATCCAACACATCCAGCCCCCTCCCCTCGTCCGTCAACCTTTCCTCCAACTCTCTCTCCGTCACCTTCAGAACGCCTCCTCGAATACCTCCTCAAACGAATCCTCACACTCACTCACTCACTCACTCTTGAACGAACTTCACAAACAGGTCTACCAGCTGTCCTCCAGTCGGCGTCCTCCAATCAAGCACATCAAGCCCCCTCTCCTCATCCGTCAACCGGTCCTTCAACTCACTCTTGGTCATCGTCTCAGCACCTCCTCCTCATATTCAAACTCACTCACTCACTCACTCACTCTTGAACAAACTTTACAAAAAGATCGACCAGCTGCCCTTTCGTCGGCGTCCTCAGATCAAGCACATCAAGCCCCCTCCCCTCATCCGTCAACCTGTCTTTCAGCTCACTCTTCGTCATCTTCATCGCAATCTCCCTCCGCCTCTTCGCCACGTCAGACTCCCCCACCACGTCAGCAGCCGTCACCGCCCCAACCCCCGCCGCCGGCCTCCCTCTCCCCCTCCTCCCTCCGCCACCTCTCCTGCCCCTCCCTCTACCCCTGCCCCCCTTGCTACTCTCAGCCTCATCCCCTTCAGTAGGTCCTTTCCCCTCGCCAGCACCAAACACCCCTCCGAACGAGGCTGAGTCCATCTCCATTTCACTGCCCTGCCCGGTTGCCTGGGCTGACTCAAACCCCGTATTGCCTGACGCTGTGGGTGTTGGCACTCCTCCTCCTGCTGCTCCTCCTGCTCCTCCTGCTCCTGCTGTTCCTGCTGCTCCTGCTTCCCCCTCTGCTGCAGGGGCTGTTAGTCCTGCCGCCCCAGACGCACCAGCAGCAGTGGCAGGTGCTCGTTTACTTGCACCTCTGCCTCTCCGCTTGCCCGCAGTCCCTGCAGCATCACCTGTCACAGCACTGTCACCCGCCCCTTCCATCCCCGCCCCTGCACCACCCCCAGCAGTATCACCAGCACCAGTTAACCCTGCCTCATCCGCACCTCCCTCCCCACCCGAAGTGCCCTCTCCTGCAATACCACCTTCCCCAGAAACAGCCGTCCCCAGTCTTGCCCTCTTCCTCTTCCTCCCCGCCTCCTCTCCCTCTACCTCCATCTCCTCCGCTCCCTCTCCCTGCCCATCACCCCCCTTCCCCTCCCCTCTCCCTCTCTCCCTCTCCCTCTCCCTCTCCTGATTCCCCCTCATAGCCACTTCCAGCATCCCTCTTAACCGCATTATCTCCTCCTCTCTCACTCTCACCGCCCCTTTCATCTCCTCCCTCTCGCTCCTCACCACCCCCATCTCCACCCCCATACCCTCCACCACCGTTCTCAACCGCTCCAACTCCCCTTTCAGCCGCTCCATCTCACTCCTAGCTTCTCCCTCCTTTCTCTTCCATCCCTCCCTCTCCACCTCACACACTGCCAGCATCGCCATCGTTTCCCCAACCTCCTCCTTCCTCCTCCCCACCTCTCCCTTCAACTCCTCAATCTCCCTAACCATACCTTCCACCTTCCCCTTCCCCTCCTCCTCTCCTTCCGCTGTCCTCAACCTCAACTCCTCTAAATCCCTCTCAACCTCTCTCGCTCTCCTTTCCGCAGCTTCTGCCCTCTTTACTGCCACGTCAGCTGCTGACTGTGCCACCTGGGCCTCCTCCATTGCCATCTGGAGATCTTTCGCTGCTGAGTCAGCACGAATGCCAGCCTGGCGCGCCAGCTCAGCCTCGCGCCGAGCTGCCAGCTCAGCAGCGGTGCGTGCTGACTCAGCCTGACGCAGCTGACGCTCCATCTTCTCTGTCGCTTCTTCTGCTGCAGCCTTGGCCTCCCGTGCAGCCTGGTTGAAAAAGAGAGCGAAATTAGGTTAGACAGGGATGAACATACATATAGTTCAATCCACATCAGGTATACCACGTAAAATAAGAAGGCCACATCTTTCGGAATCATGGAAAAACAACCTGGCACATGAAGCTCATGTGAAACTTTTGAGTTGACTCAAAACACACCTGGCACGTGAAGCTCATGTGAAACTTTTGAGTTGACTCAAAACACACCTGGCACGTGAAGCTCATGTGAAACTTTTGAGTTGACTCAAAACACACCTAGCACGTGAAGCTCATGTGAAACTTTTGAGTTGACTCAAAACACACCTGGCACGTGAAGCTCATGTGAAACTTTTGAGTTGACTCAAAACACACCTGGCACGTGAAGCTCATGTGAAACTTTTGAGTTGACTCAAAACACACCTGGCATGTGAAGCTCATGTGAATCCCAAACGAGGCCATACCTGCACGCTCTTGCTCGCACTGCCAGCCGTCCTGCTCGCCTCCCGTGCTCTCCTCAGCCTGCCTCTGCCAACTCATCTCACCGTAAGGGCAAACACTCCCAAACCATAAGGCATGTGACTCCTAAACAGAACCGTACCTGCACGCTCTTGCTCGCGCTGCCAGCCGTCCTGTTCGCTTCTCTCATGCTCTCCTCAGCCTGCCTCTCCCTCGCCTTTGCTTCCATCAGTGCCTTCTCTGTTGCTGCCAGCCGTGCTGCCTGCGACTGCACGCGGAAAGAGGGGGAATGAGGGGGCATGAGGGGGAAAGAGGGGGAACGAAGGGGAAAGAAGGGGGAAAGAGGAAGGAGGAGTGGGTGCGGAAGTCACTGGGCGGAGGAGGGGAAGGATACGCATACACCACCTCTCTGCATACGCCTCTCTTGTCTGGTGGGCTGAGAATTCTCACGAATTCCTCAATGTGGCAAACGTCAACCTTCACACCACCTCACCCTCCAGCATAACTAACTACCAGCTCACTCTCCCTCCCCAGCACCCCCTTTCCCGCGCCCAACCAACCCCCCCTGATCTCGACTCACCCTCAGCTTCACCTTCAACTCACTACTGTCTCCGTCACCCCCTTCTCCACCCCTCTCAATCAACCCCACTCGGTTACCCCCCCCCCCTTTCACGCACACCGTCTCACCTCCAGCTCGCTTGCCTCGGCCGCTCCTTAGACGCCTCTGCTCGCAACTGCTTCTCCAACGCACTCTGCCAGCACTACTACACCCCCCCGTACCACAATCAACCCCTTCCCTTCAATTACTAATACCGTCTCACCTCCAGCTTCACTTTCAGCTCGTTTGCCTCTGCTGCTGCTTTGGACGCCTCTGCTCGCAACTGCTTCTCCAACTCGACCTGCCAGCAGGATAAATGCGTTGCAGCATAACAAAAGGAGGTGTTCAAACCAGTGCAGTGGGGCAGCTTAAGCGAAGGCTCAGAAGTCATGATGCGGTGAGGCGTAGCAAAGAAGGTGTTCAAATCGTTGATGCAGAGCCAGGGACAAGAAGGAGGGGGAGTGGGGGAAGGGGTACGGGGTTCATGATGGGATAGCAGACAATGAGCATACCCAGCTGAACTGAAATCACCAAACGCCCATTCTCATCCCACCCCACCCCACCTCATCCCATACCACCCCATCCCACCCCTCCGCAACCCACCCCACCCCACCCCACCCAACCCCACCCCAACCCATCCCACCCCAACCCATCCCAGCAACACACCTTCGCCTTCTGAATCGCAGCCACTTCAGCCTGCCTCCTCTGCCTCTCCCTCTCCACCTCCCCTCTCAGCCCCTCCCTCTCGCCAACCACCTTTTCCACCTCCCTCTTCCCCTCCCCCACCTCCTTCTCATACATTCCCCTCCACTTCACCTTCTCTCCTTGCTCCTCCCCCACCCTCCTCTTTGCCTCCTCAAGCTCCCCTTTCACCCTCTCAACCTCCCCACTCACCCTCCTCACCTCCTTCTCCCCTCCCTCCCTCCCTCTCTCCACCTCCTTTCTCAACTCCACACACTCCCTCTCTCGCTCCTCCGCCCTCCTCCTCCCCTCTTCCACCTCCTTCCTCATCCTCTCCTTCTCCTCCCTCCCTTCGCCAATCAGCCTATTAGCGTCTGCCAGCTGTCCTTCCACCGCCGCCACCCGTTTCTTCCAGTCCTCTGCTGCGGCAGCCTCCCGAGCCGCGGCCGCAGCTTCGGCAGACGCCCGGGCCTCAGCGGCCTGCTTGTCCTTGAGTGCGGACGCAGCTTGCTGCCTTGCTTCGGCGACCTCCTTCTCAGCCGAATCCAAAACAAGCCCTCGCATGCTGCGATGGAGTTAAGGGGGAGGAAAGTGGAAAGCGGAGACAGGAGTGGATACACAGTCCGGGAGCGCCTCAAAAGGCTTGCTGCCTTGCTTCAGCAACCTCCTTCTCAGCTGAGTCCAGCACAAGCCCGCGCATACTGTGAGGGGAGCGGAGGGGGCAAGAGAAGAGACGGGCACACAGTTGGAGACGTCACAAACGGCTTGCTGCCTTGCTTCGGCGACCTCCTTCTCAGCTGAGTCCAACACAAGGCCGCGCATGCTGAAACGGAGAAAAGAGGGAGGGGAAGTGGGCAGCGGAGAGGGGAGGGAGCACACACTACTGAGACGTCTCAGAAGGCTTGTTGCTTCGCTTCGGCGACCTCCTTCTCAGCTGAGTCCAGCATAAGGCCACGCATGCTGTTTGGGGATGGGAGGGGGAAGAGGGCAGCGTAAAGTGGAGTGGGCAGCGGAGAGGGGAGGAGGGACAATTTTAGCCCGTTTCATTGCTTCGGCGACCTCCTTCTGCAACTTCCTTCTCAGAAGAGCTCAACACAAGGCCGCGCATGCTGCAAGGAGAGGAGTGGAGGAGTGGGCAGCAGAGAAGGGAGGAGGCACACTGTTCTGAGCCGCCTCAGAAGGCTTGTTGCTTGGCTTCAGCGACCTCCTCTGCTGAGTCCAACACGAGGCTGCATATGCAGAGAGGGGAAGAGATTCCCTGGCAACCGACTCACACCCTTGCAACAGCACCACCCATCCCTGCACACCCCTCACCACCCATCCCTGCACACCCCTCACCACCCATCCCAGGCTGACCTGGCGACGAGGAACGCTGACAAGCAGCGCCACTTGGCAACGCCAGACATGGACGACTCGTACGCCGCCAGCTCAGCAATCAGCGCGCGCACCACGTCAGCAGTCGCCGCCCGGGGAGGCCCCCTGGCGAGCCCCTTGACCTTGGCCTCTAGTGCATCGAGATACCGCTTGCACCTCATTTCTGCCTCTGCTGCCACTCGCTTCAACACGTCCTGCTCAGATCACACACGCACATGCACACACACACGCACATGCACACACACACGCACATGCACACACACACGCACATGCACACACACACGCACATGCACATGCACACGCACATCCACGCACACACGCACACGCACACGCACATGCACACGCACACACACACACACCACATGCGCGGTAACGCCGAACGAGGCACACAAGGGACAGAAAAAATCCAGCGGGGGAGCACAGAGGTGGAAGAGATGAGTCAGATCATCTGGTGGAGAGGAGTGTCAGCACTGGAATGGCTTGGGAAACAATTTTGAGAATTCTCAAAAGTGGAGAGGAGTGTCAGCACTGAGATGGCTTGGGAAAGCCCCTCGCAAGCCCATATGCATAGACACTCCCTACAGCAGTTACTTGGTCTCAAATGTGTAGACACTTCCCCGCCAGAAGCTCGTGACCCCCAAACCTTCCCACTCCATCCCATCCCATCCCATCCCTCCCCACCCCACCCCACCCCACCCCACCCCACCGCACCGTGCCTCACCTCGAACCTCTTCCCAGCCTCCTCCCGCAGCTTCTCCTCGTACTTGTGCCGTGCCTGCCCCTCCCCCACCGCCTCCTCTCGGAACGCTGCCTCTGCTGCCTGCAGCGCTGCCCTGTGGTGGGCTCGTAGGTCCTCCTACAAATGGAGTGCGGGGAAGAGGTGAGGGGTGAGAGGCAGAGGAAGCGAGGAGAGTGACAAGGACAAGGGAGTTACGGGACAGCATAAACGGGCCAAACCAAAGAAGCTTCATTATGGCTCAATGTGGCATGCCAATCCACAATGTTCCAATGTGCCGATCCAGCACACAAGGCCCACCTCATCGGCAGAAGCGGGGTTGCCGAATGCCCTGCTGTATGCCTCCAGTGCCGCCTCAAACGCCCTGCGACACTCCGTCTCCTCCACACTCTGGGGGAAACAATAGTCGCATGGAAAGAGGGGGGTGGAGAGAGGACGGTAAGCGAGAGAGAGAGAGAGAGAGAGAGAGAGAGAGAGAGAGAGAGAGAGAGAGAGAGAGAGAGAGAGAGAGAGAGAGAGAGAGAGAGAGGAGAGAGAAGGCAGAGGTGCAACGTTGATTATATCCAACGATAAGGACCGTTCGAAAAGGAGACAAAGAGGAAACAGACGCAGAAGAAACGGACAGACCAATAGGAGGAGATAGTGCACATAAACATACATGGATCGCTATTTAGCTGCCCGTGTTTCTAATGAAGAACAGACTCATACATGGAAAGGGACTCAGACATTCACTCACCAGCCAGGAGTTGAGTATGGTGGGCACAGCCCCGTTATTGAGTGCCTGAATATACGTCTGAGTGAGCCCTGCCAGCATCGGCCCCGTCATGACTGTGCCGCCTACCCTCTTGGGGCGAGCGCGTGCAAACACCGCCTGGGTAAAGGCGTCTAGCCCCTGCTTGAACTCAGGTCGCAGCTGGTCCATCTGGAAGAGTGATGAGGGACGAAGGGGCGGAGGGGAGAAGGGAAGAGGGGATGAAGGGAAGAACGGGGAGAATTGAGTGGAGACAGTGAAGAGACACAGCACGCATTACACTTATCTGAGATTTCTCAAATTTGAAACCTCAAAAAGTGATATCGACATCACCGCCTGCTTGGACTCCAGGAGTAGCTTGTTCATATGGACGAGAAAGGAGGGTGTGATGAAGGGAGGAAAACGAAGAGAGGCGAGGAAATTTCCTTACTGATGGGCGGAAGAGACCAAACGCAGGGAATGGAGAGCATATGGGATCAATCACTCCAAGAGAGCACTCACGGGCAGGTGGTCGAGCTTCTGCAACAGGCGCTCGTTGCTGATGGGGCGTACAAGGGCAAAGCAATCGCGGTCAGGGAAGAGCGAGCGGATGGACTCTCGGATCTGCACAGGTAATAAGGAGCGGAGGATGGGTTGAGATGGGAGTTGGGATTGGGTTGGGAGTTGGGATAGGTATGGGAGTTGGGAGTTGAGTTGAACAACTAGCCTGGCGCCTTGCAGCGTGCACAGGTTTAGGGGGCAGGGGGAAGAGCAAAAGCGGAGCAATAACTGAGCAACCTCACCACAACCCACACCCCACTACGCTCCACACCTGACCTAGTTCCTCACCTGGTTCTTGGCGCGTGCGGACTCAGAGCCTTCTGCCATGGCCCACAGCGTCGTTTCCAGGTGCATTCACAATCCAAGCCCCACGCCCTACGCACCACTATGGGCAGCCCACACTCCCACCACGCCCCACCACACTCCACCAGGCTGCATCACGCTGCACCACGGGCTCGTGCGGATTCAGAGCCCTCTGCCATGGACTGTAGTGCCGTCTCCAGGTGCATACAAAGCCCATTCCCCAGGCACACTTATGCACACCACACCACGCCCGACCACAACACACCACGCCTCACCACCCCTGACCACTCTCCACCACCCCCCACCTGGATCTTGGCGCGTGTGGACTCAGAGCCCTTCGCCATGGACTGAAGCGCCGTCTCCAGATGCATGCCCAGCCCACGCCCCACGTACCACTTGAGGCACCCCACCACGCCCCACCAAACCCCACTGCACCCCACCTGGTTCTTAGCGCGTGCAGACTCAGAGCTCTCCGCCATGGACTGCAGTGCCGTCTCCAGATAATCTCGCGGGGTGATCACCCGGCCGTCCTCCGTGAGGTCAAAGTAAAAGTCCTGCAAAGAGGTGGAAAAAAAAAAAAAAAAAAAAAAAAAAGAGAGAGAGACGAGGGGTGAGTACGAAATGAAGCAGGGGGGAAAGAGGAGAGGCAGTGTATAAGGCAAGTGCGAATGAGTGGACAGACCCAAAGAATAGTTCAAATGAAGAGCTCCGGCTCCTGTCCCTGTTAAATCGTCTCGAGGCTTATCCTCAGAAGCCAGAAGAGCAGAGGCGAGAAGAGCTTGAGGAGGGAAGAGCAGGGGCGAGAAGCGCGGTGACGAGAAGACCACATGAAGAGCACGAGAATAGCACATGAAGAGAGAAGTCCAGCGACCATGGAGAGGCGGTTCAGCAAGCACTCGACCACTCCTGCTGTGATATGCCTCACACCTCACCCTGGCCGCAGAAACTCACCCTCAGCAACCAGAAGAACACGGGCGAGAAGAGCCCCAGCTCCTGCGTGGCAGAGGCCGACCCAGCTGCTGCTGCTCCTCCTCCTCCTGCTGTTCCTCCTGCTGCTGAAGCAGAGTTGGCGCGCACTTGGATGTGCTTGGCCATCTCGGTGACCATGGAGAGGCGGTCCAGCGATGACTCATCGATGCCGCCCATCTGGTTGTACACGAACAGCGACGACAGCAGCACTGCCAGCGAGAATATCTGCGTGCTGTACGTGCCCTGCACATGTGGCACATGAGAGATGAAAGGTAATGAGAAGATTTGAGTCAGATGAAGGCACTGGGAACATCGCCAGCAAGACGATCTGCGTGCTGTACGTGCCCTGTGGGCAGGGGCCACAAGAGAGGAGGCATGGGGAGAGAGGATCTTTTGAGGCGACTCGTCGATGCCGCCCATCTGATTGTACACGAAAAGTGATGACAGCAGCACCGCCAGCAGAAAATCTGCGTGCTGTACGTGCCCTGAGAACACGGGTGTACAAGAGACAGAAGGGAAGCGTGGAGAGGGCGTTTGAGACGGAGTGCATAGATTGTGAAGGCAGCACTGCCAGCAGGAAGATCTGCGTGCTGTACGTGCCCTGTGGACTGGGGGCGAAAGAGAAGAGGCATGGGGTGGAAGGAAGTATTGAGACGACTCATCAATGCCGCCCATCTGGTTGTACACGAAGAGTGATGACAGCAGCACCGCCAGCGAGAAGAGAAGCATGCTGTATGTGCCCTGCGCATGCAGCACAAACCAGGAAGCGCGTGGTGGGGAGGAAGGTTGTGGGGTGCAGGGGAGGAGTCATGCGTCCGCGTCCAAATCCACAAACCCTTGGCGCACGGCTGCTGCTTCATCCCCCTCCACCCACCCCTGGCCAACTAACCGTCTCACAGTCTGACCGTAGGCGTCGATGCCCTCTGAGTCCAGCAGAAGCAGGTGGTAGGAGGATCCATCAGCCGCTATCAGCTTAGATTCAACCCTGGCAATCAAGAAGCTCTCACCGTCTGATCGTATGCATCGATGCCCTCCGAGTCCAGCAGCAGCAGGTGGTATGACGATCCGTCCGGCGCCGTGACTTTGACTGGCGAGCTCCAAATCCACAGCCCCTTGGTGCACGGCCGGTGCGTCGGGCCCACGGTGAACCCGCTGCTGCGACCCAGCAGCTGCAGAAGAGGAAATTAGGAAGGGAAAGAGGGGACATGAGAAGGAACGCAATAATCGGGTAGAGAGATTTCACTGGGAACCTGTTGCTGCGACCCAACACCTGAGAGATGGCGCCAGGGATTCGAGCACTCATATGCACGTCATTTTGAAGAATCTCAGAAAGGACGCAGCGCAGCAGCTGGGGATTCGCGCACTCACGTCCGTACGAAAGGTCAATCGAGACATCCCTCGTACGTCCAGTCAACAGTCACGACCCCCTTATTTATACCTGATTCAGTATGAAGCTCTTTCCCTGCCTCGCCCTTCCGCACACTGCGACAACCCCGAGGGGCCCTCGCAGTCGCCGCAGCGCGCTGACGGCTTCGGGATCCATTCGAAACACGCCCTGCTCATCCTTGTACACCAGCCGAATCGCGCGTGACGTCAGCGGATCGGGGATCGACGTGGCAACCGGGGATCCGGACCCTCGAGATTGAGGTAACGGGGATAGGGTAGCAGGAGTGGGTTGAGAAGGTGTTGATGGATTCGATTGCCTAGGTATTGACGGCATCGGTGATCTTAGCCCTGTTGTGGGGGATCGTGCGGCTGTAGCAGGAGATGTGACTGGCGACTGAGAGTTGCCAGTCCCGCCTCGATTGAATATCCACGACATGCTGCCTCGAAGATGATTGTTCTAAGACGCCTGATAAGCTATGCGTATACTAAGCTAAACTTGGAGTATGGCTGATGGAGTTTTAGGCCATCCAAACTTGACTAATTGCATTTAGTTCGAGTCTAGGTTGGCGTGGGATACAGCCAACCAATCACTAGATCGTGCTACGTTCGAGGAAAAACACAAAAGCCTTAGTAAGAATAGCCTAGTAAGAAGATTCACAACAAGTGCCGACACGGGGACACGGGGACAGAAACATCCGAGATTTGCTGTTCTGGAGGTGCGTCTCATCTAAACACAAGCTCCAGCCAGCCTCGAGGGACAGACCATAGGGAATTGCGCGGGATTTTTGAAGTGTCAGGCTCGTCGCGGGCGGGGCTGGCGCCGAGGTTTTTCCTGACACTCATGGTTTATTTCTGATAATGTCAGTGTTTTACTTCTGTTTGCAAAACACTGATCACCAGTAGAGACTGTAACCAAATACTCATCTATGGCCAGGAATAATGCAATATTGTTGATATGTTATTGTTGGAATAATCTTTTTACAACAGCATTAATAATAGTGAATGGATGATTCTCAGAAAAATTCGAGATAGAAACTTCCTGGTTAGAAACTTCGAGAGTAATGCATTAGGATTGGTTTTATGTTTCTCATTGGCAATATATAAACAACGTTTTGCTCTAATATACGGACATGACATTTTGTAATAACTCGATAAAATGCTAGTTTATATGACGTTTAGCTGTTCTGAGAAATGATATTGATTTACTATTGGAACGCCTTTGATTTCCCTCGGTTATGGAACCCGTCCTGAACGTGTTGGCCATCTTCCTGACGCAATCCGTGGGCAGCCGCCCCCGTTTCCAGTTTCCTAGTCGTGAGGATCGTTATGAAACTTCAGGTGTGATGTGAATACTCGTTTGACAACGGAAGTTCGTGACTCATCGTCGTGACTCGTGAGCCGTCCTTGGTTTCTAGAAGGGTCCAACAGGGAGGTTGTCTAGTAAGGCCCTTCCTTGATGAACCGTTTTTCTAGACCTCAGTCCAAAGCCTTTCGCATCAAAAGTCTCTTGCAAGATTTCTCGAGTTCTAATCTAACCTACTGCACGAAGTCATTCACCTCCTGTTAGCTGATTCTGATGGAATCCTCGGAATCTGCTCGTGTGGGCGATCTGACAGAAGAGCAACTCTGGGATCTCGTTCGCGCTGGCGAGCCGCGTCTACTCGTGATCGCCCTGCTGAAGAATAATCTCAGCGATTCCACTTTTTGTACCGACGTTTTGAATGAGGTCGCGGGGGTCTACGAACCAAGGGACGTCTCATTTCACAAGATCAACGTCCTCGATTTTCCCAACGTGGCCGCGATGCACGGCGTGGTGGAGACGCCAGCTGTGTTGGTCATACACAACAGGGAAGTTGTGAAGACATTGACTGGTGAAATTCGTAGAAGTACCCTGAGATCATGTGTTGACCAGTACTTTTGAGTTGATGGGTGCTACTCTGTGTTGCTTGCGATTATCATCTTGAGTTGGCGTCTGTGGAAAGAGACCACTGCTATGAGGCAAATAAGCGATGCACAGCAAGGCCAATGTGTATGGCATGCTCTGCGTGCGGGCCCTATCAGTCAGAACTTTGGAGACTAGGCAAAAAGTGTTATTGCATCAGGTCTGTTAAATATATGCAGCACAAAGAAGAATAGCTAATCAGCATCGTTTTATTTTCCGAGGTTTATGGCCTAGGTCAAACTAGTCATCCATCTCTTCAAACCAGGCCCACCCTCACCTCTCATTGACGCAGGCCCCACTTCTGCATTTGCAGTATGGGTTACGGGCGCAATCGACACATCTGGTCCCCTCATTAGCTGGCACTTGGCATTTATTGACACACTCCCCTCGGTAGCACCTGCACGGCCCTCCGCTGTCGCACCCGTCGAAGCATTCTCCTCCCTCTGCATTGGGTAGTTGGCACTGCGGTGTGCACTGACCGGCAGAGCATAGGCACACTTGGCTGCAATCACATACACGAAGGGGAGGGAATTCAAAGACAAGATGAAGTGGATGTTTGGACAAGTGTGAAAGAGCAGAATGAAACGAAAAGGCTGCATCAAATGGCGCGAGATTGCCCGGGCCAGGAGACTCTAGAATTGAAGACCTCTCATCCATTCCTGTGCTCCCAGCTCCCCCCTCCCCCCCTTCCACCCCTCACTCCCACTCCCTTTTTTCCACCCCTATCTCCCTCATCCGCTCGCTCCCCCTCCACGCACCCATCAGTCGTCTCGCTTACCTCGTGCAGTTGTAGCTGCATTGCAGCCCGTCGCTTCCTGCCACTCCACACCGCGGCACGCACTTCCCGCCGACGCACGTCCCCTGCTGCGAAAACATATCCCCGCAAGGAGCTCCCTCGTTTGAAGGCAACTCGCAAAACGGCCTACACCGCCCTTGGGTACACCTGCAACCATTCGTGTTATCCGTGCACGCCGCTCCACCGCTACAAACCGCTCCTTCCGCCAAACCCCCGTTACAAGGCTCCACGCACTTCCCTTTACCACCACATCTACACCCCGGCGCAGTCACCACGTTGATGTTGTTAACGGGGTAATAATACGCGTTAGGGCACGAGGTGCAAGGGTACCCGTTCGATATGTCGAGCGGGACGGGAGAAGGTCCCGTGCACGAGAGGTCGGGCTCGCACTTGCCCGACGATCCGCAGACGCACGAGCCGCCTTTCGTCGTGTTGCACGTGCGGCAAACAGTGCCGGGCTCTGTCGCGAAAGGGACGAAAAGGAAGCACGAAGAATGGCGATGGGTTTTCGCAAAGATGCCTTCACTTTGAGGAAGTGACTGCAGGAATTCGTTCCCCTCTCGTGTATTTTAGTGGCACAGAAATTGTTAGAATCAGCACGTGTATTGTCACTTTGAATGACCATGAATCTAACGTGGACGTGCACTCACTGGCGATGGCGCAGATGTCGTAGCAGAGCCCCGCGCGGCAGTAGCCCTCGCCGGAGTCGGAGTTGGAGCACTTAAAGCCGTCCTTCTCGTTGCAGAACGGAACGCACTTGCCCTTGGACGGCGAACACACGCACCCGTCCTTCCCCGCCTTGGGCCTGCCCCCGCCCGACAGCCAGCGAGACAGCGAGACAAAAGCGAGAAAAGCTCGACCTTGAGTAAGCTGAAAATCCCAAACGTAAGCGGAAAATCCGCCGCAAATTGACGAGAAATTGAGGAGACGGCGCAGGCTCAGTTCGACTTACGAGCATCCGACGGTGCAGGGCGCTCCGCGGACGAGCGCCGACATGGGGTTGGCGGTGCTGCACGCGTCGACGCACTGGCCACGCCCGCACACGCACCCGTTGCCCGTCGCGTTCTTGCACCCCACGCACGGCGTCACGCCGTTGTTGTTCTCTGGGAGCGCGCAGAAATCCACGCACTGCTGGCTGCCGTTGATGTCGCACGCGCACTGCGCGTTCGGCACGCCGAGGCGCTTGCTCGGGCACGTGTTGCACGCGCGCCGCCAGGTGGGGGATTTGTAGTCGACGCCAGGCACGTAGCTGCAGGTCGGCCGGCACACGCCGAACGAGTCGCAGATACAGCCGCCGGGCGTGGTGCAGTTGGTGCAGCGCGCGCCGACTGTGAACGGTAGCGGGCAAGTACCCAGAGGGGGAGGCGGCGGAGGCGGGGAAGGGGGAGGGGGAGGCGTCGGGGGAGGGGAGGGCGGAGGAGAGGGGGGAGTGGGAGGTGGAGACAGCGGCGGTGAGGGAGGGGGGGACAAAGGAGGTGAAGGAGGAGGGGAGAGGGGAGGTGAGGGGGAGGTAGTGGGCGGGGAAGTGGAGGGGGTAGGAGGCGGAGGGGAGGTGGTAGGAGGCGGAGGGGAGGAGGAGTCGGGCGGTGGAGGAGAAGCGGAACCCGCAGCGACAGGCGGAGGGGGAGAAACCGTCGCAAGGGGAGTGGGAGGAGAGACGATGGGGGGAGGGGGAGGAGCGGAGACGTCCTGCAACCACCGCGCGTGGGCGGAGGCGTAGGGGAAGGCGGCTGCGACAGTGGCTTGGGAAGAGATGGTGAGGAGGAGGAGAGAGACTATTAGAGGGGCTAGGAGAGGGAGCCGCGAGGAGAGTGTGATGTGCTCGCGAGGCATTGCTAGAAGAATTTGGGATTGCTGGCGGTGTAGCCGCGAGTGCGAGCGCGATCTGCTCGCGAGGCTTGAAATCGACATTGCTGGCAGTGAAACAATTCGCTCTAGAGCATTCTCAAATGCGACGAAGGGAATTCCCGAGCAGGAGACGCGGTCTATATTAACTGTACTTCTGCCAACAGGTAGCTCCTTAATGGACCTTGGGAGAACAAACGCAGCGCGAGGAACGCTGCATGAAAGGGTTACTATGGGAGCTTGTATAGGTAAGCTACGGAGGAGCAGAGTCAGCTGGGTGCTGACTTGGGTGGAGGCGACAGGCAACGCACGACGTGTTATGATAGGAGTGGGAGGAGTTTTGAACGAGAAAGTTCAAATCTCCCCTTGGACGGTGGTGGTGAGCGGGCTTGGGTCGAAAACAGACGCAATGTCGGTCGGAGTAAGGCTTTTATTTGAAAGGTGCAGGGAGTTGATGGAGTTGGCCCGAACAGTCGGATGTTGAGGGACGGCGTGGGAGGGGCAACGCGGTACGCGCGAAACGGTTCAACAAGGTAGGCGACTTTCACAGACGGCGAGGACGAGTTCCAAGGCGGGATTATTTTGAATTTGAGAGTCCACTGCAAGAGCGCAAGTCCAGGACTAGCTCATCGAGAGACTTCTTTAGCAGGAGCGAAGCTGTGCTGAGCAGCTGAATTGAGGCATTCTCCTCACACAAGCATCCGTTCCCCAGCGTTTCCCCTCCTCCAACTAGCCACCTCCCTTCCGTCTCTCTGCCTGGAACGTTTTTTGTTTGCCCTCCCCTCCCCTTCGGCGCCAAATGTTCACTCAAATTCTCAACCAAATTGGCGAACCGCGCCGCCAAGACTTACCCCGCGAATCACGAGCCGCATTGGATGGCCGAATTATAGCCCTGTCGGCTGGGCGCGGGCTTCGCAAATCTGGCCGTTGGCGCGCGCACAATTTGCACTGAGTGTCGCACAGGAGCTTAGTTTGTCGGCTCAGAGAGCACAGTTGACGTTCAGTGACCGTCAGAAAAGGTCGCTCATAATTGCGATACGAGCTGCTCCGACTGAAAGAGAACATCACTACCTGGTATGAGGAATGTCATTATCCGAATATGAAATTGAGAATAGACAATAAAAATGATTTAGAAATGAACCACATAGACAATTTACATGCTAAACCAGCTTTCCAGCGTGTTAAACCCGTAACACTCCCCATGCTAACCCATGCGCCCATCCCTATGACTAACACGGTAGGTTAGTCATCAGTGTGTTGGCGGCATCCATTGGGTCGAAAATGATACACATTTCTCATGATTTGGTTGCACATGCCGCAAAAGCGTGTGCGACAAATCCTGCAATGAATGTCATTATTCCTCCCCTCCTGCAAACAAAAAAAGGTTGCAAGAAACACAAAGGAGTACTCGCATCATATGATACCAAAACCACACCACAACACAAAAACATGTATTTAGCTGAACTGAGCTAAGCACTAGCTTGCAGCATGAACCATCCCTTGCATGCGCTGATGCAAACCTTGTAATTGATTTGACGGCAATTGGGGCAGCGTCTCGCAAGCAGCGGCCTGCCATCCGCTCCGACGGGCGGCGCTCCGATGGGCGGCGCGGCTCGTTGGGGCCGGCGCCGTGCTTCAGCCATGGCTGCCATCTGCATCTCCCACTGCTCTATCTCCGCTGCCTCAAACAACACACAGTTACCGTTGCTGGTGGGACAAGGTATGGACAAGGAAGATAGGGCAACAGGGAGTGGGTGCTTCAGCCATGGCTGCCATCTGCATCTCCCACTGCTCTATCTCCGCTGCCTCAAACAACACACAGTTACCGTTGCTGGTGGGACAAGGTATGGACAAGGAAGATAGGGCAACAGGGAGTGGGTGCTTCACCCATGGCTGCCATCTGCATCTCCCACTGCTCTATCTCCGCTGCCTCAAACAACACACAGTTACCGTTGCTGGTGGGACAAGGTATGGACAAGGAAGATAGGGCAACAGGGAATGGGTGCTTCAGCCATGGCTGCCATCTGCATCTCGCACTGCTCTATCTCCGCTGCCTCAAACAGCACACGCTTTCCCTCCCTGGCAATGCAAGGTTGGAAAGAAGAAAAGAATGAAAACAAAAAGCATGAGGGTATGTGACTTGGATCCCCCGCTGCTCTATCTCCGCTGCCTCAAACAACACACAGTTACCGTTGCTGGTGGGACAAGGTATGGACAAGGAAGATAGGGCAACAGGGAGTGGGTGCTTCAGCCATGGCTGCCATCTGCATCTCGCACTGCTCTATCTCCGCTGCCTCAAACAACACACAGTTACCGTTGCTGGTGGGACAAGGTATGGACAAGGAAGATAGGGCAACAGGGAATGGGTGCTTCAGCCATGGCTGCCATCTGCATCTCGCACTGCTCTATCTCCGCTGCCTCAAACAGCACACACTTTCCCCCCCTGGCAATGCAAGGTTGGAAAGAAGAAAAGAATGAAAACAAAAAGCATGAGGGTATGTGACTTGGATCCCCCGCTGCTCTATCTCCGCTGCCTCAAACAACACACAGTTACCGTTGCTGGTGGGACAAGGTATGGACAAGGAAGATAGGGCAACAGGGAGTGGGTGCTTCAGCCATGGCTGCCATCTGCATCTCGCACTGCTCTATCTCCGCTGCCTCAAACAACACACAGTTACCGTTGCTGGTGGGACAAGGTATGGACAAGGAAGATAGGGCAACAGGGAGTGGGTGCTTCAGCCATGGCTGCCATCTGCATCTCCCACTGCTCTATCTCCGCTGCCTCAAACAGCACACACTTTCCCTCCCTGGCAATGCAAGGTTGGAAAGAAGAAAAGAATGAAAATAAAAAGCATGAGGGTATGTGACTTGGATCCCCCGCTGCTCTCTCTCCGCTGCCTCAAACAACACAGTGTTACCATTGCTGGTGGGACAAAGTATAAGGATGTGATGCATATGCGGATGTGTGTCGAGATGGGTATGCATGCTGGCCAATCGGTATGGGGTAATACATGTGAAGTGGCAACATAAAAGAATTGGTAATTTGTGTGAGGTGGTCATATATAACATACGTATAGTGATAACAGAAGGTTAACATACGTGAACTGGTGGTAACGCAGTGGTAACATACGTGAAGTGGTCGTAACCGTCGATGCACTTGTGGCAGCGGTAGCAGAAGAAGGTCTTGCAGGTGGGGCGATGGGGATGGGGTAATATGATGTGACGTGGTAACAAGTGGTAACAAGCAGTAACACAGTGGTAACATACGTGAAGTGGTCGTAACCGTCGATGCGCTCACGGCATCGATAGCAGAAGAAGGCGTTGCAGGTGGGGCAGATCATCTTGTTGCACCCCTCGCTCCGGCTGATGGCCGTGCTGCACACGGGGCACTGCACACTCGACTCCTGCACCAACCTGAAAAAGCAAGAGAGAAAGAAAGAAAAAATAATAATAATAATAATAAAAAAATCAAACATGTCTGAGGAACACCCCTCGCTCTTGCTGATGGCCGGCACGGCACACTCGACTCCTCCACCAGCCTGAACAAATAAAACGGGGAGAAGACAAGCCGTGCGTGGGTGAGAGTGTGAGTACAGGTGAGAGTCGCTGAGTGAGTGTGTGGCAAGGTTGTGCAGAACATCTTGTTGCAACCTTGCTCTTGATGCTGCAGATTGTATTTGAGAATTCTTAAAAACAATCTGCAGCATCACGGTTGTGCAGAACATCTTGTTGCAACCTTGCTCTTGCGGGGCCAAACGTGTCGACCTGAAACCAAAAACTCACTTGAAGCGAATCACTCACTTGAGGCTAAGCACTTGTTGCTCCAGGTCCTTCTGCTTCCTAAACTCCTCCTCTGCCAAAGCCCGCTCCTGCTTCCGCAACTGAAACACGCAAGAGAAAAGCACCATAAGAGAAAGCGGCAGCGGGCAAGCGTTTGAAAACGTTCTGTTTGCTCAGCTCTGTCACTGCTAGAGTTCACTCCTCCTGGCACCCTAAATCCTAAATTTCATCCTAATGCACCTGTGCTCTCACCTTCATGAAGTTGAGTGTAAGCTCCGGAGTGATGAAACTTCTGCCTCGGTGAAAGCCCTTGCGACACACCCCACAGAAGGAGAAGAGGCACCCGGGGCACAGCGCGTGGTGGTCTTTGAGAAGATCGCACGAATCGCATAGTAACTGCACTGCACTGCGCTGCACTCTCACCTTCATCAGCTTGAGGGCGAGTTCCGGAGTGATGCAGCTTCTTCCTCTATGAAAGCCCTCGCGGCACACCCCGCAGAAGGAGAAGAAGCACCCGGGGCACAGCGCATGGTGGTCTGAAGGGTCCTCTACAGCCGGCTGGGAGCAGCGCGGGCAGAATGCAATGTCCGGCATGGCGTCTAGGGACCGTTGCAGGGTGAGCTGCTCCCAACGAGAGAACAGGTCAGCAGGGAGGAGTGTGCGCAGGAGATCTGTGGGTTTGCAGGGAGGGGTTTGGGATGCGGAGTGGGGAAGGGGGGACAGTGGTTGCAGCGCGGGCAGAAGGCAATGTCGGGCATGACGTCTAGGGATCGTTGAAGGGTGAGCTGCTCCCAATGAGAGAACAGGTCAGCCGGGAAGAGTGTGCGCAGGAGATCTGTGGGGCCGGGACACAGAGGGGATCTGAGGGGGGAGGGCGGCAGAGAACACAGCACCGCAACAGTTCTGTCTGTTGACGTTTAGCATACCCACCGTAGGAAAGCGGAGCACGGCACTTGGTGTCGTGGCACTGGAGCGCCTGTAAACTTCCCTCAGTCACGTGCGTGCGCCTCTGCAAACGCCCTCATGGACGCACCGCAAAACGTGTGTGTGCACGCGGCACGCATACACTCGGAGCCGGGCCTCTCAGAGAAGCAGATGGCACACGCGTGGAGAGATGAACGGAACACACGGTCGTCCATCTCCTTGCTCCACCGCTTGAGGAAAAAGGAGAGGAGTGTGTGAGAAGACTTACCATAGGAGAGGGGAGCGCGGCACTTGGTGTCCGGGCACTTGAGCGCCTGGAGATTGCCCTCAGCCACATGCGCCTCTGCAAACGCCCTCATACATGCCGTGCAGAATGCATGCGTGCACGCGGCACGCACACACTCCGATCCGGGTTTTTCAGAGAAGCAGATGGCGCAGGAGTGCAGTGACGCCCGGAAGACACGGTCGTCCATCTCCTTGCTCCACCGCTTGAGAAGAGCTAGATCGTCCTGTAGAGACATGCCCTCGTACACTGCCCTGCAGTACCCTGCTGGTTCGCCGGTCACAGGTGTGACTCCAACTGCTGCTGCGCCCCCTACTGCTGCCCCCCCCACTGGTGCATCTTGGCATGAGCACGACAATGCAGCAGCTCCTGCTGCTGCTGATGCTTCTCCCTTTCCTTCTCCTTCTCCTCCTCCTGCCGATCCGCACCATCCCTCCACACCTGTAAGCCTCAGCTCCTGGCCAATCCCAAGGCACCCCAGCGTCTCCTCGCCAAGCCACGCTGCCCACGTGTACAGCACGACCAGGCCACTCTGCTGCTGCCACGTGGCGTCCAGCTGGGTGCAGAGGCGTGCTAGCTGGGCGTGGGAGAGCCAGGAGGAGAAGAGGGCGAAGAGGGGAGGAGAGGCGGAGGGGTAGGTGTGGGGGAGGAGGGCGAGCAGGCGGAGAGGGGGAGATGCGAGATGAGGAAGGGGCAAGGGAGAGGGGAGTGGGGAGAGGTGGTGGTGGTGGTGGAAGAGGAGGAGGAGGAGGAGGAGGAGGAGGAGGAGGAAGAGGAGGAGGAGGAGGAGGAGAAGGAGGAGGAGGAGGAGGAGGAGGAGGAGGAGGAGGAGGAGGAGGAGGAGGAGGGGTTGGAAGAAGTGGTTGAGGAAGCGGAATCAGAGGCAGAAGGAGGGGACGGGACCACGAGCATGGGCGAGGGTATGGTGATGCGGATGTCAATCTGCATGGGAAAAGGGAGGGAAGGGGAGAGAAAGTTGACTCAAAGGAGACTTTTGAGTCAACTCAGAAGGAGGCGAGGGGACTACGAGCATGGGCGAGGGTATGGTGATGCGGATGTCAATCTGAACAGGGAAGGGGAAGGAGAGAGGGGCGACAGAAGGTTAACCAGGCAGTGTGATTTGAGTCGACTCGACTCAAAATACACCAGGGGGTGAGGGGACCACGAGCATGGGCGAGGGTATGGTGATGCGGATGTCAATCTAAACAGGGAGGGGTGAGGGCGAGAACACACAGCACAAGGTAAAGAGAGAAAAGCAATGGAACGGCTTCTTACAGCACCCAAAGTCTAAAAGTCTCGGATTTTTTTTTTTTTTTTTTCTCCAAATATCTAGAAATATTCATCATGATGGTCCGTTGTACTGATTCAACGGAAAGTACAGACAGTGGGCATCGCTTGCAACAAAAGCCAGCTAATCTCGTACCATGAAACAGTTGTAAGGAGCGGTTGAGAAACTGGCGGCAGCCGCTTCTTCCGGAGTAGAGGAGGTGGTGGGTGAGGAGGTGGAAGAGGAGAAGGATGCTGCGAGCCAGATGGGCTCAAAGTCGGAATCAAAAATAGACTGCAGGGCCTCCACCTGGTACAGGGCGTCGAAAAGAGGATGTTCATGAGGAGGCAGGGCATGGAGAAGTAACTAGAGAACTCATGAGGAGACAAGGGTGGTCTACCACCTGGTGGTTGTGGACTAAAGGGAAGCCTGGTAGCGTAGCTACTCATCCCACCGATCATTTTGGCCTCATCTCACCCCTCTCAGACTATTCCTCCCAGCGTCATTTCACCCTTATCAGCCTCATCTCGCCCCTCTCAGCCTCATCTCACCCCTCTCAGGCTCATCTCGTCCCTCTCAGATTTATCTCACCTCCTCCCTCTGCTCCTCCAGGCATTGCTGTTTCTCGCCTTCAGACAGGCCCTTTCCAGCACCCTCGTCGATCTGCCTGGCTCGATCACACATCCGCCTGAGCCGCTCTTCGAATCCCATCGCTGGCATTTTCTGGCTGGCGGCGTTAGAGCCGGTAACAGTTGGCGGAGGAGCAGCGAGTGTTTCCGTGCTCATTGTCGCCTTGAGCCAAGGCGACAGCTTGCGAACGCTGAGACGTCCCAACGCTCGATTATTGCACAAGGCGATCACTAGCTAAATCGAGGTGTACGGAAAAGGCGACGGGAGTAAGGGATTATGTACAATGAGGCGCAACGTTCCGCACTTGAAAGAGTCTCTGAAGTGAATGAGTATACCAACACAAGTTGACAGATTCCGCACTGCCGTCCACTGCTAAATCGGCATCGTGGCTGCTATTCCGTACTGTTGAGACGTCTCAGAAGTTGCTAAGTCGGCATCGTGGCTAGTATCCCGTACTGTGTGTCCACGATTAAGTCGGCATCGTGAATAATGCTACGGCTTCCTCACTTGACGATTTCACGACGTTACGAATACATTGCTCCGCAATGCTTCCTTATGTTACGAAAACGTCGCTCTAACTCGGGATCTTACGTCAAACGGCGGTGCGACAGGCATATTGTTTGCAATTCGGGTGTTTTTGCTGATTAAGCACCGCCAGGATGAGGAAAGCTCATGTTATGAGACTGTGACCGACATTGCAGCCAACTTTATCTACAATGCTCGAAATTCGAAATTTTGATGACCATGTAAGAATGAACGTTGAAAAAAGCTACGGCAGCTTCGCCGCCAACAGTCCGGCAGTCGGTAAACGGTACGTCGGCGCAGCACGGAACCTACGGGAAATGCACACTCGTAACTCGTCTCAGTGAGACCTGTGAGGGAAGCTTACGGAATGAGGAATGCTGGACGAATTTGCTGGACGTGAAGCTTTGAAAGAGCAGACCACAGCGGACGCAGCAGACCACAGCCACAGAAGCAGGGGAATGTCAGGGAAACGTGTCCCGCAAGAATTGGCCGTCCGAACAAGCAGCAACGTGTACGCTATAGAAACCTGTTTTGGCACCAGCATGTTTGGGTTGAAGATTTTACTTCAAGCAGTAAAGCGGATGGCGTGTACGAACTTCCGTGAATGGGTCGCGGCACGGATAGGCCAGTGTGTTTGGTTCTGGTCATTTAGTACGGTTCTGTTGGGTTCCTCACGCGGAGACATGGTTCTCAGGCGTTACAGCTTCGGAACGCTATCCACAGAAAATAAACCGGACATGGATCGAAAACGAAAACGCACACGCTGCCGAATCTATTTTTGGCTGTACAAAAATTCTCCTCTCCCATTCATGGAGCGCTTTATATCGAAGAATAGGAGCTCAAATGTCTTGGCATTCTCGAGGCTGGCTGGAAACATCAAACCTTGATGTTGTTGAAAGCGCTGATAGCTAGAAACGCGGGAACGGTTCTGCTGACCGACTGGCTTGAGTTCTCTGGTGGCTTGAGTCGATCATAGCCGATATGATAGGGAACCTCGGAGAATGCGTACCATGACATTGACCATCTTTCCTGACATTAGACCCATGCATGCCGGGAATGCCATGCTGCCTGAGATTAGTTCCATGCATGGCGTCCCAGTCTTTTGAAAATGGCTCTGGCATGCACTCCAAGTGTCTGACTCTAAGTAGACTATTTAGAAATCAGGGACCTAGCAAGCGATTATTATCAGGTTAACCTGACACATTCAGGGACCTATCAGGTTAGCCTGACACAATCAGGGATCTATCAGGTTAGCTTGACACATCCAGTTAACAAATGGCAGCAAATCCCAGAGTGTGCGGTTAATCATCTCGCCTAGACAACCCGTGATGTCCTCTTACTTCCGAGGCGTTATAGTGTACAACTAGGGAGCCGGATAATCCCCGTCTCTCGCGCGCGACACGCGCGATAGTATTTGCGGCTGTTTATCAGTTACGAGTGTAGCGGATGGAATGAGCACATCCCGCTGGTTACGGCACTAGCGCGAGCGAACGCGACTCTTCACACATTACGGCTCTTCACATCCCTCTGTCATTACCCTGTACCGAGTAAGAAACATAATTGCTGCGTCAAACTGCTACCCTCGTTTTCCCTCCACGTCGCCCTCTTTTCCCTCCCCGTCGCCTTCCCTTATTCATCCTGCTACCATCAACCGCCGTTAGCGCGTCGTCCTAGCGCTCACACGCTCGATAACCTTTGACACGCGTTTCTGCTAGAAAAAATAGAACCTACCTTCCAAGAACCTTATGAATAACTCATATCGCCTTTGACCTTGCAGCTACGCGGCTATGTTAGGAAAATAGAATCTACCTTGCCTTGGGGAAACCTCAAAGGTAACTCATTTAGCCCTTGATCCTGCAACCAGGGGTCTGTGCTAAGCATTCCATATGCCTTTGGGGCACGCTCCCCCATCCCACTCGCTCTGTTCTTCTGTCCTACACTCTGTCGGTTTATCGATCCTCCGATTTCCGACTCCCTACGTTCCTGCTCTCCCCCTCTACGTTCTCCACATATCTACCCCCTGTTTCCGCCCACCCCTTCCAATTTTCCCCCGCCCTTCACTCTGTCCCTCCCCTGGCGTTCTCTGATTTGCCTGCTTCCGCCCTTCTTTACCGACCTGTCCCCTCCCCCAGGCACGCTGCAAACCTCTTATTAGCAGAAGACCCCCTGACAACTGCTTCCCATGGCGGAGCACGTCGAAAGTCTGACGTTTGAGCATGCGAAATGGACCGACGTGGTATGTTGGTGGTTGCCTGGTTCCAAAAATATGCTACCAAATTAGCAGACTGAAGAGCCTTGACTTCCCCACTTTTTGGCAAACATAGTTTTTGTTGCGTCTTCCTTAGCAGCCAGCTATTTTCAGGAACTGTTTTCAAGATCTGATTGTCAGAATGGTTAATGAAAGTTAGTATTTCTGAGAGTTCCTTCCCTCCCCCCACTCCTCCCCTGTATTTTCAGGAGCGCTGGTCGGTGCTTAAATGCACCAAGCCTGCTGACGTCAGCAGTTCGTTGTTGGGGGTACGAAATCGGAAGGAAAACCGATGCGGCACGTGCGGCAAGAGCGCTCAGACGTGTACAGGTGAGTAACAGGGCTGCTGACGTGTACAAGTAAGTGAGTAACGCATGTGCGTGTTCTTTGATGGAAATCTCCTCAAATGTGTGGACTCCCATTGAGTTCCTTCGCTCACTCTCTTCCCAAGCACCGTCCCTTCCCCCTCCCACTTCTTCGACCCCGCAGGTCATTTCAGGCACATAGCGTTTGAGATGTTGCTGTACCACCCGCTGCTGCGCCCTGTGCTCGTCTCCTGTGGTGTTGTGACTCAGCGAACTAATCTTTCATTTCCCCGCGCACCTCTCCCACCCCACCCCACCCCACCCCACCCCACCCCCTGCAGGTCATTTCGGGCACATATCATTTGAGATGCCGGTTATACCACCCGCTGCTGCGCCCTCTGCTCGTCTCCACCCTCAACTCCTTCTGCTTCGCCTGCGGCAAGGGCTGCTCCTCCTCCTCCCTCCGCCACTCGTCAACCCAAGCCCAGGTATGCTTCACTGTACTCTTACGAAAAGGAACACACATAGACGTCTCGTATTGTTTTCTTGTCTCCACTCTCAACTCCTTCTGCCTCGTCTGCGGCAAGGGCTGCTCCTCCTCCCTCCGCCACTCGTCCACCCAAGCCCAGGCATGCTTCAATTCATAAAAGCACACAACACACACACACTAAGACGTCTTTTATTGTCCACTCGTGCCCGCACTACACTGCGCCGAGTTCTGCTCTGCAACGGATAGTTTCTGGATGTCTCTCATGGTGCAATTTTATTCCCCATCTCTTTACAACAAGACGCGTTTGTCTCCCTGTGCCCATGTCCTGCTCTCGTCCTGCAGCTGGTCTCTGGCTCTCCCTCAGCATCAAAAGGGAGAGCGAACCAAGGAGCAGTGCAGAAGAGTTTCCAGTGTCTTTTTGCGTCAACTCGACTTTCTGTCTCCCTGTGCCTGTGTCATGCTCTCTCTCTGCAGCTGGTTCTGGCTCCCCCTCAGCAGCAAAAGGAAGAGCGAACCAAGGAGCAGTTCAGAAGCGACGTCGAGGGACCGAGGGGGAGGAGAGGAGGAGGAAAGGGAGAGTGCGGGATCGGGGGGATAGGGAGAAGGGGAAAGAGAAGAGCGAAGGCGTTCGGGCAGGAACGTCAGAAGCACCAGCAGCGGCAGGACAAGATGCAGCAAGAACCGCTGCAGAAGATAAGCAGGCAGCAGCAGAAGGAGGTGAGGCAGCAGCAGAAGGAGGTGAGGCAGCAGCAGCGCGGTAGAGGATGGAGCAGCAGCTGTTGGTGAAGAAAGCAAGGAACTGGGTGGGGAGAGGGAGAAGAGCGAGGAGAAAGAGGAGAAGGAGAAGTGTGAGGAGGAGAGGTTGGGAGGGAAGAGTAAGGAGGAGGTAGAAAGGGAGAAGGATGAGGGGTTGGGCTTGCTGCTGCAACGGAGAATGCACAGCAAGCAGTGGGAGAGGGGGGGATGGAAGGTGTGGGAGGACAGGGTGAGGCGGCAGGAGATGCGGGAGGAGAGGAGAATGAGGGAAACAAACGGAAAGGGGTGAGAAACCATGACGTGGTGTCACTTGTGGACTCTGACTCCCAGAGCGAGGGTGAGGGTGAGGATGAGGATGAGGGTGATGATCGTGGTGGTGATGCATTCGGGTCCACGCAGAGGCTGATCAAGGGGGACGATGCTGATGACAATGACAAGGACATGCCGTCTCCCTTTCGCAGCAAATGCCGATCAGCTGGCTTCATTGGCCCGGTAAGCCCGCTCCCCTTGCACCCTTCTCACTTCCCGCCTTTCCCAATTCCTCCATATTTATGGGATCCGTTTCCCTTGGGCCCGTAAGTCCCCCCTCCATTTGCGCCCCTCCTCACTTGCCTCCCACCCCCCTCCCCACCTTTCCACTTCTTCTATGTTCAGGACATCCCCTCTCAAATACTTCACTGGGAGTGAAACCTTTCTAGGCTAGTTAAACCCTTGTTAGCCTTTCACTGCAGCATCCTTTGAACACGTAACCTTCTGGTCCTCCAACACTTGACCGTTTTTTGTGTCTGTTTTTCACTGTGCCACTGGCTCTTTGTGAGTCATTGTGCCTCAGGGTGCTAGGCGAATGCTGGCAACGCTTTCTGACGACGACGATGATGATGATGATGAGAATGATGGTGACAGTGATGGTGATGGCGGTGGTGCTGTTGGGGGGCGGAGGGGGGCCATGGATGGGAGGCACAGAGGCAGCGGGCGTGGGAGCGTGAGTGGCAGGAGAGAGGGGAAGGGGAAGGGTGAAGGGAAGGGGAAAGGGCAGGGGAAGGGGAAGGAGAAGGTTGTGGAGGAGGGCGAGAGGGAGTGGAGCGAATGGGGCAAAGCTGTGCCCGGAGGAAAGGGAAAGGGGGGCCCGTTTGATGAGGACGAGGAGTGGGAGGAGGGGGAGGTGGAGGAGTGGGAAGTGGAGGATTGGGAAGTGGGGGAGGGGAAGTGGGGGAGGGGGAAAAGGGGAGGAGGAAAAGGGGGAAGGAGGCAAGAGGACGGTGGAGGGAGGGGGGGGGGGGAAGGGATTCCGGTGGCTGGTCCGAGCAGAGTACATGCTGGGAGTGGAGTGAGGGTCAGGGCCAACCGGAGGGTCAATTAGTAGAGGGTCAACCAGAGGACGGTCAACCGGGGGTGGGGTGAATCGGAGAGGGGGAACAGAGAGAGCAGACGGGGGTGGAGGGTTCTCATGCCTCTGACAGTGAGGATGATGTGGTGGAGGTATCTGGTGGTGAGCCTTGTCTTGGGTGGTGAGAGCGTGTCGGTTTCAGGAGGAGATGAGACAGGAAAAAAAGGAAGATTTCAAAGAAGTCCTAAGAAAAGTCCTAAGAAGAGTCCTAAAAAGAGCCCTGGAAAGAAGTTTATATCGAGGAGGAGCAGAGGAGGATCTGGCGGGAGTATGTGCAGCTGAAAGGAGGAGGCGGTTCAAGAGGCAGGAGAGGGAGAGCGAGAGAGGGGAGAGGGGGCGAGAGAGGG
>CANIUD010000381.1:40000-338858 GCA_947470075.1 Closterium sp. Yama58-4 | reverse complement strand
TCTCCTCTCTCTCTCTCTCTCTCTCTCTCTCTCTCTCTCTCTCCTCTCTCTCTCTCTTCTCTCGTTCTCTCTCTGTGAAATTCAAAGCTAAGGTATATCGTTGTTTCCTGTTTTGTTACTTGCTCTGTTTTTTGCGTTCTGTTTTTTAACGTATAGCGTTGTTCATCATTTTTTTACCTTACCACCATTAGATTGCATTCTGTTTGGTTATTATAATATTCTCCTCATTTGACTTACTTTCTTTTCAATTTTCTCCACATTTTGATAATTCTTTTCTTCTCTCCCCTCTTCCTTCTTTCCCTCTCCTTCATTCGGTGCCTATTTGTTTTTCCAGATTTCCTTCTGGCTTTCGTTCCAGATGTGTACATCTGCCAAGATTACTTGTGAAGTGGATAGTAGTGGTAATCTGTAGGATTGTTTTGTATTGCATGTTTTGTTGTTTTTAAAGTTTTTTGCATTTACGGTTTTTTTTTTTCCGTTTGTGTGAATGTGTGTGATCTTGTATATGTGTTTGTATGTGTGTGTGTGTGTCTTTGTGTGTGTGTTTGTGCTGTGGCTGTGTGCATTCATCCGTATCCATTGCAATAACAACGCACGTCTTTGATCTTTAAAAAGAAATCTCAAATCTATCATTTCACAAAAGGTTCATTGGCGCACTCAGTGACTCGTGTGCGACCACTTCGAACTGGATTTGATAGAGATGATTTTCTTTTTAGATTTCACAGATTGTGTTGTTTCATGTGGTAGTTGATTATTCAAAAGCTAAGCTATTTACCTCCCCCCCATGCTAGGCAGGGGATGGCGGTAGCTTAGTTTTTGGGTTTTTAACTGTCACGCATTTTACCATGTGCATGCGCATCATTCATGATATATCACACGCATTATATAGCATTATTTATGCATTATGCATTGTATAGCATCATTTATGCATTGTGCATGCATCAATTTATTATCACACAACACCATTCAACAGTAAAACATATACGGTAATGCAAACAGTACAGCAAATCTGCACTAAACAACTGCAAAAAAATCATATGGTCTAATACACTGTGAACAGTACCGTAGTCAAGACTGCTTAACATGCATACAGTATGGGAAGGGTATTACTGTAGTTTGCAAATTTTATTTTCATGTTTTAACAAAAAATATAAACATGAAAATTATGCAAATTTGGCAAAATCGATCGTAAAGGGTTGCTTCGCAACCCAAAAAAATACTGCACATTGGGAGGACAAGCAAACTATACCGGTTTAGCTAACATTAGTATTACACATATAGTACCCTCGTGCAATAACACTTGACGGAAACGGACAGTGCGTATAGCGATATACACTTGACGTGGCAGGCATATCCACCAGCCGCTTTCACCCCATTGCATGGCACCGTGCTTGCTCGAATCCGTCCAACAGCAGAATCCACGCCGCATCTAGCGCCGTTTGCGGCGCTTCAAGCACGCCTGACCTCACGGCCCAGGCGGGCTTGTCTGATTCTACTAAATACCGTGGACCTCGGTCTTTCATCTAGCTCAGCTTACGGTTCCGCATGGCTTACACATTCACCGAGCGAATTCTCCTCGTCGTTCCTTCCTGCAGCGAGGCTGTCTGCTCTCTCACCGCCCGCCATTAGTAACCTCTCGCCAAGACATATTCTCCCCGCGTTCCCCGTCATACGCTGGTGCTTTCCATCTCTCCTTGTCCGCCGACTACGCTCCATCCTCCACCGTAGTTAAGTTCTCCTAAGCTTCAAACCAAGGAGCAAATTTTTAGGCCACGTTTGAGTGTTTTCAGGCAAAGCCACGTGATAGTTTCCGCTTGTAGGCTGGTATACACCTCCCTGCAGCCACATTTCGTAATAATAGTGTAGTTCTGAGACGTCTCAAGAATAGTTTCCGCTTGTACGCTGGTATACACCTCACAGCAACCACATTTCGCGCTGACTAGTCCAAACCTCACGTCTTCGTCGACGCTCTCGCTGCTCGTCCCTCGTCTCTCGTTCCCTCGCTGCTTCGATCGTGCATCCAGCCGACGGTCTCTCTTTCTTCTCTCCCCTCTTTCAGCCTTCCGCTTCCCCGCATCGGACGTCCACTCCCCTTCCCGTTCCGCATTCCGCGTTCCGCCACCCACTGCAGCCGCTCCGCTTCGCCTCTTCCCCAATGGCTTGCCCCTTGCGAGCGGCCTGCGGGTGCGCTGTTCCGCCTGCAGCCATGCTCTCCGCGCACGTGCCGCAGGGGGACCAGCGCGTGAATCCCGCGGGGCGGAAGCTCCGCGGGGCTGCGCGACTTAGGGGGCGCGGAAGCGATGCGGGGGAGAGGGGGGAGAAGCAAGCGGTGAGGGTCATAGTGGCGCGGGGTTGGGGTGCCGCCGCCGCCGCCGCCGCCGCTGCTGCTGCTGCTGCCGCAAATCCCGCGAGTGCTGGGGTTGGGGGCGGTGGAGGGGACTTTAGGCGCATCAGCACAGGTGATGCTGTTGCAGTGAACTCTGGCGCTGCTGCTTCATCTGCTTCTGCTGCTGCCGCCATGTCATGCGGTGCTTCTGCTGCTTCTGGTGGGTTTGATGGTCGTGGCGGGGAAGAGAGCGCGGCGGAGGGGGAGGCTGACGTCAGCGGCGGAGGGGGGCATGGTGGGGGCAAGGGGGTTTGGGGAAGAGGGGGTGGGGGGGGAGAAGGGGGGAGGGGAGAAGGCAGGGGAGGAGCCGGGGGGGAAGGGGAAGGGGAAGAGGGGGAAGAAGACGAGATGAAGGGTACGTCTGGCAGTGATGGTAAGTCTGCTGCCAGACGTACCAACAGCAGCGCATTGAATGCTGTCAGCAGCAGCAACACAGACACAAGCAGCACTGCTAGCAGTAGCAGCAGCAGGGCTTCAGAAAAACTACCCACCGCGCTCCAGAGAAGGAAAGCCCGGGCGGGGAGGCAGGGCGCGAGGCAGGGGCAGGGCGGAGGGGGAGGGGGAGGAGCAGCGGAGGGGGGAGGGAAGGGGTGGCAGTGGCACGTGGGGTGGGTGGGGCACATGATTGGGTTCACGGGACGGAACCTGCTGTTCGTGGGCAACGCTGCCTTCTTCCTCTCCTCCCTGCTGCAAGCTTCGCCACACAACAACGGCATGCCACCGGTAAGCCCACACCCGCGCCCACGCCCCCCATCCACTCACGCCTGAAGCCCTGTAATGAAAGTTGTGTTTTGAGACGTCTCAAAACCTGCTGTTCGTGGGCAACGCTGCCTTCTTCCTCTCCTCCCTGCTGCAAGCTTCGCCACACAGCGCCATGCCACTGGTAAGCCCACGCCCACGCACACCCACACCTGAAGCCCAAGGGCTTGGACCAGAAACCCCCGGATTTTGATGCTCGGATTGCAAATCCCTGCCGCGCCATATGCTTCTTATGTCGTGAATCCCTGTTATTTTCTCCCTTGGTTTCTTCTTGCCTCGTGCTTAGGTCTCCAGCCTCCCTCGCTCCCCTTTGCATCCCAACTGCCTGTTCTCCCTGTATTCCCAGCTGAGAGGAAGGATGGAGAATTCACTGTGTCACTCACAAACTCTGATTCTCTCTTTCAAAGGATCGTTTGAGTTCACCAAGAGAGTTCTGTACTGTCTATCTTATCGCATTCCCCCCTCCGTCCCCACCACCGTCCTGCATACGTTTCCCGTTTCACTGTGTGCCTAGGAGTTGCAGGGGGAGGAGGAGGATGATGAGGTGGAGAAATTGCGACAGAAATGGGGGAAGGGGATGAGGGGGAGAGGGCCGCGGACGGGCCAATGGGAAGCTGACAAGTGGCAGCGGTGGAGGAGGCATCGGGAGAGAGTGGAGAGGATGAGGATGAGGGAGGAGGCGTTGGAGAGAGCGAGAGAGAGAGTGAGGGAGCGAGTGAGGGAGTTGGAGAGGGAGAGGGAGAGGAGGAGGGCGGAAGGATTGAGGAGAGCGTGGGAGGAGGCCGCAAGAGCGGGAGGAGGAGGAGGGAACGGAAAACGAAGGGGTGCAGAACGGTTCAGTTGTCGGAGCGGCTACGATCCCCGCAGTGCCTATTTCAGTGGTTCGTTCTACGGAGGAGGAGGAGGGGGAGGAGGGGGTGAGAGTGGCTTTGACGAGAACGAGGATGATGAAGGGAGCGAGGAGGAGGAGAGGGAGTTCCAGGAGTGGCTTAGAGAGAGGATTCGCATGCGACGGGCACAGGATGAGGCGGAAGAGAGGAGGACAGGGAGGAGGTTCGGGCACGGGTATGGGTACGAGTATGGGCACGAGCATGGGCCTGGGTCCGGGTCAGGTTCTGGGTCTGGGACTGCATACAGAGACGGGCGTGGTTATTATGAGCAAGCGCATGGTTACACAAGTGGGAGCTATGGCAACAGCAGTAACAGCTATGGCTACAGTTACAGCAGTAACAGTTACGGTTACAGTAACGGGTACAGCAAGAGCAGCAGTGACAGCACGAGTGTGTGTGAGCGGCCTTCCTCGTACCGCACGTATGACCGATGCTGGAACGCCCTCCTGTCTTCCCTTAGAATCCACACCCAACAGCAGCAGCAGCAGAAGCAGCAGCAGCAGCAGCAACAACATTCGCCCCGCGCTCCCTCACCCTCCTCCCCCCACCACACCCCAACTTCTCCCCCCACCGCCTCCTCTCCTGCCACCTCTCCCCCCGCTGCCCCCCTCGCCCTCGCTTTCTCTGACATCCCCTGGCCTCCTCCCGGGAATCCTTTGTTTCTGGAGCCTGGGGACGGACGGGCAGAGGCAGAGAGGAAGATGAGGCGTGCCCTGCTGGTGTGGCATCCGGATAAGTTCCGCGCACACTGCGGCCCGCACTTAGCTAAGAGCGATCGCGGAAGGATCGAGGCGGCGGCTGCGGCGGTGGCTGCTGGGGTGATGCGGCAGCATGCACAGCAGAAGAGGGCTTAGGTAGGGGTGTTATTAGTTAAATCAAATTAAAGAGAACGGTGTTGAGTGGTGGTCATAGATATTATACAAATACAATTGTTTTCCACGCAGAGATGGTAGTCATCATTTGTATTATTAAGTGAACACCTCAAACTAGCAATACCGTAAGTGCCAGGCAAACCACAAAAGATCCTCACCCACCCTAACCAGGCTCTAAATGGGATTTCACAAAATGTATAATCCATGGCATGCGCAGACGTCAACATGCAGCATTGTCACAATTGAAACTGCAGTGCACATAGTATAATTCTGGCAGCCATTTATTCTTTCAATTTTAGTATTTTGTACCATAGTATAATTCTGGCGCATAGTAATTAGCACATAGTATTTTGTGCACATAGTATAATTCTGGCACATAGTATTTAGCATTCTGAGAAAGCTAGGGAATTTTATATGATTAGCAAATCCATGCTTTTATCGACAGCGCACAGTGCAGCTCGTTCGCCGGAATGTTTGAAACTTCGGAATTTGAATTCTCGGGCATGCAAACCCAGCCTTGGGCGCTACGGGGCGTTGGCGCGAATTCCCTCTCCTTCCCCTTGCGGAAATGCTTCCGCTCCGCTCAGCTTCACCGTGACACGCGATGCTCTCCGCATCCCCCCTGCGCCCCATCCATCGCTGAATGACGAGCAGGAGCGCGCTTTTCACACTGTACCAAACTCTCAGCCGCCCCATTCCTTCTTCCCCCCCATTTGTTCCTGCTCACCCAAGCATGCCATGCCATGCTTTCCGCCCACGCCGCGGACCATCCTGACTGGGGATGCGGAAGGGTTGCGAGGGAGGGAAAACCCCCAACGACTCCTGCCATGCCTTGACTTTGCCGTGCGCGCATCCCCGCCCAACCTCCCGCGCGGTCTTTCCCCTTGACCCCCCCCGCCCTCCAAGCCTCTTTAGCGCTTCTGGCTGCCTTTCTGTTTCGCTGTTCGAATTTCTTTTGTTATTTCATATTCTCTGCTCCTCCTGTGCTTTGCATCATCACAGCGCAAGAGCAAGCACAAGTGTCATGCATTTGCCGCGTCGAAACCGTCGTTCTGTCTCGCCGTTGACGGCTTCTAGCTCGTGCAGCGTTGTGGTCTCTCACTCGACTTAATTTCGCGTTCACGAGGCTATTCTAATTGCTGCCTGACTACAATCTCGCTGCCTCACGTAAACAGCTTCCCACAAGTACTTCTTTCCCGTTTTAGCACCGAACGACCGCTATCTCGTGGATTATTGCGGTTCTCACGCTTGCAGACAGCCGTGCCGATCTCCTATCGCGCCTTTCGAGCCGTCGACATTTTAATTCCACCTTGGAAAACGTCGCCAGACGTTTCGCACATGTGCCACGCTTTCGCATTTGACGACCGTTGACCAATGAAACGGGTCTGCATCAGCGCCTACTAGGGTTAGCGTTCCATACTCCTTTGGTACGATAAACATCGTGGCGGGTCTTGCTTTCGAGACACCGTTCCGCTTGTCTTGTCGTGTGTCCACCATTCTCTTTTGCATATGGTGCTTGCACTGTTTTAATCCCATTCCTGCGTTTCCTCTTTCTTTACATCACCCGTGAGATTGTCGGTTTTGTTCTTCCATTCTTCGCTGAACCGGCATCCTTCATTCCCGTTCCGTTCCTGTACTTACTACGGCGGTTGACATCTCTCCACACCTTTCAACCCTTCAATTCTTCACCATTTTTTTCTCAACTTTTTTTTTTTCTGTGGTTCCGCCTTACAGCCGTTTGAACTTCAGAGTCTCCTGTCAAATGTACAGCGTCGATTGCGCCGTCAAACGGGGGCCCGTGGACTCACCCGCAGTGGTTGAAGTGAAGGGGATTACAACGAGGGTGGTGCTGCCTGGGCCCACGTCACTAGGACAGTTGGATGACTCAGCAGCGGAGCGCGGTGCGGTTGGTGACGTTAGCACCGTAAAGAAGGACGGACCGGCAGAGATGACGGACGTTTTTAACGGTCGGAAGGGCTGTGAGAATGAGGAGGAAAAAGCAGCGGATGGAAGGAAAGAAGCGGAGGAGTTGAAAGAAGCGGAAGAGACGAAAGAAGCAGAGAAGGACGAGAAGGAAATGGAAGAGGAGGAGGACGAAGACGAGGAAGAGGCAGAGCGGGAGGAGGAGGAAGAGGAAGAGAGAGACGATGCGAAAGAGACGATTCGAGCGCCGGAGGTGGAACCGATAGCAGGGCATATTGACGGGGAGGTGCTTCGCGCGAGACCAATCTCCGACTTCGTTAGTCAGGGCCCCGTGGCTGTTGCTGGCGCAACCCGCTGCGTCGCAGGAGGGACGAGCATGGCGGCAGGAGGAGGCAGTAATTTGGTGAAGGCAAAAAACGGGAGCGACGAAGGCGAGAGGGAAGGGGACGAGTAAGGGCGGGGCTGAGCGAGAGTTGAAGAGGAAGCAGCGGGAGGAAGAGAGGGAGAAGAAGCGGCAGAAGGAGGAGGAGGCGAAGGAGCTGAGGAGAAAGAAGAAGGAAGAGATGGAGGCGAAGAAGAAGCAAGAGGATGAAGAGAAGGAGGAGAAGCGACGGAAGCGGGAGGAGGAGAGGAAGAAGAAGGAAGAGGAGAAGAGCAGAAGCGGCAGCAAGAGGAGGGTGAGAGGCTGCGGAAGCAAAAAGCGCGAGAGGAGAAGGAGGCGAAGAGGAAGGAGGAGGAGCGTGAGAGGGAGCTCAAGCGGAAGAAGCAGGAGGAGGCCGAGGAGAAGCAAAGGGCGGCAAAGCAGAAAGCGGCGAATTTCATGAGTCGTTTTTTGGGAAAGAAGAAGGACGAGACCAAGGCAAGGAATCGACGCTGATACTCGTTTCGCTCCTCGTTTTCCCCCTCGTTTTCCCACCTCGTTTTCACGACTTGCTCGTTATCACAGCTTTCTTGTTTTTTGGAGCCGTCAGTGCGGCTAGTCTGTGCAATTCGTTCTGTTTGCGGCATTGGTAAGCTTGCGTCCTCGTGCCCTGATTTTTGAGACGCCTCGAAATCCCTTCCTTGCCTCGCCTTCTCCGTGGTTCCTCTGGTTTCAGTTTACCGTTCTCTTTACCTCACCCTCAGTCTCTATCTGCTCTTCCTCTTTCCCTTCCCGCGCTACAGCCCGCTCCAGCAGCCGCCGCACCTCTCGATTCCGCCGCTCCAGCGGGATCAGCGCACGCAGGCGCAGCAGCAGGCGGAGGGGGCGGGGAAGCGGCAGCGACCGCGGGGTCCCCGGGGAGGGGGACGGGGGAGAAGCTACCCCTGCCGCCAAGGCGTCCCCCTTTCTTCCTCCGCCAGCCAGCGCAGCGCGGCTTGGCGCGCCTCTCTCCGCCAGCACAGAGGCCATTGACGCGCAGCTTGCGCGACCATGCGCGCTAACCCAGGCGGAGCTGCTCAGGTAGGACACGGTGGGGGAAAGGAATGGGCGCGCGTGGGGGAGGGCGTGCACACCGGGGGAAAGGAGTGGACACGGGCTGGGGGGAAGAGAATGGGCGAAGGGGTGGGAGCGCGGCTTTTCATTTGGTCTGCCTCTCCCTTAGCCTTGAGAATAACCTAGCCACCCCTGTACTGTACTTCCGTTCGTTCACTCCAGTACTCTGTTTCAATCGTCTCTTCCCTGTTCCCAACGTTTCCGCCTCCCCGCCCTCCGCGCACTCCCCGCCCTCCCCACGTCCTCCTCCCCTCCCTTCCCCCTCCGCAACCCCTTCCCACCCGCCCAGTTCCCTGTGCCAGAAGTGGAACGCGCACCACGCGCTTCCCCCCACCGACCCCCCTTCCAAGCCAAGCGCGCAGAGCACCCGCCGCCGCCGCCACTGCAGGCACAGGCCGTGGGGAACGCGCAAGCTTCCGCGCGTTGCTCCGCCCGACGTTGGCAGCAGCAGCAGCGCGGTCGGGCGCGCGCATAGGCACACGGGCGCGGGCCGCAGCAGCAGCAGCAGCAGCCGCCGCCGCAGCAGCAGCAAAGGCAGGAGGTGCGGCGGGTGCTGCGGGCAGTGGTGTTTCAGTCACTAGCGCAGGATCGTGCGCGGATCCTGCTGGGGCTGCTGGGCTGGGGAAGAAGGGACAGGCGGCTAAGGAGGAAGATGAGGTGATGCGATTGGTGGGTGGGGAGGAAGGGGGTGCGGATGGGGTGGGAGCAGGAGGAGCTACTGCGGAAGGAGGGGATGGTGGTGTGGTTGAAAGGGGGAACGAAACGAATAATACTGAAGGGGAGAAGGGTGCGGGGAAGGGGGAAGGGGAGCGGGAAGGAGGGGGGCAAGGTTGTGGAGATGGGCGTGGGGGAGAGGGGAAGCAGTGGGGCGTGCGGAGGAGGGAGCGGAGGCGGAAGAAGCTGCTGCAATTCGCGGAGAACACAAGGCCTGCGTATTACGGCACCTACTCCCTCGCTAGGTACGTCCTTAATGTCTTAGGTGCGGAGAGAATAAGCCTGCGGCGGAGTTAAGGCATCCATAGTATGCCTCAAAACACGACCCATAGGAGTGAAACTCCTATGAGCACGACCCATAGGTTTATGCTTTATGCTTTACCTGCTTGTTACTTGCCGCTTGCTAGTGGTGCATCAAGTACCATGCACACTTTAGAATAACAGTTGATTAGCGTTTCTAAACCCAGACCTCGTCTCGTTGCCTCCTCTCGTCACCTCCTCTCGTCATTTCCTCTCGTCGCCTCCTCTCATCACCTCCTCTCCTCTAATCCCGCACATGCTGTCCCCTTTTCCAACGACCTGCTCGCTGTGTGGCATTGCCTGGCATGGCACCACATGGCTGGCATGGCACCGCATGGCATGGCATGGTGTGACATTTCCTTGTATGGCGGCATGGCCTGGCATTCACTTGTATGGCATGACATGGCACGGCATGGCCATGACATTCCTTTGCATGGCATTGCATGGCACGGCATGACATTCCCTGGTATGGCATGGCATGGCATTCCCTGGTATGGCATGGCATGACATTCCCTGGTATGGCACGGCATGACATTCCCTGGTATGGCATGGCATGGCATTCCCTGGTATGGCATGGCATGGCACAGCAGTGGTGTGGTGAGGCCGCGTGCACCGTGGCGCAAGGACCCTGTTCTCAACTACGATGTGGACAGCGAGGCCGAGTGGGAGGAGGTGAGAGTCATGCGCTTGAAGGGGGAGGTAAAACAGTAGTGTTTGGTCAGTGACAAGGAGGAATCGTCCCGTGGCGTAAGGACCCTGTGCTCAACTGCGATGTGGACAGCGAGGCAGAGTGGGAGGAGGTAAGACTCTCGTCATCTAACGGAATGAGTCTGACTCTCGCTTCTGGAGAAACGAGAGTAGGTAGAGTAGGAACTAGTCCATGCATCCTCATGCAAGTCTTGCACGTCTGTTTTATTTCAACTCCCACAGTATTGACCATGACTGGGAAACAATTAAGCAACCCGTATGTCGACTTGTCTGGTACAAGTCTCGCGGTACCCCTTCTAAAATTGTGGGGTTTTTTCTACAAATTTCCTGGAATATTTGGGACTAGTTGGAGGGGGGGGGCGGGGGGGGGGGGGGGGGGGGAGGGTGGGTGTCCAGGAGGAGGATGCAGGTAAAACGAGACAAGAATTCTTAGGAAACAGCAAGTTGTCTGTTATTGGCATGCTTATATAAAAAGCAGGCAATCTCCATCCCCCCCCCGCCACCTCCCCCTTCCCATCCACGCCAATCTCCCCCTCCCCTCCCCCTTCCTCCTCTTCTTTTCCCAACAGGAGGACCCAGCAGGCGAAAGCCTGTCGAATTCCGAAGGAGAGGACGATTTGGATAAGATAGACCCGGAGGAGATTTTTTAGTCGACTCAAAACTCAACAATCCCCCTCTACTCTCGCCCCTCCCCACCTGCCCCAACAGGAGGACCCAGCAGGGGAAAGCCTGTCGGATTCGGAAGGAGAGGACGATTTGGATAAGATAGACCCGGAGGAGGGCGGCGATGGGGAGGACGAGGAGGAGGAGGACGGATTCGTGGTGCCGGATGGGTACCTGTCCGAGGATGAAGGGGTGGACGCTTGTGCCCGTGCCTGTGCTTCCCTGCTGCTGCTGCTGGTGGTGCTGCTGCGCCTGATTCCCCTGCTGCCACAGCAGCTAGCAGGGCGGGGGGGGCGGCAGGTGAAGGGGGAGCGGAGAGAGGCGAGAGGGGGAGAAGGGGGAGAAGGGGGAGAAGGGGGAGAAGGGGGAGAGAGGGGAGAGAGGGGGAGAGGAGGGGCGGCCGGCGGACTGGCAGGTGCAGGTGCTGCAAAAGGCAGTACAGAGGGCGCTGGCCGTGGGTAGACCTGTGCTGCTGCATGCGCTCCCTGGTGCTGCTGCTGCTGCTGCCACTCTCGCTCCTGCTCCTGCTGCTGCTGCTCCTGCTGCTGCCGCTGCTGCTGCTGCTGTTGGTGCTGCTGCTGGTGATGGTGTTGGTGGTGTCGCTGCTGCTGCTCCTGCTGCTTGTGGTGGTGATGCTGGTCAGCAGGAAGGGGGGGAGAAGTTGGTGGGGCAAGAGAAAGCTAAGCAGGAGGACGGAAAGCTAGATAAGCAGACGCAACAACAGCAGCAACAGCAGCAGCAGCAGCATCTGCGGTACCTGCAAGCTCTGGCAGTGCAAGTGCTTGAGCCAACCATGCTCATATCCCTGCCACTCCTTCCCACCGCTCCATCTCCCTTTCAACCGCGCAAACGTCAGGTGCGTGTGTTGCAGGTCTCATCAATTTTGTTACGCGTCTCAGAAACACTATGGAAAACCCTCCCTCACATCTCCCCTCCCCTTTATTTTCCATCTCCTCTCTCTCCTCTCCCCTCCCTCCGCTCTCCCCATCCCTCCCCCCGCTCTCCCCTACCCCTCCCCCCTCACAGCAGCATGTGGTGCTGCCTAAGTGGGGCGGCAAGCGCAAGAGAGAGGCAGGGCCTGGCGCAATCCGCAGTGGCAGCACCATGCCTGTAGGGGACACAGGGACCTCGGAACCCACAAAGGCCTCGGGAACAACAGGGAACGGAGGAAACGGAGGGAGTGCTGGGAACACAGATAATACAGTAGAGGCAGGAGGTGCAGGAGGCACGGGAGGGATTGGCATGGCTGGGAGCATAGGAGGAAAGGGGCGGAATACAGAGCAGGATTTGAACAAGGGTAAGGGTAAGGGCGAGGCGGATGGAGGGTACGTTGGAAACAAGGCACAGGATGGCATGGAGGTGGATGGTGGGGAGACAGCAGATGGCACGACACAGGATGGCAAGACAGGGTATGGCGATGACAAGCAGCGTGACAAGGAGAGTGACAAGGAGAGTGACAAGATAGAGGGTGTCCAGGAGAAGAACAAGACAGCGGATTTGGTTGTCAAGGAGAATAGCAGTAGGGAGGAGGGTGCTGACAAGAGCAGCAGAGAAGGTGGGAAAGTTGAGAGTGCTGCTACAGGGGAGAATCACGATGTGCAGCACAGGAGGAAGAGGAGAGCCGTTGGATGGGGCAGCAGCACCCAGATCCTACTCCCCGTGCCTCGCCTACATCCCTTTGCACCGCATTCAACCTGGTTACTATCACCACGACAAGCAACACCAACAGCAGCAACAGGATCAGCAGCGACAGCAGCTGCTGTGGCTGGTGCAAGAACAGCGGGAGCGGCTGTAGCAACTGCTGTAGGGCCGAGTCAGTTCACACCCCTGGGTGCAGGCCTGTGTATGAGTCCTCCCTCTGGCGTGTGTGCCGGCAATGGCTTTAAGAGGCCTGTAGCGGCTGCCAGTGGTGGTGGCGCCTGTGCATCGACAGCAGGGCATGCGGTAACAATCCCTGGGGCAGCAGCAGTGGCAGGGGCTGTTGGGAAGGGTGATGCAACCACTACTCCGATAAAACCTCCTGCTGAGTCTGGTGAGCACTGCTGCACTCTCTTTCCCCTCCCTCCCGCCTTCCACCACCTCCGTTACCCCTTCCGAACACAGAGCCGTTCTTGCTCTTGCTTTCCTGGACCCTCGCGGTTCCCTCACTCCCCTCCCCTGGGTGCTCTCCTCTTCGTGATCTAGAGTTCCTCTCTCCTTTCCCTTCATCATCATCACCAGTTTCTTAGCCATCTAGCACACCACCGTCTCACAATGCCTGCTATATGGGTTTTCAATAATAAACGTTTAAATACACCTTCAACATCTCTCCCCACTGACCCCTCGTTTCAGGACAAAGAGCAGCCACAGGAGCAGCAGTAGCAGCAGCCCCAGCCACACCACCACCAGCACAGCCAGCAGCCCCTGGCAGCAGCACCACCACCCACCCCCCTCTGCGTGTCAAACCCATCACAACCTTTTTCCACCGCAGGGTACCCCCCTGCTAACGCAGTCCACCAGCAACCACAGCTGCGTGTGTAGCGCTGCATAGGATCTGGTTCTTTTTATGCACATTGTGTGTGTGGGAGGTGTAGGAGAGAATGCGGGTTTCTTTCTGAACCACTACGTTCAGTCAACTTGTTGCGTCTGGTTTCTTTCCTCAATATATTGCTTTTACTTTTCTCCGTATAAATGCTGGTCTAGTATGTTACCTACGTTCCATACGTATTAGCTCTATGTGACCGGTGAAATATTCAGCCAGGTAATGCAGGTAAATGTACCGTACTTCAATTTGTGAGTGAGCTACTACTTCAGCTGTGGGCATGCCAAAATACGTTACCCCAGAAGCGGCCTTGCAGTGATCAAAGCTTGTCTTGTGCATTGCAGGTGCTTTTGGCAAACTTATAACTTTTCTACTGATGAGTACGGTAGGGTACGTATTCTGCATGTAGTGACACTAATGTATGGCTTCATCCAACCCCCTGCTCCAGCCCACAGTTACAGTACTATTAACCTAAATTCTCACAAGCATAAAAATACAAAATGAGGGACATTGGTATCGTATGCATGCTGGCTAAAAGTAACCCGCCCATCCATCTTATTACCGTTACTTTGGGAAACCTAGCATTCTATCCAAGCATTTTTACAGATCTACCAATCCTAAGCTGCCTGGCCGTGCTCCATAGCACGAGCACTATCACACACGCTGCGAGGGCTCATTAGATCCTCCATACAAGGATGCTCGTTACCAGTCTTCCTAACACACTCCTGTTCGCAAATCTCCATTCTCATGCTAGGCGGCAGCTGCTGCTGCTGCGGCGGCTGAGACTTCACCGGTTTCTTCTCTCGCTGCTGCCGTTCCTTCACCTTTTGCTGCGCTCGTTCCTGCTGCAGCGCCAGCTGCTTGGCGCGCTTCTCCTGCTGCTCCCTCCGCCGGCGCACCTCCGCCGCCTTTCGCTTCAGCTGCTCGTATCTCCTCGGAAGCTTCTTCCAGTAGGGCACGTCAGCGCCAACAGGTTTCGTAGGTGCTTCCTGCAACATGAACAGAAAAGAATTGAGTACACACAACTTCAGGCGCAGAGTGATAGTGTGCATACGCGACATGCTTAGATTCGATTGAGGTTAGCGCCACGAGCGGGTGGCACGCTCGTAGCAGTTCGGTACGCTGCTGACAAGTAAATATGCGATCTAGCTGCCTTGGATTGATGTTTCGCGCGGCACGCACCTTCGCTCCTGCTGCCTTGGGTTGATCGTGCCCGCCGAAGAGCCTGGAGAAGCCCTGAAACGCAGACAGACAGATCGCGAATCTTAGCTGGATGCATGCGCGACTACAAGTCAGAAAGCGCGACGAAACGAGGAAGTCGACGAAAATATTGCGGCAGTATGGAGCGCTCCTTTGCTCGTTTTCTGACGGATCAAGATTTTCGAAACAGTAAGTTTCTGGTTTCTCACCATGCTCAGTGTTCGCCGAAAAAACCTCTACGCAATACTACTGAGATCCCGACGCGCGACGAATCCGCGGGACGAACCGTGTGGTGACGCTCTGGGATGGAAATGGCTAGATAGACGCGAATCCTCGCAAATCGGTAAGACGGGAACGCTTCGCACGGGCGAGACTGTTCAAAGGCCTATTTCTAGCACGAAGGCGGTACTGAATGTGTAATAAGGATGAGAAACAACAGGTTATACGTTTTGACGCCGGCTCGAAGGTCCTACGGCTGTTCAACCCGACTCCTAGGAATGCCTCGTTCCTGAACAGTCCGCGGCTGCTCCCGCGGTTGTGACTGCACGGGACGCCACTGGAAGCGGCGGCGGACAGAGGTAAAGGCCGACATGGCTGCTGGCTTGCAGCAGCGCACAGATGCTACGATGGGAGAATGTCGATTTGTGTGATGCTTGTGGTGTGGGATGGGAATGTGAGGATGGATGGGACGGGGGGGAATCGAGATCGTGCATCAGAATCCGCAAAAGGATGCGATGCGATCGGAAGAAACAGTTGACTTGGGAGCTCGCGGCGCGTCCGTTGGAGGACGCTGGCAAGCAGAGTGGCACAAAGCGCTGACAACTGAGTCAGTCTCGGGGCGCGGGAATGACTCGGTTTGAAGCTTTGGTTCAAAATTTCGCATATAACTACAACACACTACAAAGAATGTTCAAACAAAATTAGTGAAATCAGCACTTTCTTTCAGCACCTTCAAAGTTATATACTGAGAATATATTGATCTCCATTATAATGTTTTCTATACAAATTATATTGAGGTATATTTTAATTCTATCTTTAGGAAATATTATCTACTTGAATTTAACTCAATTGTTTATATTCAAGAGTTTCTATTCCCATCTGACTTTGGATTAGCTTGGATGTTCACATTCTCATTGTTATGAGACAATCGCAGCTCTCTGTAGCGGGCGTTCTCTTGTGCTGGACAAGGATCCTGCCTCGAAAACCACGACATACTCCACGTCAGCGCTTGGTTCCTAGACAAGACAGGAAAGGAGTAATCACGCCTTTATGGCGTGGAACATTTCACGCCTTTCTTAGGCTGGACAGGACTCCTCGAACTTTTCCCTGCATTTCCGCTGACGACTACATTTTCATGCGCACAGCGCCTCCGGCATTGCGAGGCACTAAGGCATCTCAAATGTGTCTTTACTGATGCTTCGTTCGTTCCCTTGACACTGGTTATCTCGTTTTCCCTGAAACCCGAGAAATTTCACAGCCTAGTCATGGCGGTCGTCGTTTCTTCTTTTATCCCCCCTCTCTCCTCCCTCCCTATCCCCACCTCACTCCGCGGATCCCTCTCGCGACGATTCCCCTCCGCACTACTTTCGCGCGGCGCCGTCCCTAATCTCCTCGTCCTCCTCGTCGTGCTCCTAATCGCCGTCCGATTAGCTCCGCGAGTCGCCGCCTTACCGCACTACGGCGCCGTCCCCGGCGGAAGCTGTCCCATGAATGATTGGTCCGAAAACGGCTACTGGGGCGCGCTCGAGGCGCGCACGCAAGCCGCGCTCGCCGTGGCGCAGGAGTGGCGCGACGCGGCGAACGAGGCGCTGGGAAAAGTCGAGCCGCTGCAGCTGCTGGTGGCGGCGCTGCTCGCGGCGGTGGTCGCGGGGAAACTAGCGCAACTCGCGGGTGCTGCTTCTGCGCAGATCCGATATCAAGGTGCGCGGATTCGGTCTAAACTCGGTCGGATTCGGTATCTTTCCGCGGATTCGGTCTGAAGTCGCGCAGGTTCGGCGAGAGGTGAATATTCAAGGAAAAGTCCGGCTTATAGACCCACCAGTCCAGACCTGAAAGCTTCAGTAATGGTAGGTGAAGGAGATTCATTATGGGTACCGTTACCGTTCACCATCTACAGGTTTGAACTTTGTTCTGATCATTGAGTCGACTCGATAGGTACATGTCCGTGTTACGTTACCCCTCCGTCCCTTGTGGCTATGCGTTGGTCTTTATGCAGAATAGTAGTCTGGCTTCTCCATCTCATCACATGTATCGTTTTCGTCACTCCCATCCCCCATCCCATCACATCCCATCCCATCCCATCCCATCCCATCCCATCCCATCCCATCCCATCCCATCCCATCACATCCCATCCCATCCCATCCCATCCCATCCCATCCCATCCCATCCCATCCCATCCCATCCCATCCCATCCCATCCCATCCCATCCCATCCCATCCCATCCCATCCCATCCCATCGCATCCCATCCCATCCCATCCCATCGCATCCCATCGCATCCCATCCCATCCCATCCCATCCCATCCCATCCCATCCCATCCCATCCCATCCCATCCCATCCCATCCCAACCCATCCCATCCCATCCCATCCCATCCCATCCCATCCCATCCCATCCCATCCCATCGCATCCCATCGCATCCCATCCCATCCCATCCCATCCCATCCCATCCCATCCCATCCCATCCCATCCCATCCCATCCCATCCCATCCCATCCCATCCCATCCCATCCCATCCCATCCCATCCCATCCCATCCCATCCCATCCCATCCCATCCCATCGCATCCCATCGCATCCCATCGCATCCCATCGCATCCCATCGCATCCCATCCCATCCCATCCCATCCCATCCCATCCCATCCCATCCCATCCCATCCCATCCCATCCCATCCCATCCCATCCCATCCCATCCCATCCCATCCCATCCCATCGCATCCCATCGCATCCCATCGCATCCCATCGCATCCCATCGCATCCCATCGCATCCCATCGCATCCCATCGCATCCCATCCCATCCCATCCCATCCCATCCCATCCCATCCCATCCCATCCCATCCCATCCCATCCCATCCCATCCCATCCCATCCCATCCCATCCCATCCCATCCCATCCCATCCCATCCCATCCCATCCCATCCCATCCCATCCCATCCCATCCCATCCCATCGCATCCCATCGCATCCCATCGCATCCCATCCCATCCCATCCCATCCCATCCCATCCCATCCCATCCCATCCCATCCCATCCCATCCCATCCCATCCCATCCCATCCCATCCCATCCCATCCCATCCCATCCCATCCCATCCCATCGCATCCCATCGCATCCCATCGCATCCCATCGCATCCCATCGCATCCCATCGCATCCCATCCCATCCCATCCCATCCCATCCCATCCCATCCCATCCCATCCCATCCCATCCCATCCCATCCCATCCCATCCCATCGCATCCCATCGCATCCCATCGCATCCCATCGCATCCCATCGCATCCCATCGCGTCCCATCGCGTCCCATCGCGTCCCATCGCGTCCCATCCCGTCCCATCCCGTCCCATCCCGTCCCATCCCGTCCCATCCCGTCCCATCCCGTCCCATCCCATCCCATCCCATCCCATCCCGTCCCATCCCGTCCCATCCCGTCCCATCCCGTCCCATCCCGTCCCATCCCGTCCCATCCCGTCCCATCGCGTCCCATCCCATCCCATCCCATCCCATCGCATCCCATCGCATCCCATCGCATCCCATCGCATCCCATCCCATCCCATCCCATCCCATCCCATCCCATCCCATCGCATCCCATCGCATCCCATCGCATCCCATCGCATCCCATCGCATCCCATCGCATCCCATCGCATCCCATCGCGCATCCCATCCCATCCCATCCCATCCCATCCCATCCCATCCCATCCCATCCCATCCCATCCCATCCCATCCCATCCCATCCCATCCCATCCCATCCCATCCCATCCCATCCCATCCCATCGCATCCCATCGCATCCCATCGCATCCCATCGCATCCCATCGCATCCCATCGCATCCCATCCCATCCCATCCCATCCCATCCCATCCCATCCCATCCCATCCCATCCCATCCCATCCCATCCCATCCCATCCCATCCCATCCCATCCCATCCCATCCCATCCCATCCCATCCCATCCCATCCCATCCCATCCCATCCCATCCCATCCCATCCCATCGCATCCCATCCCATCCCATCCCATCGCATCCCATCGCATCCCATCCCATCCCATCCCATCGCATCGCATCGCATCGCATCGCATCGCATCGCATCGCATCGCATCGCATCGCATCGCATCGCATCGCATCGCATCGCATCGCATCGCATCGCATCGCATCGCATCGCATCGCATCGCATCGCATCGCATCGCATCGCATCGCATCGCATCGCATCGCATCGCATCGCATCGCATCGCATCGCATCGCATCCCATCGCATCCCATCGCATCCCATCGCATCCCATCCCATCCCATCCCATCGCATCGCATCGCATCGCATCGCATCGCATCGCATCGCATCGCATCGCATCGCATCGCATCGCATCGCATCGCATCGCATCGCATCGCATCGCATCGCATCGCATCGCATCGCATCGCATCGCATCGCATCGCATCGCATCGCATCGCATCGCATCGCATCCCATCGCATCCCATCCCATCCCATCCCATCCCATCGCATCCCATCGCATCCCATCCCATCCCATCCCATCGCATCGCATCGCATCGCATCGCATCCCATCCCATCCCATCCCATCCCATCCCATCCCATCCCATCCCATCCCATCCCATCCCATCCCATCCCATCCCATCCCATCCCATCCCATCCCATCCCATCCCATCCCATCCCATCCCATCCCATCCCATCCCATCCCATCCCATCCCATCCCATCCCATCCCATCCCATCCCATCCCATCCCATCGCATCCCATCGCATCCCATCCCATCCCATCCCATCCCATCCCATCCCATCCCATCCCATCCCATCCCATCCCATCCCATCCCATCCCATCCCATCCCATCCCATCCCATCCCATCCCATCCCATCCCATCGCATCCCATCGCATCCCATCCCATCCCATCCCATCGCATCGCATCGCATCGCATCGCATCGCATCGCATCGCATCGCATCGCATCGCATCGCATCGCATCGCATCGCATCGCATCGCATCGCATCCCATCCCATCCCATCCCATCCCATCCCATCCCATCCCATCCCATCCCATCCCATCCCATCCCATCCCATCCCATCCCATCCCATCCCATCCCATCCCATCCCATCCCATCCCATCCCATCCCATCCCATCCCATCCCATCGCATCCCATCGCATCCCATCCCATCCCATCCCATCCCATCGCATCCCATCGCATCCCATCGCATCCCATCCCATCCCATCCCATCCCATCGCATCCCATCGCATCCCATCGCATCCCATCGCATCCCATCGCATCCCATCCCATCCCATCCCATCCCATCGCATCCCATCGCATCCCATCCCATCCCATCCCATCGCATCGCATCGCATCGCATCGCATCGCATCGCATCGCATCGCATCGCATCGCATCGCATCGCATCGCATCGCATCGCATCGCATCGCATCGCATCGCATCGCATCGCATCGCATCGCATCGCATCGCATCGCATCGCATCGCATCGCATCGCATCGCATCGCATCGCATCGCATCGCATCGCATCCCATCGCATCCCATCCCATCCCATCCCATCCCATCCCATCCCATCCCATCCCATCCCATCCCATCCCATCCCATCCCATCCCATCCCATCCCATCCCATCCCATCCCATCCCATCCCATCCCATCCCATCCCATCCCATCGCATCCCATCGCATCCCATCGCATCCCATCGCATCCCATCGCATCCCATCGCATCCCATCCCATCCCATCCCATCGCATCCCATCGCATCCCATCGCATCCCATCCCATCCCATCCCATCGCATCCCATCCCATCCCATCCCATCCCATCGCATCCCATCCCATCCCATCCCATCCCATCCCATCCCATCCCATCCCATCCCATCCCATCCCATCCCATCCCATCCCATCCCATCCCATCCCATCCCATCCCATCCCATCCCATCCCATCCCATCCCATCCCATCCCATCCCATCCCATCCCATCGCATCCCATCGCATCCCATCCCATCCCATCCCATCCCATCCCATCCCATCCCATCCCATCCCATCCCATCCCATCGCATCCCATCGCATCCCATCGCATCCCATCCCATCGCATCGCATCGCATCGCATCGCATCGCATCGCATCGCATCGCATCGCATCGCATCGCATCCCATCCCATCCCATCCCATCCCATCCCATCCCATCCCATCCCATCCCATCCCATCCCATCGCATCCCATCCCATCCCATCCCATCCCATCCCATCCCATCCCATCCCATCCCATCCCATCCCATCCCATCCCATCCCATCCCATCCCATCCCATCCCATCCCATCCCATCCCATCCCATCCCATCCCATCCCATTCCATCCCATCCCATCCCATCCCATCCCATCCCATCCCATCCCATCCCATCCCATCCCATCCCATCCCATCCCATCCCATCCCATCCCATCCCATCCCATCCCATCCCATCCCATCCCATCCCATCCTCGCATCTCTCCATGCTCCTTGCTTGTTGCGTGTCGTCCGTCTACCAGGCCTAGTACCGACTCTTACTGCCCTCTTCTTCTCCCTCATCAGGTGAGCCGCTCGTCTCGTCCTGTGACTCGCTAGTGCACCACTCGTTTCAGGCGTGCAGGAGTTCTTGTGCTTTCGTTCACTCATTCGCCCATTCACTCATCCCTTCATTCATTCAGCTGTTACATGCTAGTAACGCTCATTTCTTTTCAAAAGTATTGCACTCCCCCTCTCACATGTATCCCCCTCTCTTCCTCCTACTCTCATTCACTCGCACCCTTCCGCGTATCCTCTTCCTCTCACTCACTCTCTCTCCCGCCCCTCCCTCACAACTCTCAACTGTGTCTGTCTCGCCAGGCTTCTTCCAGGCGTGAGGGCTTACGTAGAAGAGCAACAGGCGAAGGTATGCGAGAGCATGATAGCACGGGTATGTTCGCTTTCTTGCAGGCCAGTGTGCACATTCCCGAGCAGCAGCGGTTGCAGCAGAAGCTGCAGATAGTAGCATCTTTTTGTGCCTGATTCCCACTTCCTCCCCTCGCGCCTGCAGGCCAGGGCGCAGATAACGGGGGGCGGCAGCAGCAGCAAGGAGCGCGCGCAGTGGCGGAAGAGGCTGCCAGACGTGGGCGCAGAGGCGGACGAGGTGCTGGGGGAGATGCGCGCACTGAGGGATAAGGACAAGCAGTGGCAGGGGCGATGCTCTGGGACCGTGTGAGTGGGCGGAAGAGGGGATAGAGAGTGGCTTGGGGGAGATGTGGTGGGCGGGTACAGGCCTGGTTGGCGGAGGAGGTGCTGGGGGAGATGCGCGCACTGAGGGACAAGGACAAGCAGTGGCAGGGACGGTGCTCTGGGACCGTGTGAGTGGGCGGAAGAGGGGAAGGGGGGTGGTTGAGGGATACGGACCTGGTTTGGGGGGAGATGGGAGAGATGTGAGTGCTGAGGGTTAAGGACAAGGTGTGGCATTGGCGGTGCTCTGGGACCGTGTGAGTGGGCGGAGAGGGGATGAGGGGAATGTGGTGAGGGGATAGGGATTCGGTTTGGGTGAGAGGCAGGGGAGACACTCCCACACTCTCCCACACTCCACACTCTTTAATCTCTCTGTCTCTCTTCCCGTTTTCCCTCCCCTCTCGTCCCTAACCAGCTATGTGGGCGGAGAGTCATACGAGAAGCATATGAAGCTCATATCGGATGCCTACACCATGTGAGTAAAGCGAAAGTGAACGTATGGGGTTTGTGTCGTGAGACGCCTCACAAGGTGTGTGAGAAGAGAGTCATACGAGAAGCACAAGAAGCTCATATCAGATGCGTACACCCTGTGAGTGGGCGCCTGCGGTTGGGAAGAGGGTGTAAGAGGGTTGTCAGATTGTACCACCATGCATGCACCTGGTGGGAACATGGTGATTGGCTGGGCTGGGTTCAGGTGTGGAAGAGGGTTGGAAAGAGTTTTACGAGGGTGTAAAGAGGGTTTTAAGGCCGTATTACCATGTAACCTGGTGGGGTGGGTGGGTGGGCAGGTGCGACTGTTGAGGCACAGCACAGCACATCAGAGGCCATGGCCAGCCAGATGCATGATGAGATAGGAATCAACGGGTGCAATGTCTCCTTTGGGGTCCCAGCATTGAGCCCCTCTCAAGCTGTCCGAAACAGAATCCCCTCACCCTCCTCCTCTTCTCCACCCTCCTCCTCCTCCTCGCCCAGGTTTCAGCACACCAACCCCCTACACCCAGACGTCTTCCCCAGCATCACTCGCTCTCTCCCTCTTCTTTCCTTTAACCATCCGTCCCCCCTCTCGCCCCGTCCTCCCACCCCCCCACCCTCTCCATCCCCCAGGTTTCAGCACACCAACCCCTTGCATCCAGACGTCTTCCCCAGCATCACTCGCTTCGAGGCGGAGGTGGTTGCCATGACTGCTGCGCTGCTGGAGGGGGGGGAGGGGGGGGGAGGCGAGGAGAGGGGAGAGACCACAAAAGCTGCAGGAAACTTTGAGTTGATTTAGTTTTTCTCCAGCCTGACTCGTTCTTTTTCCCCTTTGCCTCCCTCCTCCATTCCCCTCCCCTTCTCGCTTCCCCCTCTCCTCCCCATCGTGCAGGTTCCAGCACACCAACCCCTTGCATCCCGACGTCTTCCCCAGCATCACTCGCTTCGAGGCCGAGGTGGTTGCCATGACTGCTGCGCTGCTGGGGGGAGGGGGAGGAGATGGGAACGGGGAGAACGGGAGCAGTGACAAAGTGGTTCAGGGAGGAGAGAAGGTGGCGGGGAAAGCGGGGGCGAAGGTGGGGAAGGGAGGGAAGGGAGAGGCGGGGAGGGAGGTGTGTGGGAACATGACGAGTGGAGGGTCGGAGAGTATTTTGATGGCTGTGAAGGCTGCTAGGGACTACATGCGCGCCAAGAAAGGCATCACGCAACCTGAGATGTGAGTGCTGATGGTGCTGCTGCTGGGTGCTGCTGAGTACTTCCTGAAAGGTGCACCTGCTGCGAGCCCCCATGGCAAATGAAGGGGGGACACTGTAGTTCTTTCTCTCCCTGCCGTCTGCCCTTCTGCCTGCCTGCTTCCTTTCAACTGCTCCACTAGCCCATTCTTCTCCCTCCTACCCTCTTCCACCCATTCACCCACGCGCTACACCCCGTCTCAGCGCTTGCTGCGGATGACAAGGCAGCAGAGATTTGAGGCGCCTCAAAAGTTCACCCATGCACTGCACCCCGTCTCGGCACACGCTGCGTACGACAAGGCAGCAGAGTGCTTCTATGTGCACCTGCTCTAGCATCCTCAATGTCTCCATCCTGCCCTCCCCCGCCCACGGTCCAACACACCACCCACTCACCCCACCACTCAGGATAGTACCATATCAGCGCTTGCTGCGTAAGACCAGGCAGCAGAGTGCTTCCACGTGCACCTGCTTCACTAGCCTCATCGTCTCCCTCTCCTCCCCCGCCCATGCACTCGCACACGCACCAACCCCACAGGATAGTACCCGTGTCAGCGCATGCAGCGTACGACAAGGCAGCAGAGTATTTTCACGTGCACTTGCTGTACTAACCTCATTGTCTCAATCCCCTCCCCCAACCATTCACCCGCACGCACGCACACACCCACGCACCAACCTCACAGGATAGTGCCAGTATCAGCGCATGCAGCGTACGACAAGGCTGCAGAGTATTTTCAGGTGCACCTGCTGCGAGCCCACCCACTCCCTCCCACCCTCCCACACCCAAACACCACCCACACACACCACCCTCCCCCACACTCCTCCCACAGGATAGTGCCAGTATCAGCGCATGCAGCGTACGACAAGGCTGCAGAGTATTTTCAGGTGCACCTGCTGCGAGCCCCCGTGGCAGACGGAGAGGGGACACAGTCTTCTTTCACTTCTCCAACTGCCCTTCTGCCACCTCTTCCTCTCCTACTCACTCACACACCCCCCACCACACAGGATAGTACCCGTATCAGCGCATGCAGCGTACGACAAGGCAGCGGAGTATTTCCAGGTGCACTTGCTGCGAGCCCCCGTGGCGGACGACTGGTGTGTGGAGGTGGATGCAGTGCGGCGCCTCTGCTCCCGCAACACCGTGCTGGTGAGAGTTCAGTGTGTGTTGTGGGCTGGTGAGAATCTGGTGTTGACATTTTATGGTTGGGTATCCTCAAATCCTGCACTGGAGGTGGATGCAGTGCAGCGCCTCTGCTCCCGCAACACCGTGCTGGTGAGGGGCTGTGTGTGGGCTGTGTGCGTATTGGTGAAAGCTTTGGGCTGGGAGAGCTGTGTGTGTGTTGGGCCTTCGCGTGCGGCAGTATTGTCGACTGGTGTGTGGAGGTGGATGCAGTGCGGCGCCTCTGCTCCCGCAACACTGTGCTGGTGAGGGCTGTGGGCTGGTGAGCGCTGTGGGCTTGTGGGCGCTCTCTGTGTGGGCTGGGCTGTCGGTGCATGTGTTAGTCCTTTGCATGTGGCAGTATCAGCGGCTGGTGTGTGGAGGTGGACGCAGTGCGGCACCTCTGCTCCCGCAACACCGTGCTGGTGACTTCTGTGTGCGTGTGGGCTTGCGAGGGCTGCGGGCCGGTGAGTACCAGTTCAGCTGTTGATATTCCATGGTTGGGTATCAAGGTATCATCAGCCCCTGCAGTGGAGGTGGATGCAGTGCGGAGCCTCTGCTCCCGCAACACTGTGCTGGTGAGAGGCTGTGGGCTGGTGGCAGCTGTGGGCTGTGGGCTTGCGATCACTGCGTGTCCTTGCTCTGGCAATCTCTGGTATCAACAGCCGGCTCCCACTGCCCATTCTTGCCCTCCTTCACCCATTGCTGCCTTCCCGTGATTGCTGAAGGGGGTCTCCTCCCTTTCCTCCCTCTTCTCCCTCTTCTCCCTCTTCTCACCCTCCTCCCTCTCCTCCCCTTTCCTTCCTCTCCCTCCGCTTCCTCCCCCGTGCAGATAGTGGCATCAGCGCCTGGCTTTCCACATGGCATCATCGACCCTATTCCGGTATGCCTGCCCATTGCACCCTTGCTACCTTCCTATCTCACACATGCTCACAACTTCTCACAACTTCTCTGCTCCACTTCTCCCACTAGTCGACTCAGAGCATTTTTGTACTCAAGACAGCTGCAGGCACAGCACACAGACTTTCCACTCCTCCCCGCCTGCAGCAGCTGGAAAGAGATAGCAGCGCATGGAGCCACGTATCTGTCTGGCAGTGCACGTAGCCTGCTGCAAAATCAACCAATTCTTCCTCTTCAAATCCTCCCCGCTGCCCTCCCCATCCCCCCCTGCATTGCAACCCCCCACCCCCCCCCCCCCCCCAACCCCCCGGGCCACGGCAGGAGTTGGGCGAGATGGCGTTGCGCTGGGGCACGTGTCTGCATGTGGACTGCTGCCTCGGAGGCTTCGTGCTGCCCTTTGCTAAGAAGCTCGGGTGGGTCCCTGGTCCCTTCCGCCGACCCCTCTCCCCTTCCCTTCCGCCTTCCCCTCTCCCCTTCCATTCTGTCTTATCCTCTCCCCTTCCCTTCCGCCTTCCCCTCTCCCCTTCCATTCTGTCTTATCCTCTCCCATTCCTTTCCGCCTTCCCCTCTCCCCTTCCATTCTGTCTTATCCTCTCCCCTTTCCTTCCGCCTTCCCCTCTCCCCTTCCATTCTGTCTTATCCTCTCCCCTCCCTTTCCGCCTTCCCCTCTCCCCTTCCCTTCCACCTTCCCCTCTTCCCTTTCCGCCTTCTCTTCCACCCTTACTTCTCTTTTACTCTCCTCCTGTCTCATCTCGTTCTCCTCCAACTACCCCGTCCCCCTTCCCCTTACCCTCGCCCCGTTCCCATTGCCCTCACCCCCCCCGTCCGCCTCCCACGCGAGTCTTGCTCTCCATCCATCCCCATCCCACGGCCTCTCTGATTTACCTCTATCTACCTCCTGCTATTCCTTTCACTGCTCTTTGCTTCTCCTTCACCTCTGCCCCCTCTTCCTCCTTCCTCCCATTTTCCCGCCCACCTTCCTCCCCACCTCCCCCCTGTGCATTCTCTCCCACAGGCTCTGCGTTCTCCGCCTCTCTGCCCCCCGCTCCTTCACCCCATCCCCAGCTACCCCCTCCCGCCCTTGGACTTTACGGTCCCTGGAGTGACGTCCTTGTCTGTGGAGTTTCAGTCTGCCATAAGTACGGCCTCGCTCCTAAGGGCAACCTCTAACACACTTCCACGCCTTCCCTCCCCCACACACCCGCCACCTTCCCCCCACTCCCCCCATACCCCTTCCCCTCCGCCTCTCCCAGCTACCCCCTCCCGCCCTTTGACTTCTCAGTGCCTGGAGTGACGTCCATGTCAGTGGACTGCCATAAGCACGGCCTCGCTTGCTCCCAAGGGCAGCCCCAACACACTATCACGCCTCACACACACCCGCCACCTTCCCTCTCCCCCGTTCCCCCCAGCTACCCCCTCCCGCCCTTTGACTTCTCGGTGCCTGGAGTGACGTCCATGTCAGTGGACTGCCATAAGCACGGCCTCGCTTGCTCCCAAGGGCAGCCCCAACACACTATCACGCCTCACACACACCCGCCACCTTCCCTCTCCCCCGTTCCCCCCAGCTACCCACTCCCGCCCTTTGACTTCTCGGTGCCTGGAGTGACGTCCATGTCAGTGGACTGCCATAAGCACGGCCTCGCTTGCTCCCAAGGGCAGCCCCAACACACTATCACGCCTCACACACACCCGCCACCTTCCCTCTCCCCCGTTCCCCCCAGCTACCCCCTCCCGCCCTTTGACTTCTCGGTGCCTGGAGTGACGTCCATGTCAGTGGACTGCCATAAGCACGGCCTCGCTTGCTCCCAAGGGCAGCCCCAACACACTATCACGCCTCACACACACCCGCCACCTTCCCTCTCCCCCGTTCCCCCCAGCTACCCCCTCCCGCCCTTTGACTTCTCGGTGCCTGGAGTGACGTCCATGTCTGTGGACTGCCATAAGCACGGCCTCGCTTGCTCCCAAGGGCAGCCCCAACACACTATCACGCCTCACACACACCCGCCACCTTCCCTCTCCCCCGTTCCCCCCAGCTACCCCCTCCCGCCCTTTGACTTCTCAGTGCCTGGAGTGACGTCCATGTCTGTGGACTGCCATAAGCACGGCCTCGCTTGCTCCCAAGGGCAGCCCCAACACACTATCACGCCTCACACACACCCGCCACCTTCCCTCTCCCCCGTTCCCCCCAGCTACCCCCTCCCGCCCTTTGACTTCTCGGTGCCTGGAGTGACGTCCATGTCAGTGGACTGCCATAAGCACGGCCTCGCTTGCTCCCAAGGGCAGCCCCAACACACTATCACGCCTCACACACACCCGCCACCTTCCCTCTCCCCCGTTCCCCCCAGCTACCCACTCCCGCCCTTTGACTTCTCGGTGCCTGGAGTGACGTCCATGTCAGTGGACTGCCATAAGCACGGCCTCGCTTGCTCCCAAGGGCAGCCCCAACACACTATCACGCCTCACACACACCCGCCACCTTCCCTCTCCCCCGTTCCCCCCAGCTACCCACTCCCGCCCTTTGACTTCTCGGTGCCTGGAGTGACGTCCATGTCAGTGGACTGCCATAAGCACGGCCTCGCTTGCTCCCAAGGGCAGCCCCAACACACTATCACGCCTCACACACACCCGCCACCTTCCCTCTCCCCCGTTCCCCCCAGCTACCCCCTCCCGCCCTTTGACTTCTCGGTGCCTGGAGTGACGTCCATGTCAGTGGACTGCCATAAGCACGGCCTCGCTTGCTCCCAAGGGCAGCCCCAACACACTATCACGCCTCACACACACCCGCCACCTTCCCTCTCCCCCGTTCCCCCCAGCTACCCCCTCCCGCCCTTTGACTTCTCGGTGCCTGGAGTGACGTCCATGTCTGTGGACTGCCATAAGCACGGCCTCGCTTGCTCCCAAGGGCAGCCCCAACACACTATCACGCCTCACACACACCCGCCACCTTCCCTCTCCCCCGTTCCCCCCAGCTACCCCCTCCCGCCCTTTGACTTCTCAGTGCCTGGAGTGACGTCCATGTCAGTGGACTGCCATAAGCACGGCCTCGCTTGCTCCCAAGGGCAGCCCCAACACACTATCACGCCTCACACACACCCGCCACCTTCCCTCTCCCCCGTTCCCCCCAGCTACCCCCTCCCGCCCTTTGACTTCTCGGTGCCTGGAGTGACGTCCATGTCAGTGGACTGCCATAAGCACGGCCTCGCTTGCTCCCAAGGGCAGCCCCAACACACTATCACGCCTCACACACACCCGCCACCTTCCCTCTCCCCCGTTCCCCCCAGCTACCCCCTCCCGCCCTTTGACTTCTCAGTGCCTGGAGTGACGTCCATGTCAGTGGACTGCCATAAGCACGGCCTCGCTTGCTCCCAAGGGCAGCCCCAACACACTATCACGCCTCACACACACCCGCCACCTTCCCTCTCCCCCGTTCCCCCCAGCTACCCCCTCCCGCCCTTTGACTTCTCAGTGCCTGGAGTGACGTCCATGTCAGTGGACTGCCATAAGCACGGCCTCGCTTGCTCCCAAGGGCAGCCCCAACACACTATCACGCCTCACACACACCCGCCACCTTCCCTCTCCCCCGTTCCCCCCAGCTACCCCCTCCCGCCCTTTGACTTCTCAGTGCCTGGAGTGACGTCCATGTCAGTGGACTGCCATAAGCATGGCCTCGCTTGCTCCCAAGGGCAGCCCCAACACACTATCACGCCTCACACACACCCGCCACCTTCCCTCTCCCCCGTTCCCCCCAGCTACCCCCTCCCGCCCTTTGACTTCTCAGTGCCTGGAGTGACGTCCATGTCTGTGGACTGCCATAAGCACGGCCTCGCTTGCTCCCAAGGGCAGCCCCAACACACTATCACGCCTCACACACACCCGCCACCTTCCCTCTCCCCCGTTCCCCCCAGCTACCCCCTCCCGCCCTTTGACTTCTCGGTGCCTGGAGTGACGTCCATGTCAGTGGACTGCCATAAGCACGGCCTCGCTTGCTCCCAAGGGCAGCCCCAACACACTATCACGCCTCACACACACCCGCCACCTTCCCTCTCCCCCGTTCCCCCCAGCTACCCCCTCCCGCCCTTTGACTTCTCAGTGCCTGGAGTGACGTCCATGTCTGTGGACTGCCATAAGCACGGCCTCGCTTGCTCCCAAGGGCAGCCCCAACACACTATCACGCCTCACACACACCCGCCACCTTCCCTCTCCCCCGTTCCCCCCAGCTACCCCCTCCCGCCCTTTGACTTCTCGGTGCCTGGAGTGACGTCCATGTCAGTGGACTGCCATAAGCACGGCCTCGCTTGCTCCCAAGGGCAGCCCCAACACACTATCACGCCTCACACACACCCGCCACCTTCCCTCTCCCCCGTTCCCCTCAGCTACCCCCTCCCGCCCTTTGACTTCTCAGTGCCTGGAGTGACGTCCATGTCTGTGGACTGCCATAAGCACGGCCTCGCTTGCTCCCAAGGGCAGCCCCAACACACTATCACGCCTCACACACACCCGCCACCTTCCCTCTCCCCCGTTCCCCCCAGCTACACCCTCCCGCCCTTTGACTTCTCAGTGCCTGGAGTGACGTCCATGTCAGTGGACTGCCATAAGCACGGCCTCGCTTGCTCCCAAGGGCAGCCCCAACACACTATCACGCCTCACACACACCCGCCACCTTCCCTCTCCCCCGTTCCCCCCAGCTACCCCCTCCCGCCCTTTGACTTCTCAGTGCCTGGAGTGACGTCCATGTCAGTGGACTGCCATAAGCACGGCCTCGCTTGCTCCCAAGGGCAGCCCCAACACACTATCACGCCTCACACACACCCGCCACCTTCCCTCTCCCCCGTTCCCCCCAGCTACCCCCTCCCGCCCTTTGACTTCTCGGTGCCTGGAGTGACGTCCATGTCTGTGGACTGCCATAAGCACGGCCTCGCTTGCTCCCAAGGGCAGCCCCAACACACTATCACGCCTCACACACACCCGCCACCTTCCCTCTCCCCCGTTCCCCCCAGCTACCCCCTCCCGCCCTTTGACTTCTCAGTGCCTGGAGTGACGTCCATGTCAGTGGACTGCCATAAGCATGGCCTCGCTTGCTCCCAAGGGCAGCCCCAACACACTATCACGCCTCACACACACCCGCCACCTTCCCTCTCCCCCGTTCCCCCCAGCTACCCCCTCCCGCCCTTTGACTTCTCAGTGCCTGGAGTGACGTCCATGTCTGTGGACTGCCATAAGCACGGCCTCGCTTGCTCCCAAGGGCAGCCCCAACACACTATCACGCCTCACACACACCCGCCACCTTCCCTCTCCCCCGTTCCCCCCAGCTACCCCCTCCCGCCCTTTGACTTCTCGGTGCCTGGAGTGACGTCCATGTCAGTGGACTGCCATAAGCACGGCCTCGCTTGCTCCCAAGGGCAGCCCCAACACACTATCACGCCTCACACACACCCGCCACCTTCCCTCTCCCCCGTTCCCCCCAGCTACCCCCTCCCGCCCTTTGACTTCTCAGTGCCTGGAGTGACGTCCATGTCTGTGGACTGCCATAAGCACGGCCTCGCTTGCTCCCAAGGGCAGCCCCAACACACTATCACGCCTCACACACACCCGCCACCTTCCCTCTCCCCCGTTCCCCCCAGCTACCCCCTCCCGCCCTTTGACTTCTCGGTGCCTGGAGTGACGTCCATGTCAGTGGACTGCCATAAGCACGGCCTCGCTTGCTCCCAAGGGCAGCCCCAACACACTATCACGCCTCACACACACCCGCCACCTTCCCTCTCCCCCGTTCCCCTCAGCTACCCCCTCCCGCCCTTTGACTTCTCAGTGCCTGGAGTGACGTCCATGTCTGTGGACTGCCATAAGCACGGCCTCGCTTGCTCCCAAGGGCAGCCCCAACACACTATCACGCCTCACACACACCCGCCACCTTCCCTCTCCCCCGTTCCCCCCAGCTACACCCTCCCGCCCTTTGACTTCTCAGTGCCTGGAGTGACGTCCATGTCAGTGGACTGCCATAAGCACGGCCTCGCTTGCTCCCAAGGGCAGCCCCAACACACTATCACGCCTCACACACACCCGCCACCTTCCCTCTCCCCCGTTCCCCCCAGCTACCCCCTCCCGCCCTTTGACTTCTCGGTGCCTGGAGTGACGTCCATGTCTGTGGACTGCCATAAGCACGGCCTCGCTTGCTCCCAAGGGCAGCCCCAACACACTATCACGCCTCACACACACCCGCCACCTTCCCTCTCCCCCGTTCCCCCCAGCTACCCACTCCCGCCCTTTGACTTCTCGGTGCCTGGAGTGACGTCCATGTCAGTGGACTGCCATAAGCACGGCCTCGCTTGCTCCCAAGGGCAGCCCCAACACACTATCACGCCTCACACACACCCGCCACCTTCCCTCTCCCCCGTTCCCCCCAGCTACCCCCTCCCGCCCTTTGACTTCTCAGTGCCTGGAGTGACGTCCATGTCTGTGGACTGCCATAAGCACGGCCTCGCTTGCTCCCAAGGGCAGCCCCAACACACTATCACGCCTCACACACACCCGCCACCTTCCCTCTCCCCCGTTCCCCCCAGCTACCCCCTCCCGCCCTTTGACTTCTCAGTGCCTGGAGTGACGTCCATGTCTGTGGACTGCCATAAGCACGGCCTCGCTTGCTCCCAAGGGCAGCCCCAACACACTATCACGCCTCACACACACCCGCCACCTTCCCTCTCCCCCGTTCCCCCCAGCTACCCCCTCCCGCCCTTTGACTTCTCGGTGCCTGGAGTGACGTCCATGTCTGTGGACTGCCATAAGCACGGCCTCGCTTGCTCCCAAGGGCAGCCCCAACACACTATCACGCCTCACACACACCCGCCACCTTCCCTCTCCCCCGTTCCCCCCAGCTACCCCCTCCCGCCCTTTGACTTCTCGGTGCCTGGAGTGACGTCCATGTCAGTGGACTGCCATAAGCACGGCCTCGCTTGCTCCCAAGGGCAGCCCCAACACACTATCACGCCTCACACACACCCGCCACCTTCCCTCTCCCCCGTTCCCCCCAGCTACCCCCTCCCGCCCTTTGACTTCTCAGTGCCTGGAGTGACGTCCATGTCTGTGGACTGCCATAAGCACGGCCTCGCTTGCTCCCAAGGGCAGCCCCAACACACTATCACGCCTCACACACACCCGCCACCTTCCCTCTCCCCCGTTCCCCCCAGCTACCCCCTCCCGCCCTTTGACTTCTCGGTGCCTGGAGTGACGTCCATGTCAGTGGACTGCCATAAGCACGGCCTCGCTTGCTCCCAAGGGCAGCCCCAACACACTATCACGCCTCACACACACCCGCCACCTTCCCTCTCCCCCGTTCCCCCCAGCTACCCCCTCCCGCCCTTTGACTTCTCAGTGCCTGGAGTGACGTCCATGTCTGTGGACTGCCATAAGCACGGCCTCGCTTGCTCCCAAGGGCAGCCCCAACACACTATCACGCCTCACACACACCCGCCACCTTCCCTCTCCCCCGTTCCCCCCAGCTACCCCCTCCCGCCCTTTGACTTCTCAGTGCCTGGAGTGACGTCCATGTCTGTGGACGTCCACAAGTACGGCCTCGCTCCCAAGGGCACGTCGGTGGTGCTGTACCGGAACCGAGAGATCAGGAAGGTGAGGGAGTGTGGGCTGGGGGGTGGTATGCGGTTAGGGGGAATGCATGGTGGTTGCCTTTTGATGGCGCTGCCAAGGGCACGTCCGTTGTGCTGTACCGGAACCGAGAGATCAGGAAGATGAGGAAGCAGGGGAGGTGGGGACTGAGAAGTGGGGGGGACTGAGAAGGCGAAGGGTGATGCGGATGGGGGGACTGACACCGCTCCCAAGGGCACGTCCGTGGTGCTGTATCAGAACAGGGAGACCAGGAAGGTGAGCGGGCGGTGGGGGAGGGGTATGGGGAGGATGGAGGGGAGGGGGGAATGGGTGTTGGATGTGTTGAGATGGAGTGCTGCACCCTAAGGCACGTCCGTGGTGCTTTATCTCAACAGAGATATCAGGAAGGTGAGGGGACAGGGTGGGAGGGGTGGGTATGCAAATGTGTATACACACATATATCATGATGCATATGTTTGTCCCTCTCACAGTGTTGCTCTCTCTCTCTTCCACTCTCGCCTTTGCCTGACCCCTGTCCTTGCCTCACCTGCCCTCTCTCTTCTTTCCACTTCTTGCTTGCGTTGCTCCCATGTCTCTCTCCCCTTCCCCCCCCAACACCAACGCGCTTTGGCCAACGCTGATGCGCCATGTCGTGTCGTATGGTGTCAACGTGCCATCAGCATCAATTCTGCGCCGGTGAGTGCCTGGCGGACGCTCGTAGAAGCTACAACGCATTTCCTGCTACGCGTGCTTCCATGCGTGCTGCCATGTGTGCTACATCGTCTCCACGTCTCGGGGTTATCGCAGTGGGAGTTGTCACACCATCCATCGATCAATCACCATTCCACAGGAGGAGGCAGAGGAGGAGCAGGAGGAGGATGGTGATTGATGTTAGAAGCACTCCTCTGCCTCCTCCTGCTTTTAACATCAGCTTTACCACCCTGCCCCATGCCCGCTTCCCCCTGAAGGGTCGAGGGTTGAGTGTTGAGGCACTCCTCCGCCTCCTCCTGATCATAACATCAACTCCCCTTCAGCTTTACTACCCTGCCCCATGCCCGCTATTTCGCCCCCTGCGCCCTGCGCCTTGCCCCCTACTCCTTCCCCCCGGCCCATGGCTCCTCTCCTGATCCCCTTTCTCCCGCCCCCCTCCCCTCTTCCCCCTGCCAATCTCCCCCATCCCCTTGCCCCCTGCGCTCTGTGCACAGTGACGGAGTGGAGTGGTGGGCTCTATGTCTCTCCCACTGTCTCTGGCAGTCGCTCCGGTGCTCTCATTGCTGGCGCCTGGGCAGCCATGCGGAGTATCGGCATGCAGGGTGGGTGGGGTGCGGTAGGGTGTGGTGGGATGCGGGGTTTGCAGTTGTGTGTGGAGTGTGGGATGGCGTGGTGGTTCGGGTGTGGTGTGGGGCGCGGTGTGTGGGTAGAGTGCGTTGCGAGGTGCTGCTGTGTGCCTTGCAGTATTTAGCTGTTTGCCTCTGCTGCTGTTTTGTGCCTCTGCTACTTGTTTTGATGCCCTTCTCCTCCCCCTCCTCCTCCTCCCCCCTCCATCTGCTTCTCCCTCACCTATTCCCTGCGCCGTCAGGCTACATGGACATCACAAAACGACTCATGGAGGCATCAAAAGCAATCGTGGCAGGGTAGGTGGGCTGGTGGGTCTGCGAATGGTTGGTTCTTTGTGGAATGCTCGAGGGTGTGGTGAAGATTTCTTGTGGGGGAAGAGAATCGCTTTTGAGAATTCTCAAAGGGAAGGGGCCTACGGATTTGTGCACCGCAGTGTGTCCTTCCCTCCTCCTTTCTCTTTTCTGGTGTGGCGACATGACATCTGAGCCTCTTTTCCCTTTCCCCAATCATTCTCTCCACCTTCTCTGTCAGCCCTTGCGTGTCTGTTCTCTGTCGTTACCCCTTCCAACCCCTCCCACACACGCACGCACAAAACCCAGAGTATCACTTGTACAGAAACTGCCAGTGGTGGGGATGCCACATGTGTATAGCGGCAGCGCTGGCTTTTGAGACATATTTGAAATCATCCACTCCCTCCCCGCCTCCCACCACGCACACACCCCCACCAGAGTATCGCGCATAAAGGGACTGCAGGTGGTGGGGGAACCGGACATGACAGTCATAGCAATGACATCCGATGAGTTGGACATTTACCGGGTGAATGATGCCATGTCCAGCAAGGGATGGGCCCTCTCCGCCCTGCACAAACCAGCCAGGTGAGTTTTGAGGCGTCTCAAAAGCCGGACATGACAGTTATAGCAATGGCATCTGATGAGCTGGACATTTACCGGGTGAATGATGCCATGTCCAGCAAGGGATGGGCCCTCTCCGCCCTGCATAAACCCGCCAGGTGAATGCCCCTCCACCCCTTTGCACCCCTCTCCACCACCCCGCATGCCCCTGCACTCCCTCCTTACCCCTCCGCGCCCCTCCATATCCCGCATCTGGCATGCTGCATTCTCCTGTGTGCAACACTGCAGTTTGTGGTGAAAGGCTGACTGGCCCTCCACCCCTTCCACCGCTCCCCACCCCTCCAAACATGCAGCATTCACCCATGTGTGACGCTGCAGCATGTGGCTTAGACTAATCTCCCTACCACCCGCTTTCACCCTGCTCCACGCCCCTCCATCACTCTCCACCCCTTCCAACTTGCAACATTTACCCGTGTGTGACGCTGCAGCTTTGATCTCCACACTAATCGCCCCACCACTCCCCTGCCTCCACCCCTCACCGCTCCCCACCCCTCCCAACACAGCATTCACCTGTGTGTGACGCTGCAGCATGTGGGCGTGGTGGATGCTTTCCTGGAAGACCTACAGGCTGCTGTGGATGAGGTGAGGGGGAGGGGAGGGGTGAGGGGGGAGAGGGGAGGTTTGGGGGAAAGGCTGGGGGGCCAGGAGGGAAGGAAGGCTGGGAAGGCTAGGAGGTCAGGAGGGAAGGAAGGCTAGGAAGGCTAGGAGGTCAGGAGGGAAGGAAGGCTAGGAAGGCTAGGAGGTCAGGAGGGAAGGAAGGCTGGGGGGCCGGGATTGGGGATAGAGATGAGGGTAGTTGTGGATGCTTTCCTGGCAGACCTACAGACAGCTGCGGATGAGGTGAGGGGGAGGGGGGGCGTGGGGAGGAAGGAGTAAGGGGGGGAATCTGAGAGAATGCCTTCCTGACGGACCTACAGGCTGCTGTGGATGAGGTGAGGTGAGGGGGAGTGGGGTTTGGGAGGGGAGAGAGGGCTGGGGGAGGGAGTGGAGTGAGGGGTGAATATGGGGGGTTGGTGGTGTGCGCAGCTGAGGGGGAAGAGGGGGGAAGGAATGGGGAGGACAGCCATGCATGCTTGGATGTGCGTGACGGGGGTTCTGGCAGCAGCACGAGCAGAACAAACCATACTGGGCTTGAGGGGTATCCTGATTATACCAGAGCCTCGTGTAACAAATCCTACTCCTCTCCCTCATCCCTGCCTGTATGTCTCCAATCTCCACTTTCTTTCATCCCCACCTCGTGCGCCCTCTCCTCCTCATCCTCCTCTCACCCCTTCTCCCACCAACCCCCTCTTCCCCCACCATTCTCAGGTGCGCTCATCACCCTCCCCTTCATCTGAAGGCATGGCTCCCATCTATGGCGCTGGTAACCGCATGCCGGACAGAGGAGCTGTGAAGGAGCTGCTGTTGGACTATATGGACTCCCTCACATGATTTGTGGTGTTGTATATCTCCGTACCGCCGTCCTCCTGTGCATAGCAACGTGACCAGGCTTTTTCTCTTTCTCGCGGTAGAAGCAGCCTTATTGTCCCAGTTGCTTGGAGCTGCATTGCATATCCATGGAAGGTAGCATGTGTAAACTCGGAATTATTAGAACCTCCTGATTCCTTAAACAAACATACGCTAGCCTTGTGCATGGAGGCTTGAATGAAGAAATTACGTGACATGAATGAGCTAGTGAAGATACACATATCGGTAAATATTAATGTTACGATGAAGGGTATGGGGAAGGGTCGTACTTCCGTCAAGATTATCCCACGTCTGATCTTTGCTGACGCCCCGTAACCAGCTTCTCTCGTGGCAAATCCTCTGAAGCGAATGAAAAGGAAACAGCGTGGAACGGAACCCCATCGGCTTTTGACGACGCGCACAGCTCAGCCACAAGACCAGGCAGCGACTCGCAATCAGAATCTAGTCTCATCCACGCCTGGATGATCTGCCTTTCTCATTCCTCGGCGCAACAAGCCTCTTCGCATTCTTCAGGGCGTGTACACTAAACACATCACACGCTGACACTGCACGCTGGAAGGACTCTGCGTCCGACACCCGTTGTCACCACCACGGTTGACTTGCTGTGTTGCAATGGTCAATCCCGACGCTAACTTACGTCAAATGAATCCGCTAAAAACACGAAGTCACTTCACCGAAACACGACCTTCAAAATTACCAGAAATTCTCCACAGCTTCCAGCCCATTTACATTCCTTGAACATACACCGTAAGCCTATTCCATCTCCCATCCGCTCCGACCAGAAGTGCATTCTTTTGGAGCACCACAGCATTTGAACCTGTGTCCTCTAGCATCATCCTTAATCCCTCATTCCGAGCCCTCTGTCGCAAAGCATCCTTAACTTCGTGCAAATGGCGTGCGTTCTCCAACAAGCCGCCTCTCTGTCCAGCCTCGCCGCCTCTCGCGGAGGCCAAAGCGGTGCGCTCAAACATGCGGAACGCGCCAAAGCCGCCGTCCCAAACAATGTCTCCCCGTCTGTTGTTTGCTCGGCACAACGCAAAGTGAATGAGGTGAGGAAACGGCACTGGACATATGTCCTTTACTTTTGACTGCAATAAAACTGCAAACCCATCATGACTTTTGGGTTGTCCCCCCACCACAGCGGCTTGACACTGCCTCACTGTTTTCAAACGGCTCGCAATATTGTTTGAGGAAACGGACGTGGAGGGGTTTGTCTTGATTCTGGAAGCCCGTACTCAACGGCGCTGACGCAGATGCTAGAAGGATGGCTTTGAAATAAAGCATTGGACGCATGCATGCGGAGGAGTCTTTGGCCTCGAGAGTCTTTTAAATCACTCAGCTGGATTTCTCAGCTTGGTCATGAATGCCTTTCCCTCGTCCACCGAGCCTTTCCAAGTTGATTCACTTGCCACTGCTGGTAACACGCGAATAACGTGCAGTCGCTTCCAATACAGTGGGTTTGGTTAGAAAGCATGCCTTCGTGTTTCGACAAGAAAATACCCTTGCCTTTTCCTTCCTAGACCCTTGCTATTTTTCATAGCCGATCGCACCATTTGCGTTCCTATGTGCTTTCCTCCCCCCCAACTTGCCAATGTTACCACGACCTTCAGGCACCAATCACACGCCGCCACCTGTCCCTCCTCATCGCCACTTCCTCCGTCGCTCTCTCCGCCCTCACCCTCCCCGACTCCGCCTCCGCGCGTTCCCGCGACGAGGGCAAGCGGGAGGCGCTGGAGCGCGTCCGCGAAGAGGCGCTGGCTCGCCAGCGTGAGGCGGAGGCCGCCGCGGCAGCGGAAGCAGCGGCGGAAGCGGAAGCAGCCGCAGCAGCAGAAGCAGCCGCAGCAGCGGAAGAAGCAGCAGCAGCGGAAGCTGCGCAAGCTGCAGAGGCAGCGGGAGAAGACGCGGCGGAAGCAGCTGCGGAAGACGCCGCCGCAGACGGCGGCGCTGAAATTGTTGGGGAAAAATCAGAGACTAGCGCAGAGGCGGTGGGGGAAGGATCGGGGGCGGATTCTGCTCCTGCTGCAGGGAAGGAGGACGCTAGTGACAGTAACAGGTCTGACGCCAAGGGTATAAACCCTCGGGAAATGGTGGGGGATATGATGGAAGACGTGATGGAGATGGTGGATGACATGATGGGCGGCGTCTCGTCTCTTATGGACAAGCTGTTGTCACTTACCCCTCCGAAAGGGTCGTCGTAAGTGGTGGGCGTAGGCTAGGCTTGATTACCAAGGCTTGGCTGTTTAGGAGTTTAGCTGGTATGTTCCTCGTTACTGGTACCGGTATTAGCCAGACAACCAAGCCTGATAATTCCACACACAACAATCGACAAACCGGAAAGTCGGAATTGGCTAAAGTGTAAAATAATAGAACAAAGCAGTTTCACTTTCAGTTAAGGTACGGTTATAACAGAAAGTTTGAGTTACAACTCAATAGAGTAGTTACGGTATTCCCCATGTGCCATCACTGCTGCCGTAGATCAATTTGGCACAAGCAACACATGCACATACCTACAAAAAAACAAACCTAGGACAGTGTCAAGAAAATTGGCGCCAAGTGCTCTCTAGTACTGAGGAGAGCACACATCCTGTGGTCTTCAGTGGAACTCATAACCCCCTGCTGCTGCTGCTGCTGCTGCTGCTGCTGCTGCTGCTGCTGCTGCTGGAATGACCTACTGTATTTCGTTAATGGCATGTTCCTCGGATGTAACAGCACGCCGTCAATATGCTATGCGCTAAAACGTGGATGTCCCACCAGACCAACTTCAGTTATCGTCATCGTCGTCGTCATCATCATTCTTGTTACCGTTCGCCCCGTTTCTTCTACTCGAATTTCCTCCATTCGACCCTCCACCCGCCCCAGCCTGCTTACGACCACGCGCATTCCCAGTGCCACCTGGGTTTGTCATAGGAGCAGGTGGGGGGGGTACCGAGGCAACAGGTTTCCTTCCCCCCGTCTGCCCGCCAGGGGTACCAGACGCACCGTCAGCAGCAACGGGTCCGCGTTTCTTTCCCCTTCCGCCAGCGCCAGCCGGAACGTTCCCCGTGCCTTTGTTCGGGGCAGAACCACCAGCCTTCGGAGCAGGCACGGGAGCAGTCTTGGCAGCAGGCACGGGAGCAGACTTGGGAGCAGGCACGGGAGCGGTCTTGGGAGCAGGGACGGGAGCAGGCTTAGGACCAGGCTTGGAAGCCGGCTTGGGAGTGGGTGCCGGCACAGGCTTGGGAGCAGGTGTGGGTACAGGCTTGGGAGAAGGCGAGGTGGCAGGCGTAGGAGAATCAGCTGGTTTCTTTCCGCCGCCGGCCTTGCCGTTCCCATTGTTGACCCACCCTCCCACGCCGCGTACCAATGCGTTAGGGTCCACAATCCAGCCTCCCTGATTCACGTAATTAATTGACGAATAAGGCGCCGCTTCAGCCGCAGTCATCACTTTCGCGAATGACTCCCATCCCGTCGTGTTGTAACCCGGTCCGTAGCACCCATACGCGCCGAACGTGAGCGAATCGGTATCCTCGTAACCGTTCACAAAACCCCAGCCCTCGGCCCGGACCGATCCAGCCCCGAACATCGTATTGACGAAAACGACAGTGGAATAATCCCCCCAAGACCGCGCGAGATACCCGGGTTTAATAGGCCCTTTTCCGAAGGGCTTTAAGGAGCCTCCTAGCACGACGAAGCCGGTGTCCTGGCCCTTGTCGCGCGCCTGCGCGAAGTAACCGCCGCCCCAGTAGACGAGGCGGAACTTGCAGTCGTGGAACAGCGCCTTGGCATTGCCGAACACGAAGTCCACGCGGCCCTGGATGACTGGCGGGTTTGCGTGGCGGAGGTGGGGATTGCGGGGGAAGCGGGGGAGACGGGGGAAGATGAATGCATGGGAAGAGGACAGATGCATGGGAAGAAGCATGCGCAGATAGACGGAAGAGAAAACGCGGAAGAGGCAGCAAAGCACGGCCAAGGTTGGAAGTACGTACTGCAGTTCTTGTAGTATTGCAAGCCGATTGTAGCGTACAGGGTATCCTGCGCCGCAGGGTAATCGAGGGGAGTGGAAGGGGAAACCACAGGGGAGATTGAGCAGGGATTGCTATGGGCAGACGACAGCAGGAGGAAATACACAAGTGAAAGACTCTTTCGGAATAAGGACGAGCAATACGAAACGTGTGTGTACGGAAAAGGTGGTGTTAGATATTCAGGTCTCAAAACAAGGCGCCTCGGTAGTGTCTACGATACAAGTGCCGCTGGTCCGAGGCAGCCGCTGGCAGAGTCGGGCAGAATTCGCAGGGTTCGCAAAGTTCGCGAAGCTAAAAATTTCGCCAGGTCCTCACCTGGTACCCGAGGAAGGTGCAGCCGTAGAAGGCTACTCGCGTGCCAGCCACTTTCATCGCCACGGCTTGGTCCTCGTCGCTGTGACATCCACACGCACGCATGCACACACGCACGCATACGCCAGAGGGACACACGCAAAAGGTGAGTCCCAGGAGAATCTAGAAGTTTTTTCTGACACAGGCGGGGATAGCCTATGAGAAACGCGCGAGAAAGGAATAAGACGTTGTCTTTGCATGGTTCTGTTCTGTGCGCGCCGTGCCACCTATGCCACCTATATAGTAGCCGCGGGTTTTCCGAATTCTCGCCAGCTCTCGCGAATATCCGCGCGTTTGCTTTCGCGTCTTACCCGCCCTTCTCGCCCGGTCCGTGCGCGTTCTCGAAGATGATGTTGGAGACAACCACGTCTGAGGCCAGCAGCCGAAACGTGGCGCACTCGTCCAGACTCGAGTCGCCCGCCGCGCCCGATGACGTTATTTTCACGCCGCTGCCGGCCCTCTCGCCGACCAGTCCGATGTACCGGAGGTTTGCGGGCAGCTGAAACAAGAGAGAGATAAAAGGAGATGAATGTGAGTCAAAGAGACATGGTTAGTGTAAACCCCGACGGGCTTCTATTAGCGAAGACTTCCGCTAAACCCCAGACACAGGAGAATTTGAAAGCAAGAGCAAAGGAATGAGCAATGGATGTACAGAAGGTGGGGTAGAAGAGCCACACCGTGGGTTGTTCCTCGTATGTCCCAGCTTTAATAAAGATAACGAAGAAACGGTTGCGATTGCCCGATTGCGCAGCATTGAATGCTTCCTGTTGGGAGGCGGGGGAGAAGACAAGGACGAACGGCTGTGAGTTGACGGACGTGATTGGCGACAGACGAGATGTAAGACGAGGGGGAGTTGATGCGGCTGAATAGCAGAGGAAACTGGGTAGTTTGAGAGCGGAAAAAATGGTCGGTGCTGGGCTTAAAAAGACTGAACGGAAACGGAAACGGACCTGGATGGTAGTGTATTGGCCTGTTCCGTCTTGTGCCACGATGATATCTGCACCAGCTCCCCCAACGGCGGCCGCATCTACCCGCGGTTTCTTAGCTTCTGCCATTGATGCCAGCAGCAATGCGACGATAACCGCAATGAGATATGAGTGGCGCATTGCCGAGTGGGGTTGTCGCACAGCCATCAAAGAGGGTTGGGTGAATCTCCAAGAGAGTGATTTGGTCAGGCAATTGTAAATGCTATCACACTCATGTAGAAATGGAGAGCGCAAATGTCCTCGCGTTCATGTGGAAATGGAGAGCGGAATGGAGGTAGGTCAGTTATAGAGGTAAATTCTATCTGCGGCAGCTTCAACTCGGCTGTACTACTGTGGTGCAAGCCTTCCACCCAACGATGCAGCCGCAAAACTGGGGAGATCGGTGGAGAGCAGGTGGGTATTATGTAGTGTTTGGGTTGCACTGCGGCAGCAAGTGGGGCAGGAATTGCGCCCCGATCAATGTCGTGGGCTCATCGGAGGATTGCATCGCAGTGCCTGGAAAATGCGCGATGCGAGGAACGCGCGCTTCGTGGCGGGATTTGTGTTGGGGAGGTCTTACCCTAGGACAGGCCTATTTGGCCTGCCTAACCCAAGGGTCACCACCCCTGCAAGCACAACGTTCCCGAAAGTGCCACCCTGCCTTTGTTGATATGGCTGGAAATTTGCACATCTTCGTAAAAAGAGACTACTGTTTAGTCCGACCTCAATGCACCCTGCCAATTATTTTGAAGCTTCGCTGTGAACTAACAAACAGCTCTAGCAGTTCTCGCTCTCAATGCACCTGATTTCTTGGAAACTAGCAAAGTAACTCCGAAACCCAAACAGATGATGAGCGACACAAGTGGCCATAAAACGGGAAGAGCGACACAAGCAGCCACAAAACAATAATACTATCAGGGCTCTTGTTAAGCACCTGAAAGTGTTGATGAAGTATTGTATCGATGTACTACACTTACCCACTCAAGAGCAGGGTTAACCTTGTTCACAACTCGGATCGGTCAGACAGGGTCCTCTGCACAGAACGGATCGCCCAAAAATTCGAATGCCCCCGCTCTGCGGCTCTTCGAGGTTGGACCGGACAACCTACGTGGTTCACCTGCCGCCCCAGACGCAAGGGTACAGTATCACTCACACATACAGGAGGACTTTGTTCTAGAATGTGGCCCAGGTGCGACCATATCTGGCGTTTGGTTTGGTGTTCCCTGCATCGCCCGGAAATTCGAAGCGGCATTCTCTCCTATCGTTGGGTCGCATGCAACCGCATCTGGGACTTGCGACTGTTCTGCACGTCGCAAATTTCGGGAGTGGCCAAAGCTCACGTATCTCCAATGCCGCTGTTTATTTGCTCGCAGCTCCAAGAACCCAGGGTTTCGCAAGTTTCGCAAGCAATCGCGTGACAAAGTTACCTTCTAAAGCAGCTCCGTTGTATTCTTCCGTATGGAAGTTCAGGAGGAACTTACTATACTCATACAAAAATAAACCAATTGTTGCAAATGAGATTTAATGTATCCAGATATTTTTTTCAGAAAAAAAGCACGGAATCGCGATATCTTATTCCCGCCGTTAGCAGCTCCTGGCGAAATGACGTGTCAATGTTGTGCCCAGGTCCTATCTTATCATAATACCGTAACCACTCATAGTCAGCAGGTGCTACATGCCCAACATACGTTGCACGCAGCGTATAAGCATGCACTACGCATCTAACCGTAGCTATTCAAGTATCAACGTCATTGTCGCTGTATACGGTCCCAGGACTCTGCACCAGAGCCAGCAATGACCAGCAGCAGCATCTTGAACCTTCTAGTTGTCTCTCACTGACTATCTTGAGGCTTCTAGTTGTTGTGATGGTGCCTCTTCTTGTTCTTGCCCTTGCTGCTTCCCGTGTCAGTTGAAGTGGGTGCAGGCGGCGCGGGTGGGGTCGAAGCGGCACCCTTGGCAGAACCCTGGCCGCCAGCAGCAACCCCCTTCGCTCCTTTCACACTGTTGTTGTTCACCTTGCCTCCCACACCGCGCACCAGCGTGTTCGGGTCCACGATCCATCCTCCGTCGTTCACGTAGCTGATAGAGGAATACGGGGCTGCTTGTGACGCAGTCAAAATCATCGAGGTGTCGTCCCATCCCGTGGTGTTGTAATCAGGCCCGTAGCACCCGTACACTCCAAAAGTAACATGGTGCATGCGCTTGTTACCACCCACGTAACCCCAACCCTCCGGACGAACCGACCCGGCTGCGAAATAAGTGTTAATGAAAATCGTGGTGGAGTATTTTCCCCAGGAGCGTGCCAGGTACCCGGGCTTGATAGGGCCCTTGCCGAGCGGACTCAGGGAACCCCCGAGAACGACGAAGCCGGTATCCTCGCCCTTTTGGCGGGATTGCGCGAAGTAGCCGCCGCCCCAGTAGACGAGGTGGAAATTGCAGTCGTGGAACAGCGCCTTGGCATCGCCGAATACGAAGTCCACGCGGCCCTGGATGACTGGCGGATTGTGAAACGAGGGAAAGGGAAAACGGTAGCGGGAATGAGTGAGGAGGAACAAAGCCAAAAAAAAAAAAAAAAAAAAAAACAAAACAAAAACAAACAAACAAACAAACAACAACAACAACAACAAAACAAAAACAAAAACAAAAATCGAGCGAGAATTTTAGGCGAACTAGCGAACGAAATTGAGTTTTCCTTCGAAAGTCCAAGGAAGCCACTGGACTGTGCGTGGATTGTAAAGCAATGCAGAATCAGACCACTCTAAAATCGCGACATACCGCAATTCTTGTAGTACTGGAGGCCCGATAGCGCGTACAAGGTGTCCTGATACCCGAGGAACGAGCATCCGTAGAAGGCAACGCGGGTGCCGTTGACTTTCACGGCCACTGCTTGGTCTTGGTCTCTGTGATCGATACGTCAAAACGTGCAGGTGAGACGGAGAGTGGAGCATGTTAATTGGTCGTTCCACAAGCAGGTAGCGCGGCATTTCCTGCTGTAATCTCAAGCCGCTTTAAAAGAGTGAGCGATTGAGTGAGAGGAAGTGGATGAGCAAGGTAGTGAGCGAGTGAATGAATGAACGATTGAACGAATGCCGGAAGGCCATCGAACCCAGCGGCTCTTACCCGCCCTGCTCGCCCGGCCCGTGCGCGTTTTCAAAAATGATGTTAGAGACGACCACGTCCGACGCCGCCAGCTGGAACGTGGCGCAGTCGTTCAGGTTCGACTGGCCCGCGTAATTCGACGCTGTGATCTTCGTGCCGCTCTCGCCCACGAGCGCAATGTATCTCAGGGATCCGGACAGCTGCAATCGTGCGATGATGCGGCAGCGTGCAAACAAGGGGCGTATTGTGAGCGAGATTGTTACAAATCGATCACAGTGTCGAAACAATGGGCGAATAGGTACAATGTGAGGCGTTGCTGAGTGCGGGAACCAAAGTCATAAAAATACTCCACTTTTTTTCATGCGATTCTAGATCCGTGCACGTACCGCTGCTTGCTCGGTGTACGTCCCCGCCTTGATGAGAATGACGAAGTAGCGATTTGCGGTTCCGGATTTGGCAGCAGCCAGCGCAGCCTGTCAGCGTGAAAGAAACGGGAGAGGCGTTGGTGAGATGATGCAGTGGAATTTACCCTAAGAAGGTCACTTGAAATCTCGACGGCAAAGGATAGGTGACGAGCGATGCCCGATGCGCGATATGAGCGTACCTTGATGCTAGTGTAATCTCCGCTCCCATCCTTCGCCACAACGATATCCGCTCCCGATCCTCCAGGAATTGCCGGCTTGGGCGCCGGCTTGGGCGCCGGCTTGGGCGCCGGCTTGGGTGCCGGCTTGGGCGCCGTCTTGGGCGCCGTCTTGGGCGCCGTTGTGGGTGCCGTTGTGGGCGCAGGGAGCCGCGCCGTTGCGCTGGCCGAATCGGCGAACAATGCAGCAAGCAGCATCGCTGCGAGAAAGGCGTGGCGCAGCATGGCGGATGCGGTGGTGGTGCTGGTGTTAGTGGTGTGGACGCTGCTGGGAATGTGGATCGTCAAAGCTGGAATAAGTTTGAATAAAACCAAAAAACTGGTACTAAAAGTAGCCTTGAGTAACGCCAACGCTTGTTAAAGCGTGGATGATGTAGCTTCCGGGGGCAGATGGCAGATTGCGCTATACGCCTCCGAAGGAATGAGTGGGGGAGACTGCAAGCGTGTGGTATTTATATGACAAACAATGGTGCGTGGTCGCGTGCTGCTGTGGTGATAGGCGGCCACCTCACCGCGCCGCCATAGGCTGGTGGGATAGCACAAGAGAGGTTATCGTGGGCTGAAGGTTGGCTGGGGAATCGGGGAAAACCCGCGGCGCGTTTCACATCTGGACCATCATTGACAGTGAACGAAGGGGTTAGTTGGTGCTGTGCTGTGTCGGTGCGAAGGGGTATGTGTGAAGCCGCAGATGGGGTTGGAGTGAGAACTGTTGTTTGGATTCGTTTCCCCCCCACTGAGTGTTACATGAGAATCACGAACGCGTACACCTGTGCCCCGTTGAACACGTAAATCCAGCCTCGTGCTTCAATTGGCTTGCCGCCATGTTTAGGAATCGAGCCGCGAATGTGTTTTGCTCGCATCGCATACCAATGTTCACCCTTTCTCCATTGTTGCGTGTTTCGCCGACTGATGTACGGATTTTACGGAACAACTTTGTCTCAAAACTGTAATGCTTAGTTAAGGAATTGAAAGATGAAATTGTTGGCATAAGCCGATCTCATGTATAATTTCGCTAAGAATGACGTGCTCTGGTGCGCTCGGGAACTCAACAAGTATGACGTGTTGCGTTTGAGTTGTTTCTGGTGTCTTTCTTTCCCTTTTACTTCTCCCTATTTCTCTTTTCCTCTTTCTATCCATACGCGATATTGGTTGTACGTTCGAGGATGTTCGATGCGTTGCATGTCAATAAAAAACAGAGAGAATTAATGACGTGCCAAGTGGACGTGCAGACATGTCCAGATTCGTCATTGTTGTTCCCCCGTCGTGGCCCTCGGCTATGTGTTTGTCAGCGGTCGCCTTTGCGTCGCTTCGCGGATTCGTCGACCAACCGTGAACCAACAACCACACGTGACGGACACAATCAGTCGCTGAGCTTATTCTCGCTATGTGAAACATAAAATCAAAAGCAGACACTGTATCTTCTACATGATACCATCTTCAACATCCGACACTTTCCAAAACCTAATGCTGAATTACTTTTTCTCTAACCTACAGTTTTAAATTTAAGAATCCATCCTATCTATTGTACTTCCTTGCAATGCCAAAAGCCCTCGTGTAGCATTTGAACAACATATCAAATAGCATACGTGCCAGCAGTTCTACCGAACAAGCGCTGACAATACAATAGACACACAGACAATTCATCACATATCGAACAGTTGCTCTATTCCGCAAGCTGGAAGACCCATTATCCAGTTACGTACTTGAATATACCCCACCACCTCATCAAGATGTGTACTGGAGATCGCCAAAATAAGTCTTCCACCCTACTAGACACACAAATGACCAATTCTGCAAAACACAGTTCCCGATACTCACCCTGCCCGCACACCAACCCCACCCCTTTTTCTCCCCCAATGTCACGCCAGCACTGGGCAGCACAGGGTTACCGAGGGTGTGGGGAGGCGGGCAAGGGCTGAATGAACTCATCGTAGCAACCCTGCTCCCCATCCGCCTCGTAGCATGCTCGGCACAGGTCAAAGTCTGGCAGGCTGAGGTTGACACGCAAGGACGGAAAGGGAGGAGGGGGATGCACACAAGGGAAGGAGCACAGAGAGATGGAAGGCTGAAGTTGCCATGAAATCCGGCAAAGACGGAGGGAGACGCACACACGCACACACGCCAACGGACACAAAGAGATTGCTGGGGCCTGGAGGGAGGAAGAACCTCGGGAGGGAAGGGGTGGGGGAAGGTTTGGGTACGCGACAGGCGAAGTGAGTCACGTGGGGGTGGGGAACTTGGGGGGATATGGGGGCGAGAAATGCAGGTCGATCAGCGGAAATGGAGGAACAGGGCGAAGGAAAATATGGAGGGTGGGATGAGGTTGGCACGAGAGGGAGAAGATATGGAGATGTGAAGAAAGTTCAGACGGGACAGCATGGGTGGAATAGAGGAAAGGAAGGGGACTCGAAGGTGCGGAGTGGTGGCATGAGTGGGTGGGCGATGAGATGAAGATGTTCAGAGAGAACAAGGAGGGAGTGGGGGAAGGGAGGGGCGGAAATGGGAGGGAACGGAGCTACGAGAGGGAATCGAATATATTGGTGAAAAGAGAGAGGAGAGCCGAAAGTAAGAAAGGGATGGCATGTGAGTGAGAGTGAGCGAGCTAGCAAGCAAGAAAACGAGGGAGTGAGTATGCGAGCAAGTGAAAGAGCGAGTACGCAACTGAGTGAGCGAGTCAGTGAGCGTTCGAGTGAGTGAAAAGTGAGTGAGAACGTACACATTGGACTTGTAACGAGCCCCCACAATAGGGCACATACGGCACAGGTCACACTCGATCCCCTCATGCACCACCGCCGCCGCTGCTGCCGCCGCCGCCGCTGCTGCCGCCGCTGCAGCTGCAGCAGCAAGGTAAGCCTCATCCCCCTTCTCCTCAACATCCACGCCCTTCCCTTGCCCGCCCACAGGGCCTGACAGCGGCACTCTCCCCCCTGCTCCTCCTCCTCCTGCCAGTGCCCTGGAGTCACGCGGTGACACAGCACGAGCAAACAAACCACCACCACCGGTAGCAGCAGTAGCAGCAGCAGGGACTACCCCGCCTGTAGCCACCAGTCCTTCCAGTGCTGCTGCATGCCCTGCTGCTGCTGCTCCTGCCACGCCCGGTACACACCTGCTGCTGCTGCTGCCACGGCTGCTGGGATCCCTCCTCCTCCTCCTCCTCCTCCTGCTGCTGCTGCTGCTGCGGAAACGGGTCTCGTGGCGTGTGGGGAAAGGTTCGGGATTAGACCAGCCTTGGCCATAGCACCCGCCCCTCCGCCCACTACTGCTCCTGTAGGAACAAGCCCCGGGACAGGAGGAGTGACCGCAAGCCTGCCAGCGCCGCCGCTGCTGCCGCTGATGGTGCTGGCGGTGGTGGTGGTGGTGCCATGCAGAGCCGCCAGTCCTGCGGCTGATCCCACTCCTTGGCTTCCCACAATCGCCTTCCTTGGTGCAGCAGCGGCGGCGGCGGTAACAGGGAGCTTCGCACCTGCTGAAACGACTCCAGCAGACTCCAGAATCGGCAAACCACCAGCAACAGCAGCAGCATCGGCCGCATGGCCTGGAGCGAAGGAGATCTGGAGAAGGAGAGAGGAGCGGTTCTTGACAGCAGCAGCCACGACAGCGTTGATCTTCTCTAGAGTCACCCCCAGGAGAAGGTCCGTTGCCCCGTGGTCTTCCCGCAGTTCCACCCCTGATGCTGACTGCACATGGATATACACACGCTCCGCACCTATTCCTTCAGTTCCCCCCGCCTTCCGCCCCTGCTTGCTCCACCTGCTCCTGCGGCCTCCCCTCGCTTTCTTCGTTGCTGCTTTCTTTCCAAGTGGTTTCATCTTGGTGGGTTCTCCCGGTGTTGCTGTCCCATTGGGAACTGCACTCTCCGTTCCCCCAGGCGTCTTTTGCGTTGATTCCTCCGCCTTCCCCCCATCTGTTACTCCCCCCTCACCTTCCCCTGCTTCTGCCTTCCCGTCACCCTCCGCTGCTTCTCTTCCGCTCACCTCCACCTCCCTTTCCCGGTCTCCCTCCTCATCTTCTTCCTCCTCCTCTTCTTCCTCTACGGTCACACTCAATCTGAGCGGATTCAGCTTCTGTAAAAACAGCGCGTCCTTTAAATCCCTGTCGTCTATAAGATCAACCGAGTCGCCCTCCGAGTCGCGGTAAGTCACCACGAGCCTCTCCCGCACGCCGCCGCCTAAACTATTCCCGTCACCGCCGCTGCCGATGCAGAAAAGCTGCTTCAGGTGATCATGGAGGGCGGATATTGAGAGATCCGGCGTGCGACGCAGGGTCAGGCGGCGATTGCTGCCATCACAAGAGGCCTGCAGGTGTGATTGTAACGGGCGAGGGGAAAGCAGTGAATGGATGGGTTAACAAATGTGACTAATTGCGCAGACTATACGCGCCGGGTAACGCGGCGAAAATCTGAGGGCGCAGGAATCGTTCTCAAGTTGGCTGTCAGCTACCAAAGGCGAAGTTTCGCAATCTTCGCAGCGTTTGCGACGAGACCTTCGCAACATTCTACCAAGAAGTCCAACGAAACGAGAGTACAGAACGACACGGCCCGAAGGCAGGCAAACATACGTTGAAAGGTAAAGCCAAGACTTTTAGAATCGGAATATGAACATTAGACCAGATGTATTAAAAAAACTGAAACGATCGATCTCCTCGTTTCCTCTTTTTCCCCCCCCCTGATTTAGGTCCCCAGGAAACATCGATCATCACCGTCGTCAACAATCCCTTCCCGCAGATGTCAACTAGCTAAAGCCTCCCCGCCATTTGACTTCCTCCAACTGAATAATCCCCGTGCGACGATCTGTGCTCCGGCGGAGCGCGTAATCTCGCGAGTCTTACGTAGACACAATTTCGCCGTTTACGATTCAGAGCTCACCTTTATAACGAGAATGTCCTCCACGCCGATTTCCATTTGAGAACACTCGGAGATCAAAATACGGCTTGCGTATCTCGCCGAAGTTGCGACGGGGATCCACGTACAGCGCCCGTGTCGGGTTTACGGCACTGATCTGGCTATGGCTATGGCTGGCAAAAAGAGTAAAGGATACGTGGGCAGGCGAGGGCAAGACGTGCAGAGCGGAGGGGCGGAGGTGGGAAGAAACGGCAGCTGAACAGAGCCCGAGGCGGAGTTGGTAGCCATCTGGAATATGGAGTGGAGATGGGTTGGGAGGTATGTTACAATCTTACATACAAATAGAGCTAGCAAAAGCACATATAACACATACATCATTCAAAAGCACTGCCTTCAAGAAAAAACAATTTCCTAACCTTTAGAAAAAAAAATCATGTTTCTGCGTTTGGAATTTTCCTATTTGGATGGAATACGATGTACGGTATAATTCTTGAATCCCGTGTCTTAGTTATGCGTGCTTTTGGTATATCTGAGGTCTTCTCGGAATTTCTTGATAATAGTGGCATTCAAAATATTTTTGTTGGTGCGATGAATCTTGCACTTTATTATTGCCTTACTTCCTTACTAGAATATTGATATTGTCCTAGTCTCTGAGTATACTCTTAAACACGTGTAGCAGTGTATTATGCATTTTATAGCGGATAACTATTATAGCCGTCCCCTGAAAATCCCTTCCCCTCCTGCCCCGAAACTGTCCCCATTGGACTGTACGGCCAGCATCGCCCTTAAAGCGACGGTGCACATTTGCCACCCAAAACCCAGAACCCTGGCGAACTGTTACTGCAGATGAAAAGTGTCTGCACGAAATCCTGGTTTTCGCCAGCCAACACTTTCGCGCTGGCAAGCCTGGTTCAAAAAAAAAACTTCTGAACCCAACACTGCCAAAAGTTGCCCGTCGCTTTAAATTTGGCGATTGTTGCTCTTGGGAATGCCGCCGACCCCAAAGTCGCCTTCTCCGCCACTGCTGCATGCATCCACACCACATGCACGGGCCTTGACCTTGGACGTGAGATAAAACGCACTTCAGGTCGCGGTTCTGGCCGAAGCTTGGACACCAAGAACCAAATTTTTCCCTCAGTGACGTGTAAACACACCCGATCATTGGTCACCACACAAGTTGGGAGAAGTCTTGGAGCATGGCAGCCAATCAGACGTGTTCATTGCTACCAAAGTGTCCACACTTCACTTGGTGTCCAAGCTTCAGAACCGTGATCTCACATCTTGATATCGAATATGGCGACGGAAGCTCTAGGAGGGAAGGCTTTCTGGCCGGCGGGCCCATGGTAGAGTGGACTGACCATGGATGCATTGCGTCGTATGGACTCGCGGCCCGACGAAAGTTTCGAAATTGAAGGCCGCCGATTCCTCGATATAGCAGCTGAATGAGTGTAGCAGCACCTTATTATATTCTTAGACATGCGTTACAGTAAACATTCCGAACTGCAGTGAGTGAGTGGTGAGTTCCATGGCACTGAGATTCGCAGCGTGACTTGCGCTGCGAGCGTTGATTGGTCATGAGAGGCCGGCACAGGCTCAAGACTGGCGCTTCGGTCAGCAGTGATCGCGACGCCTCCGATACTGGGGCCAGCCGCACGAAGCGCTCAGCACTCTCGCCGCATTTTCTCGTTGCAATCGCGTGTGTCTGCGCTTTAATTATAATCACGCTTGTGAATTTGCAAGCATCTATACGCTCGCGCTACGGCTCTGCCGAATCTGGCCGTGTTTTGCGTGAAGCTAAAACAATCTCGTCCAGTGAGTCCACGCCACGTGTCATTAGCGGCACATTCCAGCCAGGTGCAGAAGACTTGACGTCAGCTAGTAAGCAGATAGACTCGATTGAACAATCACCGCCGATCTATCCACAAGCGTCTGTTTCTCCTACTGGCGCAGGCGTCCGGCGGAATGTGGGGGTTGTGGAGGCAGAAGGGGCTGCGGAGGGGGCGGAACACAGGGATGCGGAGAGCGCGGAGGGGGGAACGGCTCAGGCGCGCGCGGAGTCGGTCACGGGGACGCCTGGTTTTCGATCAAGCGAATCAGATTTAAGGCAAAACGCTGACTTGCCGGCGGTAGTAGTGTCGACACCGCCAGGTTCCACATCCGCGTTACAGTCAGACTCGCCTTCCGCTTCGTCCCAGGCCTCCGATCCGCAGGCGCGGGGGAGTCTCCGCCCGCTGTGGGACGTGCGCGCGGATCTGCGCGACGCTGCGGCGCTCTCCAGCGCAACGGCCGCGCATCTGATGTCGGAAGCGGGGGAGACGGCGCGGGGGATAGACGAAGCGAGCGCCATGGACGAGCTGGATGCGTGGCTAAGCGGGGGAACGGCGGAAGGGGATGCGCGGGCGGGGGAAGAACACACTTCCGGAGGAGGAGATGAGCGGACGGCGGAGTCAGGGGAGGGGGACGGGGGGAAGGGCGAGGGAGAAGCGGGGGGAGAGGGGCCAGAGAGGGAGGCAAGTAGGGAGAGGGATATTGACTTGGAGGGGGTAGAGGAGATGGTGTGGGGGGAAGAAGGGGAGATGCATGCACATCGGCATAATAATGAGTGGTATGATAGTACCTTCAAGGATGGCACTGGTGGTGCTATCTGTAACACAGCCCCATGCTGGTCCCCCAGGGAAGATCCTGACTTCATGCTTCTCATTTCCAGCACCTCCCCCTCCTCCTCCTCCTCCTCCTCCTCCTCCTCCTCCTCCTCCTCCTCCTCCTCCTCCTCCTCCTCCTCCTCCTCCTCCTCCTCCTCCTCCTCCGCCTCCTCCTCTTCCTCTCCCCCTTCCTCCTTTCCCCCTTCCTCCTCCTCCGCCCCTCTCCCCCTCTCCTCGGCTCTCCCCCCACAAGCCGGCCGCCCCACCTACACCCGCCGCCCGCTTTCGCGCACAATCGAATCCGATTCGCTCGCGCGCGTGTATCTAGACGCGATGCGATACAAGGGGCCGGGGTTTGTTAACGTGGATGTAGTTAATGAGGAGGAGGATGAGGAGGAGAGGAGGAGGAGGAGGAGGAGGAGGAGGAAGAGGAGGCAAAGGAGGAGGAAGAGGAGGGAGGAGAGAAAGAGGAAGGAGGAGTTACGAAGGAAGGAGGATGCTAGGCAGAAGGTGAGAGAGGGAGGAAAACGGGAGAGGGAGGAGGAGGGGGTGGATGGGAGGAAGAGAAGGGGTGGACAAGAGGAGGAGGAGGAGGAGGAGGAGGAGGGAGAGGAAGGGCCAGATGTGTTGGATATACCGGGCGGGGGTAGGAGGAGATTAACGGAGCTGAACAACAAAGCCGTTTCCTCTAACAGCAGCGACAGCAGCAGCAGCAGCAGCAGCAGCACGAGCAGTGTTCCTGCCACCAACACAGACACCAGCAGCACCACTAGCATAAGCAGCAGCACTACTAGCACCAGCACCACCAGCAACACCACCAAGAAGGACAACACTACATCCTCCCCTCAAATCATCCCTCCGCCCCGAACCCTCCGCGGCCCCCCATGCCCGCGCTTCGCATACACATACCCAGGCATGCCCCACGTGGCGTCGTGCTGGTTAGAAGGGCTGGTGGACGAGAGTGCACTGGGTGCGTCTGTGCCCATCTCGTGCACTAACCCTTCGGATAAGCGCTGCATGGGGAGTGCGGATACAGCGTCGCTGCCCGTGTGGAACGCACAGGTGAGGATGGAGAGGAGGGGAGGGGGGAGGGGGGAGGTGGCGAGTGGACGGGGAAGGGAGTGCAGTGGGTGCGTCTGTGCCCAGCTCATGCAGTAACCCCGCGGATAAGCGCTGCATGGGGAGTGCGGATACAGCGTCGATGCCTGTGTGGAGCGCGCAGGTGAGGATGGAGAGGAGGGGGGGGGAGAGGAGGGGGGTTGGGGGTGGCATCATGTTGGGTGGAAGGGATGGTGGAAGAGAGTGTAACGGTTGCATCTGTGCCCAGCTCCTGCAACAACCCCACGGATAGGCGCTGCAAGGGGTTCATGCCACTCGTGCCACTCATGCCACTCATGCCACTCATGCCACTCATGCCACTCGTGCCTTTGACCACAACGCGTGGGCTCAGCTCAGCTCACAGCCATTCCCTAACTTATACTCTCCCTCTCTCCCCTCACCTCCCCCCAAGCTGCTGCTGCTGGACAATGTGTACCTAGACGCGCACGGGCGTGGGTTCAACGCCACACATGCTTCAGCTCAGCTCAAAGCCTTCGAATCCAACTCCTCAATACTCGTCCCTTTTCCGTCCCCTCTCCCCAGCTGCTGCTGCTGCACAACGTGTACCTAGACGCACATGGGCGAGTGTTCAACGCCATGCAACCGCACCTAACCCCTCGCTCTTCCCCTCCTCCCCTTCCCCCCAGCTCCTGCTGCTGCACAACGTGAACACATGGGCGAGTGTTCAACGCCACGCATGTCTTTGACTACAACGCGTGTGCTGACTCTGACGACTCCAAGTTCACTTATTACGGGGGCAGTGTTTTGAGACGTCTCAAAACTCTCCCCCCTCTCCCTTGACCCCAACCTCCCCCTCCCCCCCAGCTGCTGCTGCTGCTGCACAACGTGTATCTAGACGCACATGGGCGAGTGTTCAACGCCACACATGCCTTTGACTACAACGCGTGTGCTCAGCTCAGCTCTAGCCTTCCCCCTCCCTTACATTCTCCCCTCTTCCCTTCCCTCTCCCTTTTCCTCTCCCCTCCCCTCTCCTCTCCCCTCTCCCCTCCCCTCTCCCCTCCCCTCTCCCCTCTCCCCTTCCTTCTCCCCTTCCCCCCAGCTGCTGCTGCTGCACAACGTGTATCTAGACGCACACGGGCGTGTGTTCAACGCCACACATGCCTTTGACTACAACGCGTGTGCTGACTCTGACGACTCCAAGTTCACTTACCACGGGGGCAGCGCCAACACCAGCGCCACCGTTTACCACAGAGAACAGGGCGGCCACAGCATGGAAGTGGGGGAGCATTGGGGGAATGCCGGGTCTGCTGATCGCGGGAGGGGTGGCGATCGTGGAAAGTGGGGGGAGTTAGAGGAAGCAGCTGCGAGAGGTGGGGAGGAAGGTGGGAAAGAAGCTGCTGATGATGATGCTGCTGCTGCTGCTGCTCATGCTGCTGCTGATGCTGCTGCCGACGCTGCCGCTGATGCTGCTGCCGATGCTGACGCTGATGCTGATGCTGATGCTGATGCTGATGCTGCTGCTGATGCTGATGCTGATGCTGCTGCTGCTGCTGCTGATGCTGATGCTGATGCTGATGCTGATGCTGCTGCTGCTGCTGCTGCTGATGCCGAAGCTGTTGCTCTTGGCGGTGCTCTTGGTGTTGCAGGCAACAGGAGGCAGAGGAGGGCAGTGCATAAGAGCAGGGTGAGCGGGCGAGGGCTGCTGAGTGTGCTGTGGAAGAAGGCTGATCGGGGCAGGCGTGGGGAAGGAGGAATGCACGGTAGTGGCACCGAGGAGGGCGCAGAGAATGAATCTGGTACCGAGTCAATGGCAGCAGATCATGCACGGCCAGATGGGCCAGAAGCAGCAGGTGGGACAGGTGTGACTGGTGCGACAGATGTGGCAGGTGTAGCGGAGGTTGAAGAAACCACCGCAGAAGAAGCGGCAGCAGAAGGGGATGCGAGTGCACAGAGAGCAGAGGAGTTGGGGATACAGAGCGAACAGCACCAACGGATAGACAGACAGGCAGGCAGCAAACAGTTCGGGGGAGGAGAAAGAGTAAGCGCAACACAGAAGGAAAGAGAAAGACGGCGACAAGGAAAGAGAAAAAGGAGAAGGAGAAGACGAAGAAAACAGGAAAGTAGCGCACGTCAGAGAAAGCAAGTTCCTTCCCCGACAATCGTTACGCACTTCCCCGCCCTCATCTCTCTTGCGGATCCCTTTGGCTGCAGCAACCGCGCCACCCTGTTTCACCTGCTCCCTGCAGCCCTCTCCCTCTCTCCTCTCCTCGCCTCCCTCCCCTCCTCCGCCCGCATTCCGGTTGCGTTCTCCGGCCCTCTTTCGGTTTCCCATGAGGGAGCTACTGATGCTGGCGCAGTGGGGAGCGGTAGCAGCAGCGGAAGCAGCAGCAGCAGCAGCAGCAGCATCAGCAGCAGCAGCAGCATCAGCAGCAGCAGCAGCAGCAAGCAGCAGGAGAGTGTGGGCGTGAGTCAGTGGGAGCAGGCAGTGGCAATGGGAGCCGTAGCGTTCCTACAAGGGCAGACAGAAAGCACAGAAAGCACAGAAAGCAGTGCAGAAGGGGGGACATGGAGCGCAGATACGGCAGGGTCAGCAGGAGCAGCTAGAGCAGCAGGAGCAGCAGGGGTGCATGGAGGAACGCTCGTTCTATCTGAGTCTAGTCAAGTGACAGAGGAGCACATTGAGAAGGAAAGGAGGCTAGGGAGCATGGAGCAAGAGAGGAGGGTGGGGAGCATGGAGCAAGTGCGGGTGCTTGGGCGCATGGAGGTGCATGAGGTGCAGGAAGGCAGTCTGTTCTTTGCGGAACGACTCTTCCTGGTGCGGTGTTTTGGTGCTTGTCCCCTTCCTCGCGACTCGTTTACCTGTCTTGTTTCTGAGAAATTTGGGCACCCTTTTGAGTCCAGAGTCCCTAAACCCTAAACCCTGATGTCTCACGGCACACTTTCCTGCTTTCATGCCTTCTGCGTACCTCTTTTTGCTGTCTGTCTTGTTTCCCGAGAGAACGAATGTCATTCTGAGCCTCCACAGTGACTTTTGAGTCGACTCTGAAGTCAACTCGAACGAGTATCATCTTGATTGAGCTTCCGCAGTGCAGTGCAATGTTGCACGGCACACTTTCCTGGTCACCTTGAACGTGGTTCTTCTTATCCGTTCTTCCCACTGTTCCCATTGTTCCCATTGTTCCTTGTCCCCTTCTTCCCTCTCCCCTCCTGTCTCCTCTCCCCTCACCCCTCGCCCTTGCCCCCCCTCCCCCCGCCCCTTCCCCGATCACAGTATTGTAGGGCGACCTGGCAGGGCGGTGTGGCAGCGCCTGCAATCGCTGAATTTAAAACTGTCGAAAGTGACCCCCCTTTCCCCTTTCCCCTCTCTCCTCTCCCTCTCGCCTCTCGTCTTTCGTCCCCATCTCAGCCACTGCACCAGCGTTGTGGGCGGCCCAGCAGGGCCCTGTGGCAGCACCTGCGCTCGCTGCATCTGCTGCCCAAGCACCCACCCCCGCTTCTGCCACCACGTGCGTGCTCTTCCCCCCCACCCTGCCCAAAGACCACTTTTGAGGCGCCTCAACAGCGTGTTTTGAGACGTCTCAAAACGTGCGTGCTCCTCCCCCCTACCCTGCCAAAAGACCGCAACTTTTGAGGCGCCTCAAAAGTCGCTGCATCTGCTGCCCAAGCACCCGCCCCCGCTTCTGCCACCACGTGCGTGCTTCTCCCCCCCACTTGCCCTGCCCTGCTAAGAGGCCTTACATAACAGATCAGCAGCCTGATTGATCAGCAGCCAGATCAGAGGCCTTAAAGTGTCCAAATCTGTCTGAGTACCTGCTTTTGAGTGGACTCAAAAACATACATGTCTGAGTTTACTTTTGAGGCACCTCAAATTTTGAGTCGACTCACAAAACAAAATTGTCTAACTACCTGCCCGCACTTCAGGGATCTCGGATGTGCTCTCTTCTCCTCGCCTTGCCTAGGGGTCTGTAGGCATAGTTCACAGCACTACTCACAGATCATCACTCACTCTGTCTCTTGAGACAAATACAACGAGTGCCTTTCCCTCCACTTATCTCCTTCTCTCCTGTCCCCGTCTCTCCTACCCCAGTAGTCTCAACCCAAGCAGACTCCATCATCCCCTCCCCTCGCCCCACTCACTCCCAAGACTTTTCACCTGGGGCTGACTGGGTGATCGTGGTGGGAGTGGATGCTCCATGGGACGTGAATGAAGATGTACCCAGAAGTTCACCAGACTCAGTTGGGAGCAATCCAAGCAGTCAGCAGCAACTCGATTGGCAGCAGGACCAGCAGCAACCACAGCAGCAGCAGCAGCAGCAGCAGCAGCAGCAGCAGCAGCAGCAGCAGCAGCAGCAGCAACAACAGCAGGGGACTGAAGGCCCTTCATCCAGCTCCAGCCCTCCCAAATCCCGCCCGCGCCCGCTCGTGCACTCCTTGGAACTGCTGCAGCGCCTGCAGCAGTGGGCGGGGCAGGGGCGGGTGGTGGAGTACCGGCAAGGCAGCATGCGCATAGAGGAGCGCAGGGCTCTGTTTGGGAGAGCGCGGTTGCTGGTGGCGGCTCATGGGTCTGTGCTGCCTGATATGGTCTTCATGCCCCCGGGTGAGCCTCTCTGATTGCTTAGGCCTCTTCCTCTGGTGATGCTGTGTTTCTGCTCTGTTTGGGAGAGCGCGGTTGCTGGTGGCGGCTCATGGGTCTGTGCTGCCTAATACGGTCTTCATGCCCCCAGGTGAGCCTCTCGGGTGCTTGGTCTTCTCTTCTGGTGCTGCTGTGCTGCTGTTGCGTTTTGTGGGCTGGGATTGCATCTCTCTGTACATGTCTCTACCTGCCGCTTGGCTGCTGGTGGCTGCTCAATCTATGGATATCGTGTACAGGATACCTTTCAAGGTGCCTTACCCGGTGGCTAGGCCACCTTTCTCTTGCCACCCTGCCTCCCTCCAGATATTCCCGCACTACCTCAGTCATCAAGCTCCACATAGCAAGCAATTGATGAGGCGCCTCAAACCACCCCTCCCCCTCCTCCCTCTCCTCTTCCCCACGCATGCTCCCCACCCCTCCCCCTCCAGGTGCCACAGTCATCGAGCTGCGCATAACAAGCAGATTTTGGGGCACCTCAAATGTCCCGTCTTCACTGTTCTCCCCCTCCCTCCTCACCCCTCCCCCTCCAGGCGCCACAGTCGTTGAGCTGCGCGTAGCAAGCGAGGCAGACCCATCCTTCCACCTTCTCGCCGCCGCGTGCCACCTCAACTACCACCTCTTCCTCGCAGACGCCTCTTTCAGCCCCCACGCGCCCTCTCACCCGCTCAGCCTCGCCACTCAAAGGGTGTGGCTGCGCGCACCGAGGGCTCTGCTCCGAACGCTCCGAGCAGCCGTGGCGCAAATAAAGAGAGAATGAGTGGAGAATGAAGCAAGAGTGACGAGAGAGTTGGACCTGGGAGGATGTTGAGGGGAGTTTACTTGGTTGGCGTGTGGCAGGTTTGGTGTGTGTTATTGATTCACGGGGTTTTGTGCAAAGCAAAGCACTCTGGGTGGGTACAGGCGTGGTATCGCCTACACTTTGCTACACCAGGTTAGGGGGCCGATGTCAAGCCCCCAAAACAAGGAAGCTATGACCAAACGCGATGGTACTACCCTATGTAGACCGATTTACACAATAAGCATCACCATATCTCCTCATTCCAAAACATTGGGTGGGTGCGAGGCGAGGCATTTCTCCTGGTTTGAGCTTTTGGAGGCTTTTGTTAGGGCCATGGTATGGTATGAGGCTCACACTGAAAAATCCCCTAAACCCAAAACCTCTCACTAGTTTTACCAGGCAAAAAGTGCAATCTTGATCAGGGCTGACGTTTCAAAAAAAACCACTCTGAGGCAGGGGAGAATTTTTTTTCGTTTAGTCTGAGGTCATTTCCCAAGTTCAGAGTACTCTGAAATGTCAGGTTTGAAAAAATCATTAGTCTGAAAAGTTTTAAGTTTGTAAAGCCGCATCCGATTTGGTTAATACGGTAGCGAATATCTGTCAAGCGAGTTTGGCCTAAGGGAAAACGTTGCGGAGTTGGCGAGAAGCAGGAGCAAGAGGGGGCGGGGGAAGGGGGAGGGGGGAGGGGGGCAGGGGGGGAATTGAATGTAATTCGAAAGAGGGGGAGGGGAGAGGACTGAGGACGCGTCAACTCCCACAAAATTAGGCGATCGATCCTGCGCATGATCGATTTTTGACTGGGTGATAAGAGGTTCTTATACATTTTCGATGCAATAGCGGGATTTCAGTGCGGTGGAAGATCGATATTGCACGATCGATCGCCGTTTTTTGCTGAAATTCGGCAATTTCAGGGGCCATACTCCCTGTAGTCTCGAGTCTCAGTATCGCACAATGAAGTACTCTGAATTATTCAGAGTTGAAAAACTAACAGGTCTGAGGCCTTCAGAGTTCAAAATATAGGAATACTGAAATTTCAGGAAAGGCGAAAAAAGATTTCAGACAATCAGACTAAAATAGTCTGATAAAATCAGCCCTGATCTTGATACGAGGTGGACTGATATGAGGCCGTAGGAATACGCTCTTAGTCGAACGCATGTCTGCCACTTGTATGATCACGTGGGGTCCAACAGATAAAGACCTCCCCATGTTTTATTTTATGATTATTCATAAGACCCTTGGGTGAGTGCGATATATGGTAGTGTCAAATGTTGTAGCCTATAGTGAGGTTTGTCTTAGGGGGTACAAAACTTAGGGTTAGCTATATGTACCCCAACCAACATCAATGCATCATCCATTCCTCATTCTGACATGGTATCAGTTAGGTTAGGATCCTGTGGGATCCCGTTCCTCCGTTCTCCGTTCGTATCTCCCGAGCCTGATCCTACCTCTCGTTCGTACCGGTTCCGTTGTTACCGCGCCTAGTGCCGAGCCTAGCGCCCTTCCCCCCGTCGCCTAGCGCCCTTTCCCCCCCCCCCCGTCACGTCGCGCCCTTTCCCCCCGTTGCGTCGCGCCCGTTCCCCCCCGTCGTTTCGCGCCCTTTCCCCCCGTCGCGTCGCGCTCTTTCCCCAGGTCGCGTGTCGCGCCCTTTCCCACCGTCGCGTCGCGCCCTTTCCCCCCGTCACGTCGCCCTGCCCCGTCCCGTCGCCCTGCCCCGTCCCGTCGCCCTGCCCCGTCCCGTCCCGTCGCCCCGTCCCGTCCCGTCGCCCCTGCCCCGTCCCGTCCCCGTCCCGTCCCGTCGCCCCTGCCCCGTCCCGTCCCCGTCCCGTCCCGTCGCCCTGCCCCGTCCCGTCCCGTCGCCCCGTCCCGTCCCGTCGCCCCTGCCCCGTCCCGTCCCCGTCCCGTCCCGTCGCCCCTGCCCCGTCCCGTCCCCGTCCCGTCCCGTCGCCCTGCCCCTGCCCCGTCCCGTCGCCCCGTCCCGTCGCCGTGCTCCGTCGCGTCGCCCTTCCCCGTCCCGTCGCCCTGCCCCGTCGCGTCGCCCTTCCCCGTCCCGTCGCCCTCCCCCGTCGCGTCGCCCTCCCCCGTCGCGTCGCCCTGCCCCGTCGCATCGTGCCCGCCCTTTCCCCCGTCCCGTCGACCCTACGCCCTGGCCCGTCGCTCTAGCCCGCTCTTCCGCTGCGACTAAGTCCCACCTGCACCCTAATTTGCCTCTTACCTCCTGCTGTTACTCGCCTGCTCGTTCGCGTTAGTTTTCGCTATGGCGACTCCGCGAGTTCTTCGTTTCGACGCTGACGGTAGACCTCTTGACTTTTCCGTCTGGCTTCTTCGTGCTCGCCGTCTGTTAGAGAGTCAAGTCCAGGGGGGCGAGACCCTCTGGTCGCACGCTACTGGTGACCTCCCCGAGCCCCCCGAGCCTGCCGCTTTAGGTCCTGCCCCTGACGATGCTGCTACGGCTCGCTTTGCCCGTCAGCGCGCTGACAGGACGGCTTGGACGTCACGTGACGCTGCGGCCTGCATCGCACTCAGCAGCCTCCTCCCTGAGTCAGAGGAGGTCCACTTCACTCAGGTTCGCACCGCTGCTGCGTACCTCACTGCGATTAAGGCCCGCTACTCTACTCCCGCTACTGTCTCTCTTGGCCGTCTTTTCCTCCCGTTCCTGTTTCCTGATCTCGCCTCGTTTGAGCGCTCTGCTGACTTGATCGCTCACCTCCGCTCGCTCGACGCTAGTTACCGCGCTGCTTGCACTGAGGCACAGCTTGCACTGCTTCCTCCCCCCATGGCGATTACTATCTATTTCATCGCCACTAGCCTCCCTGACCGCCTTGCCTCCGTACGTGACGCGCTCCTGCTGAAGCACCCTAGTGAGCTGACAGTTGAGGTCCTTGAGTCTGCGCTCAAGGACGTCGAGAGCAACCTTCGCTCGGTAGCTGCCGCCTCTGGTGCTGTGCCCCCCCCACTCTTCCACGGGTGCACAGTCCCGCAGTTACCCACCTTCACTGCCTCTCTTGCCACTGCCGCTACTGACGCGACTGCAGCTGCTGCTACGACTGCGTCGCGGTCCCGCGGCAAGGGGGGCAAGAAAGGTGGTTCTGGTGGAGGTGGAGGCGGAGGTAGCGGAGGTAGTGGGGGTGCTGTTGCGACTGGCGGTGGTGGGAGTGCAGCGTCTGGAGAGACCTCTCGTGCAGCGGCTGGTGACTCCACTGCGCCTGCTGGTGGTGGCGACGCCCGAGCTCGTCAGTCGTCTCCTGTACTGCCGGCCCCGCTAGGTGGAGCAGCGGCGTGGTACCAGGCTCAGCGTCAGCAGCGGCTTCAGCAGCAGCAGCAGCCCCTCTCCTCCCAGCAGCCTCAGCAGCAGCAGCGTCAGCAGCTGGCTCCGGGGTCGGGGCTGCGTCAGCCCCAGCGTGGTGCTGCTTACCCTCCCTGCACCTATCAGGTTCTGACAGGTCCTCGTCGGGGCCACCCTTGTGGCCGCTTTCACCCCCCTGGTCAGTGCTTTGCTCAGCTCACTGACACGGTCCGGTTGGCCTACGGGGTTGGCGGTCCTGCCCTTGACTGGCTTCCTCTGGTTCAGCGCTACGGCTCCGCTCTGTGGGGCATGTCTGCTGAGCAGTTAGTTGATCTGATTGGTGCTCCTCATGCTATGTATGCTGTTGTTGACTCTAGTGTTTCTGACTCTGCTTACTCTGGTGTTGTTAGCTTAGGTGCTAGCCTTGCTCAGTTGCCTGTTGCTAGTGTAGGTTCTTGTGTAGACTCTAGTCCAGCGGCTACCTCAGAGGACGGTTCGCTGTCGTTCACGCTGGACTCTGGAGCCTCTCACTGCTTCTTTCGTGACAGCACGACACTTACGCCTCTTCCTGCGCCTGTTTCTGTGGCGCTGGCTGATCCCACTTCGGGACCAGTCACCGCGCGTCACACTACCACCTTGCCGTGTCCGGCTGCTCCTTCTGGGTCTCTCACTGGGTTTCACGTCCCCTCGTTCTCCCGGAACTTGGTGGGCGTGCGACCCCTTGTGAGTCAGCACGTGGGTGTGTGGTTTGAGCCTTCTGGAGAGACTGCGGTGTGTGTTGACGGGGACTCTTACCAGCCCCTCGCCACTTTTGCTGCTGAGCCGGGCTCCGGTCTCTACACTCTTCACACTGGCCCGCGCGCTCAGCAGCGACTGCAGCAGCAGCAGCAGCCGCAGCAGCAGCAGCAGCAGCAGCAGCCGCAGCAGCAGCAGCGGCAGCAGCAGCAGCCGCAGCCACAGCGGCCGCCGTCACAGCAGCCCCTCCTCCCAGTTCCTGTCCCTCCCCCTAGTCTCCTCCCTGCGTCTCACCAGGTGGTTCCGTCCTCTCAGGTTGTCGCGTCCAGTCCAGTCGCTGCGTCTTGCTCCTGTCGGTCGCTTGCCCACCCCACCGTTCTGTGGCACCACCGGCTGGGACACCCTTCTCTTCCACGTCTGCGTGCTATGTCTAGTCAGCGTCTGGTCTTAGGTCTCCCGCGTGTCTTGCCGTCGCTGCCGCCGTCCCTTGCACCACCGTGCGGTCCTTGCGTCGAGGGTAGGCTGCGTGCCACCCCTCACTCCTCCTCCCTTCGTCCGGCCACCGAGCCTTTTGAGACACTGCACTTGGACGTCTGGGGCCCCTCTCCTCGCCCTGGCCCTGAGCGTGAGCGTTTCTTTTTGGTGGTCGTTGACGACTACTCCCGCTACACCACAGTGTTCCCCCTGGCGAGGAAGTCTGAGGTGACTTCTACGCTGATCAGGTGGTTGCTTACCACCCAGGACACTCGTGGTCGTCGTGTCAGCTGTCTCCACTCCGACCGCGGGGGCGAGTTTCGCTCCGGCATTCTCGCTGGATTCTGTCGCGAACAGGGCATTCGTCAGTCCTGGACGCTTCCGGAGTCCCCACAGCAGAATGGGGTTGCTGAGCGTCGCATAGGCCTGGTCATGGAGATTGCCCGCACCTCCTTGACTCACGCCCGTGCCCCCCATTTCCTGTGGCCATACGCAGTCAGGTACGCCGCGCACCAGCTGAACCTCTGGCCACGCGTCTCTCGGCCGGAGGCTTCACCGACCAGTCTTTGGACAGGGTCCCCTGGTGTCGCGTCGAGGTTTCGTGTCTGGGGGTGCTTGGCTCTTGTCCGCGACACCTCCGCGGACAAGCTCTCGCCTCGCGCCGTTTCTTGTGTCTTCCTTGGTTTCCCTGAGGACTCCTCTGACTTCACCTTTTACCACCCTCCCTCTCACCGGTTCTTTGACTCCCGTGACGTCCGTTTCGAGGAGTCCACCCCCTACTACGTCAGGTACCCCAGTCGAGGTCTCCCGGTTCCTCCTCCCCCCCTCTTCCTGACAGCCGCTCCCCCGCCTGCTCCCCCGGTACAGCCTCCCCCCCCTGGTCCAGCCCCGTCTGGTGTGTCTCAGGCTAGCCCTCCCCCTTCGGTAGCCCCCCCTGTACAGCCTCCCTCCCCACAGTCTTCCTCGCCGCCTCCTGCAGGTGCTCCCTCTCGGGAGGTTGGTCCTGCGACTGTCCCTGTACAGGTCTCTGGTTCTGGGGGTGCTGGAGTTGGAGCTGAGCCGCGGGTTGCAGAGGACTCTTGTCTTCCGGGGGCTGGTACTGGTCGTGCGGAGTCTGGGGGTGCTGGTGCGGAGTCTGGGGGTGCTGCGTCTGGGGGTGAGGGTGTTCCTTCGGTTTCTGGAGAGCCTGGGTCTGGAGCTGGTGTTGGTGCTGCCTCTGGGGGTGGTGTGCTTGGTGCTTCGGAGGTCGACTCTGGGGCTGCCGCTGCCCCGGACACTACTCCTTCCCCCCACCCCTACCCGACCAGGTTCCAGGCTCGTGTTCGCCGTGCTCGTGAGGAGCAGCTGGAGTTGGAGAGAGAGGAGAGAGAGTTGCAGCGGCTCGAGGAGCAGGAGCGACAGCAGCAGGGGCAGCAGCCGCTGGAGCAGCAGCAGCCGCAGCAGCAGCCGCAGCAGCAGCAGCTGCCGTCTCCTCCTCCTGTCTCGGGTCTTCGGACCCTTGGTCTCCCCTCTCCCTCTCCTTCCTCCTCCCCCTCTCCTCCCGTCTCTGGTCCTTCGCTTCCTCCTCCTGACCCCTCTCCCGCTGTTTTCCCTCGTTCTCAGTCTTCGTTGTCCCCTCCTTCTTCTCAGACTTGGGCCTCTCGTCGCTCCCCTCGTGCTCGTCCCTCGTCTCCTGTTCCCTTCACTGACCTTCGTACTGCCTTACTTCGTTCTAGTCCACCTCGTCCGTCTCCGTCTGTGCTTCCGTCTCCTCCTGAGTCGGCTCTCACTGCGTCGCTCCCTACTCCTGTCACAGACTACTACCGCACGTACCGTCCTCTTCTCTCTCGTGTTCTCGCCTCGCTTGTTACTCACCCTCGTGCCTCTGTGTCCTCTGTGTCCGCTCTTACTGCCGCAGTCACTGACTTTGCCTCTACCCGCCGCCTTGACTTCGCCACCGCTCTTGTGGCTGCTCCTCCTTCCAGTCCTCTGGCCGTCGGGGGTGTGTCTGCCCTTGGCTGTGACGCCCTAGAGGACAGGCAGTTTGAGCTAGAGTTCCTGGCCGCCGCTTCCCCTCATCTCTGTGCCATGCTCCTCGCCCCTGAGGGTGACCCCGACGCCCTTGACATTCCGACTCCTCGCACTTACGCTGAGGCAATGTCAGGGCCTTGGGCCTCTCAGTGGAGAGCTGCCATGGACGCAGAGATGGCCTCCTACAGATCCACAGGCACCTACGTCGATGAGGTTCCCCCTCCGGGGGCGAACGTAGTCGACGGCATGTGGATCTACAGGGTGAAGCGGCCACCGGGATCTCCTCCGGTCTTCAAGGCACGCTACGTGGCTAGAGGTTTCAGTCAGCGCGAGGGAGTTGACTTCTTTCAGACCTTCGCGCCCACCCCGAAGATGACCACTCTTCGGGTGTTACTACACGTAGCAGCACAGAGAGACTACGAGTTACACTCTCTTGACTTCTCTACTGCTTTCCTTCAGGGCAGTCTTCACGAGGAGGTCTGGTTGCGTCGTCCCTCTGCCTTCACTGGCTCTTTCCCTCCTGGGACCCAGTGGAGGCTGAGGCGACCGGTTTACGGTCTTCGTCAGGCTCCTCGTGAGTGGCACGACACCCTGCGTTCTACCCTGTCTGACCTTGGGTTCCAGCCGTCTTCTGCTGACCCGTCGCTGTTCGTTCGTCGTGGCCCCACACCTTTCTTTGTTCTGGTCTACGTTGACGACCTTGTTTTCGCCACCCCTGACAGGGTTGCTTTGGCACACGTGAAGTCCGAACTGCAGAAGAGACACACCTGCACTGATCTTGGTGAGCTGCGCCACTACCTTGGCCTGCAGATCACCAGGGACAGAGCTGCTCGCACCATTACACTTTCACAGTCGCACATGGTGCAGCAGGTCCTTCAGCGGTTCGGGCTTCAGCACTCCACAGTACAGCGCACACCTCTTGCTGTTGACCACAGACTCACTGGACCCTTTCCTGACGAGCCGTTTGAGCCTAGTGGTCCCTACGCAGAGCTTGTGGGTTGCCTCATGTACCTGATGACTTGTACTCGCCCGGACCTCGCCTTCCCTCTCAGCGTTCTTGCGCGCTTTGTTGCGCCAGGGAGACACCGTCCTGTTCACTGGACAGCAGCTGTGAGGGTGGCGAAGTACCTAGCGACGACGTCAGGCGTGGGGCTAGTTCTTGGAGGGCAGCAGTCTGTCGTACTTACTGGTCACTGTGACTCCTCTTACGCTGACGACGCTGAGACTCACAGGTCTACTCAGGGGTACTGTTTCAGCCTGGGTTCTGGAGCTGTTTCCTGGCGGTCCACGCGCTCCTCTTCGGTCTCGACCTCTACAGCTGAGGCTGAGATCTACGCTGGTGCCATGGCGGCACAGGAGCTGCGTTGGTTGACCTTCTTGCTCACCGACCTTGGTGAGCGGCCGAGCTCTGCACCGACCTTGTTCACTGACAACAAGGCGTCTATTCTCCTTTGTCGAGAGCCACGACTGGAGAGCAGAGTGAAGCACATTCACGTCAGGTACTTTCTTCTGCGAGAGTTGCAGAGGCGTGGACAGGCTCGCTTTGAGTTTGTGGAGTCCGAGGCCAACACTGCAGACATCTTCACCAAGGCGCTTCCGCCTTGTGACCACCAGAGGTGCTGTGTGCAGTTAGGCCTTGTTGACACTGGTTCTCGTGTTGCTTAGGCTTGAGTGTACTGTTTACTTTGCTTTCTATATACCTCTGTTACTTCTTGGACTGGCCTTGTGGCCACTGTTGTTTGTGCTCAGACTGTGTGGTGACGTTGTGATCCACCCTGAGCTTCGTTTCTTGGACTGGTCTTGTGACCGTACTCGTTTGGTTCTGCTAGACACCCCTCACTTAGGCTATGGGGGTGTGTCAAATGTTGTAGCCTATAGTGAGGTTTGTCTTAGGGGGTACAAAACTTAGGGTTAGCTATATGTACCCCAACCAACATCAATGCATCATCCATTCCTCATTCTGACAGGTAGGACCATTCTTAATTCACAAGTGGTATGCCTATCACTACATAAAAAAGAGTGCACTCCGCATAAGCAGCATATACACTGCTGTAATGCAAGCGGCTGACGTACGGACCCCCAATACACTATCAGCAAAGCCGTTGCTCCAATCATCTAGCAGAATGCAGCAGCGTACTTTAAGCCTCCCTAAACCTGCTCCCCATCCTCCTAAACCCCATCTCCCTCTTATCCGACCGTCTGCCTTCCTCCATTCCTCAAAGCAATCGAGGAAAATGTAAAAATTTGAAAGTGTGTAACACTTTCTAAAATTGTGTATTGTGAATAGCGAAGATATTTGTACCGAAGCAAAATGCTTCGGCGAACCGCTACTTCCCCTCTTTTTCGGTATAAAAGAGGGGGCGAAGGCCATTTGGCCTTCACCCACGTTTTTCATTTCAAACTTTCAGTTTTCAAGTTCCCCACCCTCCCACCCTAGTATAGTAGAGAATTCATCGTTGTTACTATGTAATATGCTTGGACGATAAAAAATCTTGTACTTGCCAGTTGAAATGAGACGTTGCATTTGCAAAGACAAATAGCAAGCCTTCACAATTAGAGAGCACTGCAAAATCACCAGACACACTGCTGTAGCCCGAGCCGAGCCACAGAGGTATGGACCGCTATAGGCCAAGACCAGCTACAAAGCCCCCTCAAAAACCACCCCACACCGCCTTACACTATAACACCCAAATACACATACGGAACATATCACGCACACCTTCCGTTTGGGTACACCAAACACTCAGAAGCCAAATCCACCTCAACTGTTCACCACCCACCCGCAACCCACCTCATCCCTTCGTCCACCACCACACCATCCACTGAAAACATTAGCAACCCTTCTCCTCCAACCAATACTCTGTGTTGCAGGCAGCAGCCTCAAATAATCACCCCTTGAACCTCCCTTCTGCTTGCACCGCCTCCCATCCCCTCCCTTCCCCTCACAAACCCTCCGGCCCCCTCTTGTCCGCTCGTGCTTCACTGAGCCTTGCCCTTGCCGGCGCTGCCTGGCTTGATGGGTTTGAGGCGCTCCTTGAACATTTCCACAAGCTCCTCCTGTGTGCGTTGGGGCTGCCCTATGTTCACATAGCTGACCAAGGAGAGAGAAGCACAGTTGTGGAGGGAGGCGGTGGGGAAGAGAGGGGGTTAGAAGGTTATTGAGAAGACTCAAACGGCGCTCCTTGATCACTTCCTCCACCAGCTCTTCCTGTGTGCGCTGGGGCTGCCCCATATTCACTGAGCTGACCAGGGAGAGAATCACAGTGATGGAGGGAGGGGATGGAAGGGAGGAGAGGAGACGGAAAGGTGGCAGCGGGAGGGGTTGGAGTGAGCAAGTGAGAGAATGGCATGGGGAGCAAGGGAAATTAGAGCACATGTGTGCAGTACGCATGAACTTGTTAGGAACGTGAAAGGAGAGGCCCAAGGAGGGGAGAGGAGGAAGCGGGGAAGGGGGAGAAAGCAGAGGTCACTGAGGACAGAGTGGCATGGCATGGCATGGCATGGCGTGGCATGGCGATACATGCTGCGGCATAACATGGCACATGCCAGCACAGCATGACATGGCCCATGATGACAGCTCGGCACAGCCCAGCAGTGCACATACTAGGAGGCGAGTTTCTTGAGCTGGCCAGTGAAGACGAGGAGGCCGACGTCCATGAAGTGCAACTCGCGGAAGATGATGGCGTCCTCCCTCGCATGCACGTCCAATGTCTCCATGAAGCGGTGCGGCAGGTCCAACCTGCAGTGACCCATGCCCGGAGGGGAGAAGGGAGCCAACAGGGAGAGGAGTGGATGGAGGTGAGGAGGCGACGGAACACAATGGCGTCCTCCCTCGCATGCACGTCCAGCGTCTCCATGAAGCGGTGCGGCAGGTCCAACCTGCAGTGACCCATGCCCGGAGGGGAGAAGGGAGGCAACAGGGAGAGGAGTGGATGGAGGTGAGGAGGCGACGGAACACAATGGCGTCCTCCCTCGCATGCACGTCCAGCGTCTCCATGAAGCGGTGCGGCAGGTCCAACCTGCAGTGACCCATGCCCGGAGGGGAGAAGGGAGGCAACAGGGAGAGGAGTGGATGGAGGTGAGGAGGCGACGGAACACAATGGCGTCCTCCCTCGCATGCACGTCCAGCGTCTCCATGAAGCGGTGCGGCAGGTCCAACCTGCAGTGACCCATGCCCGGAGGGGAGAAGGGAGGCAACAGGGAGAGGAGTGGATGGAGGTGAGGAGGCGACGGAACACAATGGCGTCCTCCCTCGCATGCACGTCCAGCGTCTCCATGAAGCGGTGCGGCAGGTCCAACCTGCAGTGACCCATGCCCGGAGGGGAGAAGGGAGGCAACAGGGAGAGGAGTGGATGGAGGTGAGGAGGCGACGGAACACAATGGCGTCCTCCCTCGCATGCACGTCCAGCGTCTCCATGAAGCGGTGCGGCAGGTCCAACCTGCCATGGTGCATGCGAAGGAGGGGTGGGGGAGGGAGGGGAGGAACAGGGAGATGAGGGGATGAAGATGATGGGCGTTCTTCCTCGCATTCACGTCAAATGTTTTCATGAAGCGGTGCGGCAGGTCCAGCCTGCATGGCACAGGGGGATGGCATGAACCAGGGGTGATGAGCGGATGGAGCATGAAACAGGGAAGAGCAGTGGGGACAAAGGGTATGGAGAGGAGTAAGGGGGAGAAGGTGGGGCAGAGAGATCGGCAGGGAGGTAACGGGCTGGGCTGGGAAGTAGGGCAGGGCATGTGAGGGCAGATGCGGGCGTGTGGGGGCAAGTGAGAGCATCACAGAGGCAAAAACGTATGGTGAGGAACAGTAATGTATGGGTGCGCGGGCATGCGAGGTGCCGTACCAGTGGATCTGCGAGTTGGCGTGGTGCAGAATGTGGTATCCGTCGTTGAAGGTCTTCTGGTTGTCAGGCGCGTTCATGCAGTTGTAGCTGCGGGAGGGGACGTGCGCACACAGGAGCATGCAAGACAGCGTGAGTGGCAGGCGTTGGCTTGAGTGGCATCATTGGTGGGAATGGCAGGGACCGAACAGGGGGTGGCGCGCAGCAGGATGGGCGCAGACGGCAGAGGAGGATGGAAGGACGGCAGACAATATGCAGCACAAGGGAGGGGGGGAGGGAGGGAAGAGGGGTGAGGGGGGAGGTGGAGGGAGGAGAAGGAAGGAGGGAGGAGAATGAAGGAGGGAGGAGAATGAAGGAGGGAGGAGAATGAACGAGAGGGAGAAGAGGAGGACGGAGGGAGAGGGAGCGAGAAAAGGGGAGCAGGGGCGGGGAGGGACCGGCGAGCGAGTGAGCGTACGTGAGGGCGTAGTTGCTGCGGGAGTTGTTGGGGTCGATGAAGATGTGCTGGCTGAAGTTGCCGAACATGATGAGGAACGACGTCAGGCAGAAGGGCAGGAACACGACCTGGTGCCGCCCCCACACCGCGCCACGTAGTTGGGAAGGGACGGGAGGGGAGGACGGAAGAGTAGCAGATACGGAGAGGACGATGAGCATTTGCAGGAGGAAAGATGGAAGAGGAGAGAGGGGAGAGGGGCGAGGGGCGAGGGGCGAGGGGCGAGGGATGAGGGATGAGGGGCGAGGGGCGAGGGGCGAGGGGCGAGGGATGAGGGGCGAGGGGCGAGGGACGAGGGGCGAGGGACGAGGGACGAGGGGAGGGATGAGTGCGGCATGGTGAGATGGGAAGCCTCAGCAAGAATTGGGTAAAGCTGAACAAGGACATGGCAGTTGGGCAAACAGCCGATGCTACTTTGATTCCAAAGTAGGATCTCATGTACAGCTTTGTGAGGAGGATCTTCCAGTGTGCCTCACATTCCCCCTCCGCGTTAAACCGTGACCACTTCCTCCCGCGTTCCTCCCCGCGTGACTTGACTCACCCATAGCGTGGCGATAGGCGCGACGAAGAAGAACAGGAGAAGGGAGGAGTAGAGGGAGATGGAGACGGCGCTCTTGATGCACGCGCCGTACCGCCGCGTGCGGAACGCGTACAGCGGCATCTCGAACGGCGACAGTAGCCAAAAGCGCAGCCAGTACCTGCACGGGCGGAAAGCGCCGAACGCGCGCGCGCGCGGGGGGGGAATGCGAAACAGAGCGCAACGGGGAAATCGCGGGGACAGCGGAGGAGGAAGGGGTAAGGGAGAAAGACAAGTTAAGACGGAGGACGGAGAGAGAGAGGAAGGGAGGGGGAAAGAGGAGCGGAGGCGCTCCTGGGACGGGCAGCGTCAGTTGGAGAGCAGCGATCGGCGCGCAGCAGGCAGGGAGGAGGGATGGGGCACAGCACACCACAGCAGAGCAGAAGAGAGCAGCGCAGCGCAGAGCAGGGCAGGGCAGGGCAGGGCAGGACGCTTACACGACGAAGTGGAGGAAGTTATCGCGCTGGTAGGGCTCCGTTGACGAAAGATCGTTAGGGTACAGGTTGTTCTCCTGCACGCACAGCCGCACAGCGGCACACAGGCGTGATCAGGCAAGGAGGGAATGACTTGAAAGGCGCAGAGTGAAGGGAGCAGCGTGGGGGGGAACAGGGTGGGGGGAACAGGGTGGGGGAAGCGGAGGGAGGAAAACAGAGGAACAGGGCGAGGGGAACAGGGGTTGGGAGAAGGGCGAAGGGAGCAGGAGGAGGGAAGCAGGTTGGGGAGAGCAGGTACTCACAACGTGGTGCATGACGCAGTGGTGCAGGCGATAGAAGCCCGGCGCAACGCCGAACAGAATCGACACGAACGTGGGCAGCACGTGCGACAGAAGCCTCCCCGTGAACGTCTTCTTGTAGATCTGCCGCAAGCAGCGAGAGACAAAGGGGTTTGAGAAGCAGTGAGAGAAGAGACGATCGAGAGAGAAGGACTCAACAAGAGTTTCACTAATGAAGGCTGGTACGTTTCAACACGAGTGGATCAAATGCAGGTTACTGCGACTAATTCGAAAAGGAGACGGAGAACGAAACAACGGGCGAGAGAGAATGATTTGCAGGCCGGGCGTGACGCTGCACGTCGCTCGATAGCTACAACGGCCACGTCGGCATCGAATGCCACTTTTTGACAAGATTCAGTCAGATCTGATTCTTCCCGGATCGAACAATATCCGATTCTCTCTGCTCCTCCGGTCGGAGCAGTTCGACTCCACCCTTCCAAAACGCTCCAGAACTAAAGATCCGTTTTCGAATGTGCCGCCGCAAAACAGTCACAGATCCGCGACTCGGAACACTGCACCACACGATGCAACGCCACGTCGGCATAAACCCACGCTGGCACGCAGCCGCAGCCGCAGCCGCCGCGCCGTCGTACCATGAGATGCTCGGAGAAGTGCAGAGCGAGCATGTATCGTTGCATGAAGAGCACGTAATGGAGAACCATGTACGTCGCTCCGATCAGGTTTCCCTTCCACCCGCCCACCCCGCCAAGCCCAGGCGTGGTTATCAAAATGACCGCCAGAGCTGCCGGCACGCTCATGCTGACGATGTTGAAGGTCGTATAAGCCAGCGGCGCGTCCTTGGGGTGATTTAGCTGCGCCACGAGCCACGTGTCGATCCAGCGCGGAGGCTTGAAGAGGTACTCTTGACGCGTCGCGGTGAAATCCGTGTTCACGAGCGGTGGCGCAGCCTTTTTGGGAACCTCCCCGTTTGCGTCCATGCCATTCAAGCCGCGTCGCGAGACGACACTCTCGTGGCTTAGATAAGCCGTGGATCCACCAAGCGAACCTTCCGGCGGAGCCATGGTTTGCCTGGGTTTGAGAGTCTTATGAAAATCCAAATCGGAGAGGCAAAAACGGGATAGTCAGGAACGTGCACACATGCGGATCATAAGGAATTATGACCGTAAGCCGATGAAATCGGCAGATGGGAGATTTAAGGAATGAACTTCACCGGCGTTTTCGTGGTAAGCAAGAAGCAGTGAGATGACGCACCAGAGGAGATCACAGGCTTGCCCTAGAATCGTCGTGGAATGTGCGAGTACAGAGTAGATCTCGACCTTCCTTGTGCTCGCCAACAGGGCTCCAGCAAGATCACACCGATAACACTGCCTTGAAGTTAGCTCCGCTGATCTCGCTAGACTCGAGAGTCCCGTGCGAAGTGGATCACTGTCCTCGAGATCATCGGTGGCTGACTTATGGATCTGGGAGACGAAGGTTGATGGATGAACCTAGGGCTCTGCGTAAGACTACACGTAGCAAGGCGACCGATGATTACATCAACTGGACGACCAGATCCCGAAGCGTGATAGTGTACTTCCTGGTTTGTACTGTACATACATCTTCAGGGGTTGCTTTGCCTACGAGTTGTGTTGTGTGTGTCAAAACCTTCTTGCTGCTGAGCTGGAGGAGCAGGCGATCCGGATAGTTTTGGGCCGATCCGCGTCACCTTGCCCGCGAGTGTCAGCAGGGACGGTTCTTATTGATTGTTACTTGCCAGCCCACGATTCCACTGCACACGTAGAGGCTTTGCCTGCCAAGAAGTTTGACTATCCATGATATTTTGTCTGCCCCAGCGATTTTAATTGGACGTCACACGTAGACGTATTGCCAGCCAGGAACCTCCGTGGATGAGACTTTCCTGCCCAAACGCCTCTCAATTGGAATCCACACGCAGAGGCGTTGGCCCACAAAAAACCAAGAGATTTGGATGCCCGAACTTCGAACGCACCAAGCTTTTCCCTCCAAAATCTATATCTTGAAAGAACCTCGGCCACGTGTACGGGCCAGTGGAACGACGAAGCATGGAAGGTGAGATTCATCTTCCTGTGGGTTGTGTTGGCAGCTCTCGGTCGTAAGACCATCATGATTCGTGGCTGAGGTCCAGGGGTCCATGACCCAATGATTGTATGGAGACCCGTTAGCGCATTTCTGTAATTGACAGAACGTATATCAATATACCTCCTAATACATATCTATATCGATCTAGATATGCATCTCATGACGAAGATCCTTGGTAAGAGTTTACGTGTTACATGGGGAGCATGCTACATCGATTTATTCATCCGTTGGATGGATCGCACGCCAATCGTGTGAATCTCAGAAACCACATTGTCCTGTGGGACCGTTGTTTCTACGATGTGCACGATTTGTCGCGAGCATACATTGTACTGTCATGGAGAAAGCTTCTCGAGGGAGCGGGTAGTATAGGGAAATTGGAATTCCTTATACTAGATCGATCATCGCTACGTATACATAACTATTCATCAGACCTCAACTGTTTTTTTGCCCAATACCAATTGCCGTTGTTCACTTGGACGTAATTCACATGTCATATAAATCAAACCTTGGTGTGATGTATCATGTTGCATTGGCCCTAAGCATCAGGAATAGTCCGAACCTCCATATCAGGATCACAAGCATAAATATTTTTGTGCTTTCTGGTTATAAATTTTCACGACTCAATCTTTGCTCATGCCTTACCTCAAATTCTAATATTTGCCTTGTTTGTGCAATCTTTGCTCGTTTAGTTGCAATAGTAGCACAATTTGTAATATAGACGAAATAGTTTCTCACTAGTGTAGCAGAGGTCGTTAGAGTAACACGCACGGAGCATATATAGAGGAATTTGAGTATCCACTCCATCCCCAACTTTTCTCTTCTGCTGCTGCTGCTGCTCCTCTTGCGACTGATGAGAGCCTCACCGCCAAGCCAGCCCTTTCGAGTCGCTGGTTCTCCATGCGGCTCTGCTTCCGCGCGACTTGACCGACGTCATTCCTAGAGTATCTCACCCGATCGGGCAGCCCAACGCGTGGCGCTCTTCTCTTGTCGGTCCGGCAGGTTGCAGTTAACTGCGGCGTCTAATTTGGCCAGATTCGGGCCTTCACACGAGCCTGTGTCATATCGAGCTGGATATTTTTTTCGTTCGAGTAGCTTATTGCCGCGTTCGTATGCTATTGCGCGGGCTCGATCCGTGCTTCCTCCTCAGATCGTCGATTTCCTACTCGATCCCCCGTTTATCTCACCTTCACCCTCTGCCGATCACCCTTCCTCCCTGCCGCCTCTATCCATCAGCCTTTTCACCCTTCCGCCTCTCACAATTCACCTTTCTCCCTCCCCTTTTCTCGAGCCATTGAGCGACCATGGCTATCCATGTCGACTCTAAGAACGTCCGGGCAGTTGAGCTTTACTGCTGGCTGCCCGTAGCGCGCCGATTGGACGTCTGGCCCTTCGCCGTCGTGTACGCCGTGTGGCTGGCGCTGCTGGTAACCCGGATTCGCCTGGACTTCGTGGAGATGGCTATCGTGACGGGCGCGCTGGTTTCGCTGAACATCCTGACGGCGCTGTTCACTGTGTGGTCCGTGGACTTCAGGTGTTTCGCGCACGCGCGGCAGGTGGGCACGTGGGCATGCGACGAGTGGCCATGTGACGAGTGGGCTTGTGACGAGTGGGCTTGTGACGAGTGGGCTTGTGACGAGTGGGCATGTGACGAGTGGGCTTGTGACGAGTGGGTATTTTTGAGGCGCCTTAGGAATTGACGGCGCTGTTTATTGTGCGGTCCGTGGACTTCCGGTGCTTCGTGCACGCGCAACAGGTAGGCATGTGGGCATGTGACGAGTGGGATTTGTGGGGCGCCTTAGGGATTGACGGCGCTGTTCACTGTGTGGTCCACGGACAGGTGGACTTTCGGTGCTTCGTGCATGCGCGACAGGTGGGCATGCCGGGTGTGGCATGGGGGCATGTGGGATCTGAGCTTGGGGCATGGGGGCTTGTGGGCATGGAGGCTGCGGGCATGTGCCATGTGCCATGGTGGATATGGGACATGGTTCTTTCGGCACCGTTAACAGTGTGGTCCGTGTTCCGTGGGGTTTCGGTGCTTCGGAATCAGGAATTGAGTTTGGTTTGAATTCAAATGTGATCTTGGTTCAGATTCTGGCTTGCATGGATGGGAATATTGTGTGGTGTGTGGCTGGCGTGTTCACAATCAGAAGAGTAAACGACCCAGGCGCTAGCGTGTGAGCGAAGAGTTGACTCGATAGCAGCACGGCAAAGCTTCAAAAGACGTCTCAAAGGCAAAGACATCTCAAAGCCGTGTCAAAGAGTTTGAGTAGAGGGCCGATTTGGAAGCAGCAAGACAATTATTGTATAATGTCGTGATATTACTATCTTTTTTGCGGGGGTTATGTTAATATAATGTACGTTAAAGCACCATGCCGCTCCGTGAAGGAACCAGGAGCGGGATAAGGGGAATCGGGGCAAGGGGTGGAATGGGGGGAATGAGTTGATCAGAAACTTGGTATGTCCTTTATTAGTCTTTCATGCTTCCTTTGTTTCCCTGTCTCTGAGTTGCACGTGTTTGCGTGTGTGCGTGTGTGTGTGTGTGTGTGTGTGTGCGCGCGCGCGCGCATGTGTGTCGGTGCATGCATGCATACGATACGCACATGCGAGCAGGTAGCATCAGTGCACGAGGCAGAGGTGTGCAAGGTCATTCCGTCCAAGTTCGGAGGTTCCAAGGAGGTGGTGCCGCTAACCAAGCGCAAGCACGTGAGTGTGCCTCTCTGAGTGTACTCAGCATCCAGACGGGAGAGTCCAAATAGGTTGAAAGTGTATGCATGTGCTTGCACACTGTACGCTGCATTTGTGAGAGTTCCTTCTGTCCCTCACCAAATAAGCATGGTAGCAGCACAGGCGTATCCTGAGTCGCGTCAGAATGTTCCTCGTACGCAGGTGCCGGGCGTACCATGCAGTACCGTGCAGTACCATGCAGTACCGTGCAGTACCTCTTCATTCACCTGCCACCTGCCTGGGCTGCCTGTCCTTCCTCTCTTCTCCCTTTCAGTTGCCAGCTGAAAAACACCTTCTAGGAGCTGGGGCTGCTGCTGCTGCTGCTTTGAAGAAAGAGGAGAAGGACAAGGGGGGAGAGACGGACAAGGGTGAAAAGAGCAAGACAGAGAAGCAGGAGGCGGATGGAGAACGAAGAGACAGCGAGAGGAAGGGGAAAAGCAGGGAGGAGCACAAGCAAGAAAGGGGAGGAGGAGCAGGAGGAGGAGGAGGAGGAGGAGGTGCGGATGTGCTACAGGCGGCAGCAGTTTGTGTACGACGAGGGGGAGGGAGTGTTCAAGAAGCTGCGGTATCCGAGCAAGGAGACGTTTGGAGCGTACGTGCAGTGGAAGGGGTATGGCACGCCCGCTAAGGTGGAGGCCGCCCGCCATCGATGGGGCCGCAACGCGTGAGGCTCTAGGAGGGGAGGAGAAGGGTGGAGGGGTGGAAGGGTTTATGAGCGTGGGTTGGGGTTCATGGGTTTTCTGTGTTTGTGGGGGCTGGTGGTGGTTGGGGGGGTTGTATATTGTGCCAAGACGTGTGTGGTCATGGGGTGGGGCGTATGGTATGGGGCGCGTTGGTTTGAAGGGTTGTTGGGGGGGTGAAGGGATGTATAGAGGATGAAGGGATGGTGGCAAAGATGGGGAGGGGATGGAGTGTTGCCATCAACAGACCTCTGTCTGCTACACATCGTCTCTTCTTCCACTCTCCCTTCTCGCCATACTGCACTCACCTTTAAGAATCTTCATTTGTGGCACCTCTTCTCCTTTCCCACACTCCCCCAACCCCCCCTCTCACCCACCCCTCTTCTCTCCTTCCATCTTTGCACGACATGCACTGCTGTCTTGTTTCCATTGTTGCATGCTTCGTTCGCACTGCTTCCCTCTTCCCAAATCGTTCCCTCGTCCCAAATCGTTCCCTCTTCCCCTTTCCTCCCTCTCTCCCCTCCCCTTTCCACTTATCACCTTGAAACAATTGGCTGCAGGTTTGAGTTCCCAGCGCCCACCTTCCTCGCTCTCTTCAAAGAGCAGTGCTCAGAGCCTTTCTTTGTCTTCCAGGTAGTTCATATGAGCATTGGAATCACCATTAGGAGTTCCTAGAATGAGCCAATGTAGTCCTGCTCACAAAGGTGGCTCGGATTTGAAACTGTGCTGCTGTTTTACCAGGTGAGTGAATCAGATTCACCTGTGATAGTTCTCAAGACAAGAGCGTTCTTTGTGCTGCTCGCTTGTTGAGATGCAGCAGTCAAATCGGAAAAGCTTCGGAGACGCCGGAAACCCTTCTGCCCCTCCTCCCTCTCCCCTCCCCCCTCCCTCGTCCCCCCTTCTCCCTCTCGGTCCCCAACCCCCTCCCAGGTGTTGTGTGGCGCTGTGGTGCATGGATGAGTACTGGTACTACTCCATCTTCACGCTCTTCACATGTGCACGCTTCTGAGGCGCCTCATATCCCCACCCTCCCCCACCCTCCCCCACCCTCTCCCCTCCCCTACCCCTCCACCAGGTGTTCTGTGTGGCGCTGTGGTGCATGGACGAGTACTGGTACTACTCCATCTTCACGCTCTTCATGCTGCTCGTCTTCGAGTCCACCGTCGTTGCCAGTCGCCTGCGCACACTCAGCGAGCTGCGCCGCGTGCGCGTCGACACACAGGGGATTCTCGTGCACCGCGAGGGCAAGTGAGTGCAGGGAGGGGGGCACTGGTTACCTGGTTGACTGGTTGGCTTGACTGTTTGCACCTACGGACGCAGTTTGCCCTTGAATGCCCGTCCTGCGCACACTCAGCGAGCTGCGCCGCGTGCGTGCGCGTCGACACACAGGGCATTCTCGTGCACCGCGAGGGCAAGTGAGTGCAGGGAGGGATGCGGGAGTGTGGAATGCGAGGGATGGGGAGGGTCTGGTCTGGGAGCACGCTCAGTGAGCTGCACCGCGTGCGCGCGCGTGAACACGCCAGGAGTTCTCGTGCACCGCGAGCGACTTTTGAGTCGACTCAAAAGTCACCTCTCTCATCTAGGAGTTGTCGTGCACCGCGAGCGACTTTTGAGTCGACTCAAAAGTCACCTCTCTCATCTAGGAGTTGTCGTGCACCGCGAGCGACTTTTGAGTCGACTCAAAAGTCACCTCTCTCATCTAGGAGTTGTCGTGCACCGCGAGCGACTTTTGAGTCGACTCAAAAGTCACCTCTCTCATCTAGGAGTTGTCGTGCACCGCGAGCGACTTTTGAGTCGACTCAAAAGTCACCTCTCTCATCTAGGAGTTGTCGTGCACCGCGAGCGACTTTTGAGTCGACTCAAAAGTCACCTCTCTCATCTAGGAGTTGTCGTGCACCGCGAGCGACTTTTGAGTCGACTCAAAAGTCACCTCTCTCATCTAGGAGTTGTCGTGCACCGCGAGCGACTTTTGAGTCGACTCAAAAGTCACCTCTCTCATCTAGGAGTTGTCGTGCACCGCGAGCGACTTTTGAGTCGACTCAAAAGTCACCTCTCTCATCTAGGAGTTGTCGTGCACCGCGAGCGACTTTTGAGTCGACTCAAAAGTCACCTCTCTCATCTAGGAGTTGTCGTGCACCGCGAGCGACTTTTGAGTCGACTCAAAAGTCACCTCTCTCATCTAGGAGTTGTCGTGCACCGCGAGCGACTTTTGAGTCGACTCAAAAGTCACCTCTCTCATCTAGGAGTTGTCGTGCACCGCGAGCGACTTTTGAGTCGACTCAAAAGTCACCTCTCTCATCTAGGAGTTGTCGTGCACCGCGAGCGACTTTTGAGTCGACTCAAAAGTCACCTCTCTCATCTAGGAGTTGTCGTGCACCGCGAGCGACTTTTGAGTCGACTCAAAAGTCACCTCTCTCATCTAGGAGTTGTCGTGCACCGCGAGCGACTTTTGAGTCGACTCAAAAGTCACCTCTCTCATCTAGGAGTTGTCGTGCACCGCGAGCGACTTTTGAGTCGACTCAAAAGTCACCTCTCTCATCTAGGAGTTGTCGTGCACCGCGAGCGACTTTTGAGTCGACTCAAAAGTCACCTCTCTCATCTAGGAGTTGTCGTGCACCGCGAGCGACTTTTGAGTCGACTCAAAAGTCACCTCTCTCATCTAGGAGTTGTCGTGCACCGCGAGCGACTTTTGAGTCGACTCAAAAGTCACCTCTCTCATCTAGGAGTTGTCGTGCACCGCGAGCGACTTTTGAGTCGACTCAAAAGTCACCTCTCTCATCTAGGAGTTGTCGTGCACCGCGAGCGACTTTTGAGTCGACTCAAAAGTCACCTCTCTCATCTAGGAGTTGTCGTGCACCGCGAGCGACTTTTGAGTCGACTCAAAAGTCACCTCTCTCATCTAGGAGTTGTCGTGCACCGCGAGCGACTTTTGAGTCGACTCAAAAGTCACCTCTCTCATCTAGGAGTTGTCGTGCACCGCGAGCGACTTTTGAGTCGACTCAAAAGTCACCTCTCTCATCTAGGAGTTGTCGTGCACCGCGAGCGACTTTTGAGTCGACTCAAAAGTCACCTCTCTCATCTAGGAGTTGTCGTGCACCGCGAGCGACTTTTGAGTCGACTCAAAAGTCACCTCTCTCATCTAGGAGTTGTCGTGCACCGCGAGCGACTTTTGAGTCGACTCAAAAGTCACCTCTCTCATCTAGGAGTTGTCGTGCACCGCGAGCGACTTTTGAGTCGACTCAAAAGTCACCTCTCTCATCTAGGAGTTGTCGTGCACCGCGAGCGACTTTTGAGTCGACTCAAAAGTCACCTCTCTCATCTAGGAGTTGTCGTGCACCGCGAGCGACTTTTGAGTCGACTCAAAAGTCACCTCTCTCATCTAGGAGTTGTCGTGCACCGCGAGCGACTTTTGAGTCGACTCAAAAGTCACCTCTCTCATCTAGGAGTTGTCGTGCACCGCGAGCGACTTTTGAGTCGACTCAAAAGTCACCTCTCTCATCTAGGAGTTGTCGTGCACCGCGAGCGCAAGTGAGTGTGGAGAAGGTGGAGGAAGAAAGGGTCGTTTGGCTTGCGAAGCGAAAGTTGGGGGTGGTTTGACTCTTGAGACTCCTGGGTGCTCGGTCAGTGATGTGCGGTGCGTGCATACGTGCGCGTGGTCATGCCCTGGTATTCTGATGCACCGCGAGGGGATAAAGCGGGGAGAGTGGGCGGCAAGAGAGGCAGGGTGTGGCAACCTTAGAATGGCAACCTGCGTTTGAGACATCTCAACACCTTAGGGCAACTTAATCCTGCCTATTTCGTCCCATGCTGTGCTCCCCCCCACTCCCCCTCGTCTCCCTCCCTCTTGCCCTCTTCCCTCTCTCCCCGTCCCAACTTCCCCCCCATTGACCCCTCCGCCCCTCGTTTCGCCTGCCTCTTCCCCGTCCCTCTCCTCCTCGCCTCACCAATCCCTGGTGGGTGACCCTAACAGGCCCTGATCTCGTGCCTGGAGACATTGTCTCCATTGGCTGCTCTGCTGCTGCTTACGGAGGTATCAAACTCGTCCTTCTCCCCATCTGCCCCTCGCCTACCGTCCCTCTCCCCCCCCCTCTTCCCCCCCCAGGTGGGTGACCCTAACAGGCCCTGATCTCGTGCCTGGAGACATTGTCTCTATCGGCCGCTCTGCTGCTGCTCACACCTCGGGGGGGAAGGGACGAGCAGGGGCAGGGGGAGCGGCAGGGGCGGGAGGGGCAGTGGAGGAGCGTACTGTGCCGGCTGATCTGCTGCTGTTGGCGGGGACTGTGATTGCCAACGAGGCGATTCTCACAGGGGAGAGCACCCCGCAGTGGAAGGTGGGTGCGGGTGGGTGCTGGGTGGGTGCGGGTGGGTGCTGGGTGGGTGCTGGGTGGTTGCTGGGTGGTTGGGTGGATGAGTAGGTAATGGGTGGGTGGGTGGGTGGGTGGATGGGAGGATGGGAGAGGACGAAGGGAGTGGGGTTAGGGGACTGTGAGTTGGGAGAGGGGGAGAGGAGGGAGTGAGTGCGGGAGGGTAAGTGGGGAAGGGAGGTGAGAGTGGGGGGGGAAGGGAACGAGGGGACGTTGAGACCATTGGAGTGGCGATGTTTCGACACGCTGCATTCGTTTCACGTGTCTGGATCCGCATTCCTCTTTACCTCTTCACCTCTTTGGTTGGTCCCTAAAGGTTGATTCGTTCTCCTCTGTACGCTCAAACTCTCTCCCTCCCCCTCTCCTCTGTACGCTCATGTTCATCTACTGCCTGCCCAAACTCCCTCCCCCCCACCCCACAACCACGCGGCCTATCGTTCTCCCACCACTGCCCCTCCCCCCACCTTCGCACCTCCTAACCTGCATCTCATCTCCCTCCCCTTTTCACCTTCTAAACCCTGTGAGCTCCCTCCCCTCTCTCCTCTTTCCCCCTTCGCCGCCCTCCCACCTGCCAGACGCCAGCGTCCATGCGGGAGGGCAGCGAGCGCGTGTCAGTTCGGCGGGACAAGGCACACGTGCTGTTCTCAGGGACCAAGATTCTGCAGCACACGCCCGACAAGGTGGGGGGGAAGGGGGTGGTGTGTGGGGGATGGGGAGGGGTATGGGAGGCAAGGAGAAGAAGGGTAAGGATAGCTGGTTCGGTTCGGGCAAGGCACACGTGCTGTTCTCAGGGACCAAGTTTTTTGCAGCACACGTCCGACAAGGTGGGGGGGAAGAGAGGGTGGCAGGTCATGTCTTTAGTTCTGGTTTTTGCCATCTCTGATTTCGCCTACTGGCCCTCTCATTCTCTTTCAGCTCCCCTGCCCGCCAAGCCCCCATCCCGTTGCTCGTTCCACCGTCCTTCTTCATGCATAATTTTTTTTTTTTTAGTCAACTGGAAAACTTCTCGTTCCCCCATCCCCATCCTTCTTCATGCATACCCGCCTGCTGCTTCTGTCTCCCCACTTTCCTATGCATCTCATGCCATTTGTCTTATTGCAAGAGTCACGGCTAAGCTTCTGCCGGCTCAACAGCTGTCAATGTCGTCAAATTGTTGCTCGATTCCCATGTTGCTCAGTTACCATGTTTCTCAGTTACCATGTTGCTCAGTTACCATGTTGCTCGATTCCCATGTTGCTCAGTTACCATGTTGCTCAGTTACCATGTTGCTCGATTCCCATGTTGCTTGTTGTCTTGAGGTTTTGCATCCTCGTGTGTCTTTCAGTCACCTCGAAAATCGCACGTCCTTTGACTGGCTCTCATCTTGGCTGTTGCCTCAAACGTGCGTGTGCGTGTGCACGTGCGTGCGTGCGTGCGTGCGTGTGTGTGCGTGTGTGTGCGCGTGTGTGCGCGTGCGTGTGTGTGCGTCTGCGTGTGTGTGCGCGTGCGTGTGCGTGCGCGCGCACACGAGCGCCATGTGCCATGCCCCCCACATGCATGTGTGATGTCTTTCTACGCATGCATGCATGCATGGTGCGGTGCGGTGCAGACAGCAGCGATCAGAGCACCGGACGGGGGGTGTGTGGCAGTGGTGCTGCGGACGGGCTTTGACACCAGCCAGGGCAAGCTCATGCGCACCATCCTCTTCTCCACTGATCGGGTACGTGCCTGCCTTGCCTGCCTTGCCTCCCTTCCTACCTGCCTGCCTTCCTCCCTTCGTTCCTACCTGCCCACCCACCCACCCACCCACCCTCCCTCCCTCCCTCCCTCCCTCCCCCTCCCTCCCTCCCTCCCTCCCTCCCTCCCTCCCTCCCTCCCTCCCTCCCTCGCTCCCTCCCTCCCTCTCTCCTTCCCTCCGGCCTTCCCTCCCTCCCTTTTATTACCCATTTCCCGCCAACCCCGCCACTCTTCTCTCTTGCAACCCTCGCTTCCTGCCACCTTCCCTCCTATCTTCCTGCCTGCATGCATCATCTCAGTAATCTGTTCCTCCATTTTTGCACCGCAATGCCCCCACTCCCCTGCTCCCTTTCCCTTTCTCCGCCCTTCCCTTTCCCCTTCCCTGTCTCCCCTCCCTTCCCTGTCGCCCCCCCACTTTCCCTTCTCGACACGCACACCGCACTGCACCGCATGCCACCAGGTGACGGCCAACAGTGCGGAGAGTGGCCTCTTCATCCTCTTCCTCGTTGTCTTTGCCATCGTTGCTGCTGGCTATGTGCTCTACAAGGTGATTCCCGCCCCTGCACCAGGTCATGCCTGCCTGCACCAGGCAATACCTGCACCAGGCGATACCTGTACCAGATTGTGCCCTTGTATTACAACCCTTCTTTTGCAAGGGGATGCCATTCTTATTGTATGTAATGCCTGCAACAATTGTTCCCTCTATCTTTCACTTTCCCCTGTGATTCTCCTTCATGTCTCTCCAACCAAATCACTCCCCTTCCTCGTTCTTCTCGCCCTCTTCCTTCTCCCTCCTCTCTCTTCTCCCCTCGCTCCCTCCAATCCTTTCGCGCACTTCTCCCCCTGCCCCCTCCTTCCCCCAACACCTCCCTATCCCGGCTCCCGTTTTACCTTCTTCTGCCCCAACACTGCAGGGTCTAGAGAATCCACACCGCAGTCGCTACAAGCTATTCCTCAACTGTTCGCTCATGATCACGTCCGTCATCCCGCCTGAGCTGCCCATGGAGCTCTCCTCGGGGGCTACTGCACGCCAATGCCTTCCTAATTGCCACGCCTGCCAGCGCATCTACTGCACCCCGCTCTTCTCCTTACCCCCCTCTCCCCCCTGCACCCCCTCTCCCTCCCCTCCCTCCCCCCCATCAGGGTTTGGAGGACCCACACCGCAGTCGCTACAAGCTATTTCTCAACTGTTCGCTCATCATCACGTCTGTCATCCCGCCCGAGCTGCCAATGGAGCTCTCCATCGCCGTCAACACCTCCCTCATTGCCCTTGTCCGCCAGGGCATCTACTGCACCGAGCCCTTCAGAATCCCGTTTGCCGGCAAGGTGTGTGTGCGAGTGCGTGCGTGCGTATGTATGTTCTTGATGTCTCGGGTGAGCTCTCCTTCGCCGTCAACTCCTCCCTCATCGCCCTTGTCCGCCAGGGCATCTACTGCACCGAACTGATGCTTGCTCTGTTTACATGGTGGAAGGCAGGGCATCCAGGCCCATGCAAGACTCCATGCAAGTCTTTAAGGATTCTAAAAAACTTGGCTACTTCTTGGTCCCATGCCAGTCTCGGTTATCGAATGTACAGCCTTGTAATCATGCTCTGGAATCGTACTCTTTGTATCAGCAGCTTCTATAGTGTTCCCATGTTTTGAGCCCCGATGTAAACTGAAACGAACATGACAGTCCTCTTGAAACCCTAAATCCTCCCATGTTTCTTGTCTGTCATGTTCCTTTCAATCGTATGGATGTGATTGGAATGGATGGATGTATGGATCCACGAGCAACCATGTTGTCTGTGGTGCGTGCACGTGTATGCGTGTTGTTGTTCCACATCTGTGCTTGTGTATGGTGTATGCGTCTGGTGCATGTGTGATGTGGTGTTACATGTGCGGGGCGGGGTGTGTGATGTATGGTACATGGGCTGGGCTACCCTGATCGTTGCAGGTGGACATTTGCTGTTTCGACAAGACCGGGACGCTCACTTCAGATGACATGGTGCGAGTTCGGTTTTGATTTGTTGTTGCCGTTGTCAAACATGTTTTGTTTTGGTCTTTCTCCGCAATGCTGGATTTACCTTTGAGATGCTCAAGTATGCATTTCCACTTACCCAATCATGCCCGATCTCCATTCTCAACTTGCTTTCTATTCCCTGTCTTGTCACATCCATCCACTCACTCCCGCCTCTCACACACCCATCTGCCTCTCCCCCCCCCCTATTCTCCCCTCACCCCCCTTTTCCCTTCCCACTTCCCCCCACACAATCCCCTCAGGAGTTCCGTGGAGTGGTGGGGGTGGAGGGAGGGGGCTCCTTGGATCTCTCTGCGGACTGCCATCGCTTCCCGCTGCCAACGCTGCTCACCCTTGCCGCCTGCCACTCGCTCGTCTTTGTCGACAACAAGATGGTCAGTCTTCTGCTGTCAGTCCTTTGCTCTCATTCACACAACACCACTCACACTGACCAAGGCACTGACAACGCTGCTCACCCTTGCCGCCTGCCAGCCACTCCCTCGTCTTTGTCGATAACAAGCTGGTCACTCCTCTGTTGTCAGTGCTTTGCTTGCCGTCAATCCTTTGCTCTCGGTCCTTTGTTGTCAGTTTTCCGTCGTCAGTGCCTTTGCTGTCATTCACACGAATTTCATGCTGCCCACAACAACACCACCCACGCTGCTCTCACATTGCCCATGCGTTCTGATGCGCTCCAAAAACCGTTTCACACGTGTGTCAAATCATCAGGTGGGGGACCCGTTGGAGAAGGCAGCGTTGACTGGCGTTGACTGGGGCTTCACAGCAGAAGAGAAGGCGCACTCAAGAAAGTGAGACTCGAGTGCTATGAATGACTCTGCATGACCCTGCATGACCCTGCATGTCTTTCTGAGTGTTGGCTTTGCACCTCCTTTGAGTGGTTCCTGGGACATCTCAGAACTTTATGGGTGCTCTTGGTCACATGCCATTTCCATGCCATTGCATGCCATGCCATGCCCTGCTCTGTGTAAGCCGTTAGTTCTAGCCTCAAGAATGGGATTGGGTAGGTAAGCATACTCGACGCTGGGTGCGAGGTATCGGGTTGGGCTCTAATTCTGAGACGCGCACGCACGCACGCACGCACACACCATTGCACTCATGCACGAATGCGCGAGCACACACATGCACATCTGGGTTCAGACATGCACACACTGATGCACAGGTTTGGGGCCGCTTGTATCCATCTTTTCCCTCATCCCTTTTTTCCTCGTGGTCCTCTTCCCCTCCCCCTCCTCCTTTCTGTTACTTGTTTTAGGTGCCTCAGATATAGTTTTCTAATAGCCCTGTCCTCTACCTCCTCCTCCTCCGCCCCGTTGTGTGACCCCAGGGGGCAGCACCACGAGGCGAGCATAATATGCCGGCACCACTTCGCATCGCACCTGAAGCGCATGGCGGTCATAGCACGTGTGGACACACAAGGATGCCCATACATTCATGCACAGGCATCGTGTGTCCCCCCCCCCCCCCCCCCCTCAATCCCTCCTCCTTCCCCAACCCCTCCCCCCTCCAAAACCCCCTTCTTCCTTCAACACCTCCCCCCTCGCCCTCTCCTCCCCCAACCATTGTGACCCCAGGGGGCAGCACCACGAGGCGAGCATAATATGCCGGCACCACTTCGCATCGCACCTGAAGCGCATGGCAGTGATTGCACGCGTGGACAGCAAGCCTGGCTTCATGGTTCTTGTCAAGGTGAGTGCTGCAGGGCTCGTCAGAGTTATCATCTCTCCCTTCTCCTTTCCCTACCTCCACTTCTCCTCCCTCCCTTTCTTCTCCCCACCACCCGCTTCTCCCTCACCCCTCCCCCAACTCTTTCATCCCTCTGTCCCCCCGCACCCTTCCTCCCAGGGAGCCCCTGAGACGATAATGGAGCGGTTGGGAGAGGTGCCAATGGGGTACAGTGCGGCATACAAGCAGTTCACCCGTCAGGGGGCACGTGTGCTCGCCCTGGCCTACAAGCAACTGCCTGACATGACGGTGAGAGAGGGGGAGTGTGAGGGGGGCGTGGAGGTGGGGAAGGGGGATGTGGAGGAGGAAAGAGAGGGGGTTTGAATCGTATGTGTGCTTGCCCTGGCCTACAAGCAACTGCCTGATATGACGGTGAGGAAAGGTGGAGTAGGGTGAGGGGGGGGTGGAGGGGGGGAAGAGGGAGATGGTTGAAATGGGAGGATGGATAAGGGACGCATGTGTTCGCGCTCGCCTACAAGCAACTGCCTGATATGGCTCTGAGGAGGGGGAGAGTGGGGGGGAATGGAGGCGTCACAAGTTTGTTTTCAGAGGATGCATGTTGGGAGGCTGGGATGTTCTTTTGAGTCGACTCAAGAGTGGGGGGGGAATGGAGGCGTCACAAGTTTGTGATCAGAGGAAACATGTTGGGAGGCTGGGATGTTCGGAGTCGCTGTATGCTATCCCATTCCTACTAATGCTCCTCTTGTACCTAGCGGCTCTAGAAGCAAGCGGCTCTAGAAGTGGTGATATGAGTTACTTTACCTGTACCCTTCGCCTCTCTACCCTCTCTTTTGCCCACCGCTGCTGTTCCTGCTGCTGCTGGGGAGGTGGCTGGGCTGCGAACGGGATGGACTGTGACATATTACCATGCTGTGTGATGGCCGGGGCTGTATGTACGGGAGGCGAGGGAGGGGGTTGTAGAGTGCGTGGCTGTCTTCGTGCGTGTGGGTGTGCGTGTGGGTGTGCGTGTGGGTGTGCGTGTGGGTGTGCGTGTGGGTGTGCGTGTGGGTGTGCGTGTGGGTGTGCGTGTGGGTGTGCGTGTGGGTGTGCGTGTGGGTGTGCGTGTGGGTGTGCGTGTGGGTGTGGGTGTGCGTGTGTGTGTGTGTGTGCGTGTGTGTGTGCGTGTGTGTGTGTGTGTGTGTGTGTGCACGTGTGTGTGCACGTGTGTGGGGGTGTGTGCGCGCGCACATGTGTGTGTGTGTGCATCACAGGTGACAGAGGCCAGGGCTCTGGAGCGTGATGATGTGGAGAGTGGCCTGACATTCGCTGGCTTCGCGGTAAGACATTCACCCATGCATGCACACCCACCCATGCATGCACACCCACCCATGCATGCACACCCACCCATGCATGCACACCCACCCATGCATGCACATCCACCCATGCATGCACATTCACCCATGCATGCACATCCACCCATGCATGCACATTCACCCATGCATGCACATTCACCCATGCATGCACATTCACCCATGCATGCACATTCACCCATGCATGCACATTCACCCATGCATGCACATTCACCCATGTATGCACCCAACCCTCCAACCCTCCAACCCTCCCTCCCTCCCTCCCTCCCTCCCTCCCTCTCTCCCTCCCTCCCTCCCTCCCTCCCTCCCTCCCTCCCTCCCTCCCTCCCTCCCTCCCTCCTATGCATGCTAAATTGCTCCACTCCTCCCATGTGACCACACATGTGCCTTTCCACACTTCCCCATTCTCCATCCCTTCCTCTTTCTCCCCCGCACCCGTCCCCCCATCAGGTCTTTGCATGCCCCATTCGCTCTGACTCTGCCGCAGTGCTGGCTGAGCTGCGCCATTCTTCCCACGACTTGGTGTGTCCCTATCCCTTGCACCATTGCCTTTGTCTCCGTGTGACTTTTTCGTCTTCCCCTCATACATCCTGCCTGTTCTCTTTGTTTTCCCCTTTCTCTCCTGTTTTTCTCCTCCCCTGTTCCACCTCCCCTTCATTGAGCTCTCGCAGCACCATGCCACATGTCATCTGCTGTGCGCTTTTGAGGCGCCTCAAGAGTCATGCCACATGCCACATGCCACATGCCCCATGCCAGCTCCAGAGCACTGTGTGCCTTGCATACAACCGGGTTTTTCTGAGAATTCAATGCTCCGAAGCACCCTGTGAGTGACTTGTCGCAGTCATGCCTTTCTCACCCCCCTCTCCGTCCTCTCTCTTCCCAACCACCCTTTTCTCTACCCCCCTGTTCTTCTTCTTCCCTGCGTCAGGTGATGATTACTGGAGATCAAGCGCTGACAGCATGCCACGTGGCAGGGCAGGTGAACATAGTGACTCGCCCTGTGCTCGTGCTTACCCCCTCTGCTGAGGGTGGATTCAACTGGCTCTCACCTGATGAAGTCACCTGCATGCCCTACAGGTAGGTGGAGTGCAGCTGAGTGCGGTGGAGTGGGGCAGGGTGGGGTGGGGTGCGATGGAGTGGAAGGGTGTGGGATGGGGTGAAGTGGCAGGGCAGGTGAACATAGTGACTCGCCCTGTGCTCGTGCTCACCCCCTCTGCTGACGGGGGATTCAACTGGCTCTCGCCTGATGAAGTCACCTGCATGCCCTACAGGTGGGTGGGGAGGAGTGGGGTGGAGTGGAGTGGGATGAGATGGGTTGGGTTCGAGTGTTGTGGGGTGTGATGGAGGGGAGGGAATTGTGGTGAAGTGGAGAGGTGTGGAGTTGGTTGGTCGGGTGAGTGAGGAGTACGACCTCTGTGTGGCTGTGATCCTGCCCTTATCATGGGTTCCATGCACGTGCATTGCCTTCCCCTCCCCCCCCCACCACCACCAGGGAGGAGGAGGTGGAGCGGGTGAGTGAGGAGTACGACCTATGTGTGGCGGGCGATGGTATCGCCATGCTGCAGCGCTGCAACGCCCTCTCCCTCGTCGTCCCGCGCACGCAGGTGCGTGGTGTGCTGTGCTGTGCTGTGCAGTGCAGTGCGGTGCAATGCGGGGCTATGCTGTGCTGTGCTGTGCTATGCCTTCCTTTCACCACAAATCCCATCTCGCTCCCAGTTATTTCAGAGCCAAGGCAGGTGGTATTGGCCGCAATAGGAGGAGCTATGGATGGCCGCAATAGGAGGAGCTATGGATGGCCGCAATAGGAGGAGCTATGGATGGCCGCAATAGGAGGAGCTATGGATGGCCGCAATAGGAGGAGCTATGGATGGCCGCAATAGGAGGAGCTATGGATGGCCGCAATAGGAGGAGCTATGGATGGCCGCAATAGGAGGAGAGGAGCTATGGATGGCCGCAATAGGAGGAGAGGAGCTATGGATGGCCGCAATAGGAGGAGAGGAGCTATGGATGGCCGCAATAGGAGGAGAGGAGCTATGGATGGCCGCAATAGGAGGAGAGGAGCTATGGATGGCCGCAATAGGAGGAGAGGAGCTATGGATGGCCGCAATAGGAGGAGAGGAGCTATTGATGGCCGCAATAGGAGGAGAGGAGCTATGGATGGCCGCAATAGGAGGAGAGGAGCTATGGATGGCCGCAATAGGAGGAGAGGAGCTATGGATGGCCGCAATAGGAGGAGAGGAGCTATGGATGGCCGCAATAGGAGGAGAGGAGCTATGGATGGCCGCAATAGGAGGAGAGGAGCTATGGATGGCCGCAATAGGAGGAGAGGAGCTATGGATGGCCGCAATAGGAGGAGAGGAGCTATGGATGGCCGCAATAGGAGGATCTATGGATGGCCGCAATAGGAGGAGAGGAGCTATGGATGGCCGCAATAGGAGGAGAGGAGCTATGGATGGCCGCAATAGGAGGAGAGGAGCTATGGAGGGTCATGACTTATGTGTGGCAGCAGAACCAACAACATGGTTATGCTGATGCCCATGCATGTTTCAGTCCCTCTTTTCCCCCTCCCCTTCCTCCCCCTCCCCCCCATTTTCCCCCCACCCCCCCCCCCCATTTCCCCCTCTTCCCTTCCCCTCCTCCCCTCCCACCTTCCTAATCCTCCACACCACACCTCCCCCAACCTCCCTCAACAACACCCCTCTCTCCCGCAGGTGTTCGCACGTGTATCACCGGAGCAGAAGGAGGTGATTCACGTTGCCCCACTCTCCCCCCTCTCTTTCCCTTCCCCCGCATCCCACCAACCTCCCCCTCCTCCCCCTCCCCCATACCACACAGGTGTTCGCACGGGTATCACCGGAGCAGAAGGAGGTGATTCACGTTGCCCCACTCTCCCCCTCTCTTCCCCTTCCCCCACATCCCACCCACCTCCCCCTCCCCCATACCCCACAGGTGTTCGCACGGGTATCACCAGAGCAGAAGGAGGTGATTCTAGCGACGCTCAAGGACGTGGGGCGGGTGACGCTCATGTGTGGCGACGGCACCAACGATGTGGGGGCACTGAAGCGCGCCGATGTGGGCGTTGCTCTGCTCAACGCTGTCCCGCCTGCTCCTGCGGGAAAGAAGAGCACTGGGGATGCTGCTGCAGGTGGGAGGATGGGTGGATGCGGGTGGGTGAGTGAATGGATGTTTGTTTTGTGTCCACTTGGTTTGTGAATGGGGCACGTGCGCGGCAGTGGTTTATTCTGCTGCACGCCTTGTCCAAAAAAAAAAAAAAAAAAAAAAAAAAAGTGCACCTGCTTCCAGTTCTCTGTCTATGCCCTTCTTCCCCTGCTCCCTGCCACATTCCACTCCAGAAATCCCCACGCCGTAACCCCTACGCCTCCCCTTACTCCTCCTGCCTCCCTGCTCTATCTCTCCTCCCAGACTAAAACACCTGTTTTCAAGGCGTGTCAAAAACACCTTCCTTCCCCTCCCACCTTCCCTCCCCACGCCAGGGGCTGCAAAGCACAAGAGGAGACCAGGGCAACCTCACACCGCAGCAGGCATAGGCGGATCCACAGGAGCCACCACAGGCGGCGCCCTTGCTTCCACCGCAGCAGGCAGTAGCAGCAGCACCACTGCCGCCGCATCAGCAGCAGCAGCGGGGCCAGGAGGGGTGGTTAACCCACGCCTATCCGCACGGGAGATGCACCAGCGGAAGGTGAAGGAGCAGCAGGAGAAGCTGCAGAAGCTGATGAAAGAGCTCGAGGACGGCGGGGACGGGCGCGCACCGGTTGTGAAGCTCGGCGACGCATCCATGGCCTCTCCATTCACAGCCAAGCACGCCTCTGTAAAACCCACCCGGGACATCCTCCGCCAGGGCCGCGCGACGCTGGTTACCACGTTACAGATGTTCAAGATCCTCGGTTTGAACTGCCTGGCGACAGCCTATGTTATGTCTGTGTTGTCCCTTGATGGGGTGAAGCTCGGCGACACACAGGCGACGATCAGCGGCGTGTTCACCGCGGCATTCTTCCTCTTCCTCTCGCAGGCCAAGCCTCTCGACACACTCTCCAAGGAGCGCCCGCACCCGAACGTCTTCTCAGCTTACGTCCTCATCTCCATCCTCGGACAATTTGCCATGCACATCACGTTCCTCATAACGGCCGTCTCCTGGGCTCAGACCTTCATGCCTGAGGAATGCATTGAACCCGACTCAACCTTCTTTCCGAACCTCGTCAACACGGTGTCCTACATGGCGACTATGATGATCCAGGTTGCGACGTTCGCAGTGAACTACATTGGGCATCCGTTCAACCAGAGCATACGCGAGAACACGCAGTTTTTCTACGCGCTGTCGGCCGCAGCGGTGTTCTTCACAGTGGTGGCTTCGGACACGATCCGAGAGCTGAACGACTCATTGGAATTGGTGAAGCTGCCGCAGCCGCTGGGGGTTTCGCTGCTCGGCATGGCTGCGGTCATGTTTGTGGGGTGTTATGCATGGGAGCGGCTGCTGCGCTGGTGCTTTCCGGTTCGGCCTGTGGTGCTGCGGGGTTGTGGGGGGGCTGGGCGTGGGGGAAGGAAGGCTGCTGGTGCTGGTGGTGCTGATGGTGTGGGTGGCGGTGACAGGGGAACAGGGATGGTGAGGGAAGGAGCGAGTGGTGGTGTTGGGGATGGGATTCTAGGGAAGAAGTATGCTTGAGGGAGAGAGAGTCTAAGGAGGGGGAGGGTGGAGATAAAGGGGAAAAGAGAGCGGAGAGGAGAGCATTTTATGTTTTTTTTGGCTTGACTATGCACAGCCACCGCTAGGCTGTGATGATTCTTTTGTGTCTGGACTTGCTGTGGTGGATTGACCGAGCGAGCACTAAGGTGTTACAGTAAACCATCCAAGTACAATTGCAATGGGATGCAATGCAGTGCAAACTCCTGCCAGGATCATTAGTGCCACAAAGACAACAGGAACAAACAAAGTGGACTCATAGCAGATCATTAGTGCGGTTTTATGGTGTAATTGGTGCACGAGGTAACGTAGTTTTATTAGGAGTTCACCTTCTGACATCTCAAGTGTAACAGGACAGCTAGCAAAAGAATATACCACTGTAAACAACGCTATGCTATCACAATCAGCCTACCCATGTACGCAGTAACTACTTAGCCACCTTGCAGATAGCCCAGCCATGCAGGGGGATGCGCACTGCCCACATTACTGGGCGATCCTTAGTCTCCTGATATCTCTCATAATTTATCTCTCTCAGACAGCTCTTCTGCCCCACTTTCTCAGTATCTTTCTCCATTGGGGGTTGATCCCTCTCCCCCTCACCGCTGCCTTCCCTCCAATCTTCACATGCATGCCTGCACCAAAACCAGCAGCAGCGGCAGCAACAGTAGCACCAACACCTCCTCCTATTCTTCCTCTTGCTGCTGCTCTTGCTGCTCCTCTGCCTGCAGCTGTGCCTGCCTGCCGCTGCTGCCTCCTGCGCCATTGACTTTGCTTCCGCTGCTGCTGCTGCTGCTGCTGCCTCTCCCTCTGCTGCTGCCACCGGCGCTGCTGCATCTCCCACGCCTGAATCTGCTGCTCGTTGTTCAGGGGCGTCCCACTGCCGCCAGCAGTCACAGCAGCAGCAGCAGCAGCAGCAGGTCTTCGGACAGGTGGGGTTCTCACAGCAACAGGTTGCCTCCTCCTCAGCGGTGCAGCAGTCGCTGCAGCAGGCTTCTGCACTGGCACAGCAGCAGCAGCGGGCCGTGGGGGGACAACAACCACCGCAGCACTAGGCCTTTGGGGCACAGCAGTGGGTCTTCTGGGAACCACAGCAGCAGCAGGCGTCGGGGGGACAACAGGTCTGGGCCTTGGGGGAACAGCAGCAGCAGGCCTTTGGGGCACAGCAGTGGGTCTTTTGGGAACCACAGCAGCAGCAGGCGTCGGGGGAGCAACAGTGGGCCTTGGGGGAACAACAACCGCAACGGGCCTCCTTTGGGGCACAGCAGTGGGTCTTTTGGGAACCACAGCAGCAGCAGGGGTCGGGGGAGCAACAGTGGGCCTTGGGGGAACAGCAGCAGCAGGCCTCCTAGGAATGACAGCCGTTGGTTTTTGTGGAACAGCTGCGGACCTTGGGGGAACCACAGCAACAGGCCGTGGGGGGACCACAGCAACAGCGGGTCTAGGGGGGACGCGCACAGGAGCACCAGCGGGTGTCCTGCTAGGGAGGCTCCCTGTGACAGGGGTGGTGGTGGTTACTGGAGGGGGTGTTACACGTGGGCGTGGTGTTGGTGTGGGGACAGTTTTTGCAGGGACTGGCACTCTTGGCGGGGTAAGGGGTCGGGTCACAGGCTTGGTGACAGGCTTGGGAACCGGCTTGGTGACAGGCTTGGTGACAGGCTTGGGAACAGGCTTGGGAAGGGGTCTGGCAGGGATGGGAGCGGCAGGAGCAGCAGGGGACGCACCAGGGGTTTTGGCAGGCAGAGGCGGCACCTTCGCTACAGGAGCCTTCGTTACAGGCACCTTCGTTACAGGGGGCTTCGTTACAGGCACCTTTGCAACAGAAGGCTTGGTTACAGGGGTGTTGGGCACTGGTACCTTCGCAGGCACCTTTGGTACTGGGGCCTTCGCTAAAGGAGGCTTTGCTACAGGAGGCTTTGTCACAGGAGGCTTCGTTACAGGAGGCTTCGTTACAGGAGGCTTCGTTACTGGCACCTTCGTAATTGGAGGCTTCGTTACAGGTACCTTTGTAACTGGGGGCTTCGTCGCAGGCGCATTGGGCACTGGTGCCTTCGCCACAGGCACCTTTGGTAATGGGGCCTTCGTTACGGGAGGCTTCGTTACAGGAGCCTTGGTCACAGGAGGCTTCGTTACAGGAGGCTTCGTAACAGGAGGCTTCGTTACAGGAGACTTCGTCACAGGAGGCTTCGTTACAGGAGGCTTTGTTACAGGGACTTTGGGCGCGGGAGTAGCAGGCTTGGGCGGCAGCTTAGGAGTAGGCTTGGGTACCACTGGTTTAGGTGCCGGCTTAGCAGGTACTGGTGTGGTCGGCCGTGGGGACTTCGCCGGAACGCGGGGGTTGCGGGGCGGAACGGGCGCCGCAGGTTGTTTGGGTGGGGAAGGGGACGGCGGAGGAGTGGGAGAAGGAGAGGGAGTAGGCGTAGGGGAAGGGGAAGGGGGCTTTTTAGGCTCCTTCGCACTGCCGCCGTTGCTGCCGCTGCCTTTGCCACCTCCCTCGTCACCCGTTCCGCCGGTCCCCCTCTCCTTGCGCTTCTTCCCCTTGCCCTTCCTCCGCTGTCTCGAGTTCCCCGCGCCCCACATGGCGCTGACCGTGCGCGGATTGAGAGCGTCCCCCACTCCCCCCAGCAGAACCCCCGGGTTCACAATCCATCCGATATCGTTGATGTAGTCGTTCGCAAGATACGGCTGAATTTCCGCGGCTGTCATTATCTTGGCGTGTTTTGGCCAGCCGGAAGTATTGAACCCGGGACCTCTGACGTTGTACACTCCGAAAGTGAGCGATTCCGTTTTTGTATACCCGCTCACAAACCCCCACCCCTCCTCCCGCACCGCGTCCTTCGCGAAGAACGTGTTGGCGAAAACGACCGTTGAGTAGTCGCCCCAGGAGCGCGCAAGGTAACCGGGGCGAATCGGGCCTTCGCTGCCGTACGGGGTGAGCACCCCCCCGCGAATGACGAACCCCGTCTCGTCGCCCGCGGCGCGCGCCTGCGCAAAGTACGCGCCGCCCCAGTAGACGAGGCGGAAAATGCAGTCGTCGAAGACCGCCTTGGCATTGCCGAATACAAAGTCCATGCGCCCCTGGATGACTGGGGGAGGGGGTAAGAGTGGGGGAAGGAGGGGGGGAAGGGGGTGGGGGAAGGGGAGGGGGTGTAGGTAGAAGGGCGGAGGGAGGAGGAGGGGGTACACGGGTGGGGGAGGGAGAAAGATACTTTTGAGTGGACTCAAATGAACAAGTTTATGCGACCCTGGATGACTGGCGGCAGGAGGAGGGAGAGGGGGGACGGGGTGGTGGAAGGAGGGTGGGAGGCGGAGATCGGAGGGAAGGGGGAAAGGGGAAGAGGATGGGAATGGGGAGAAGGGATGGGGAGATGGCGCCGCTTTGACGAGAGGGGTCCGAAACGGTGGGGAGGTTGAGGAGTTGGAGGGGAGTTGCTGGGGTTCAACGAAACGGGGAAGCGGTGAACCGGGGAACCGGGGAACCGGGGAACCGGGGAACCGGGGAAGCGGGGAAGCGGGAAAGCGGAAAAGCGGAAAAGGTTCACAGAGATGGATGCACGACGCGGGGCTTATACTGGAATCGAGGCAGGCTGCAAGGAGGATGAAAGCGGACGAAGCGGGAGCAGGGACGAGACGACATAGAATGCAGGGCAAGGATTACGAGCGATCTTGTAACCCTCTAGAGAAATCCTCAAAGGGGAGGGACGGAAGAATTGGCGCGCGGGACTCGAGCAGCGAGGGATGGAGGGATGCGGATAAAAAACAGCAGAGGAAGGTGTGCGCTTTGCGCGCTGTGGCGCACTCACTGCAGTTCTTGTAGTACTGGAGCCCGCTGTGCGCGTACAAGGTGTCCTGGGGGGAGACAGCGGGGGAGGCAGCGGGGGAGACGGCGGGGGAGATGGAAGGGACAGAGACAGAGGCAAAGAGGGAAGGAGGGCAAAAGAGAGACAAGACTCAGCGATCAGCACCTGGTATCCGAAGTAGGAGCGGTAGTACAACTGTGTACGCAACAGGGAGTAAACGACTTCTGAGACGTCTCACGGAGTTCATTGCAAGGCGAGCAAGGTGAGCAAGTCGAGCAGGGATAGCTGGAAGAGCGGGGCGGGCGGGGCGGGCGGGCGGGCAGGGCGAGCGGGGCGGGTGGGGCGAGCGGCACCTGGTAGCCGAGGAAGGTGCACTCGTAGAACTGGATGCGCGTGCCTTTCACCATCAGCGCCACCGCTTGATCCTCCTTGCTGCTCATGGTCGCACAACACATGCATCGCCATCAGTACCATGCATCGTCATCATCACCATGCATCATCATCATTACAATGTGTCACCGCCATCATGCATCACATCGAGGATAGTTCCACGCAATGCCGAGCGAATTCCATTCGTGGCATATAAGGGAAGAAGACATGCCAGGTCAGACTTCAGAGCGACTTTGCAGAACACCGTTTAGCACACACAGTCCCTAATCTCCAGCTTCCGGAGCCCCGTACAACAACAAACAAAGGGAGAGAGCGAGCGACGAACGAAAAAGAAAAGAAAGAAAGAAAGAAAGAAAGAAAGAAAGAAAAAAAAAAAAAAAAAAAAAGCTAGCTAACAGACAAGATTTCTTGTGAAACCACACTGAATCTGCTCCAGCTCACCCACCCTTGTGACCGGGGCCATGGCTGTTCTCGAAGGTGATGTGCTGCACTAGAACGCCCGTGACCCACACATAGCTTAAACATTTGAGGCGCACTTACCCGCCCTTCTTTCCGGGACCGTGGCTGTTCTCGAATGTGATGTGCTGCACCAGGAAATCCGTGGCCCACAGCTTGAACGTGCTGCTCTCCTCCGTGTTCATCGCGACTTCCGCGTCGTCCTCGCCCGCGTAATGCGCTGCCGTGATCGTCACGCCGCCGCCGCCCTTCTCGCCCACCAGCGCAACGTGGTGCAGCGACTTGGGCGTCTGCGCGGCACGCGGGCAGGACGGCAGGATTGCAGGACGGAAACAAGGCACGACGGCGGGACAACGACATGGCACGGCAGCAGAACGGCAGGTGGAGGGGAGGGAAAAGGGAGAGCGTAGTGAGGCGGAACGAATGTGGGAAGTGGGATCAAGGACGTGAGTATATGCGTGATTAAGACGCCAAATGTTGTTTGAATTTTTTTGCAGTGCGGAAAAACGGCATTCACAAATTATTTGGAGCGATAGATTCTATACCTCCCTCCCTCCCTCGGCTATCCACGCAATGCAATCTAAAAGTCACGCGGTGAAAACTCAAGTAGACCTGGAAGGATTGTGAAAGTCTTACAGTAGGGGTTTCATTATACACTCCGGCTTTTATGTAAATAATGGTGAATCGGCCCCGCCGTCCAGACGATGCGTTATCGAGCGCCTCCTGAAATGCGCCACGAGAGGAGACAGAGCAGACGGACCCACATTATACACGTGCGACGGTTGGGAAGTCGCTTACAACACAGCGTCGTACGGAAACACGAGCGTGATGCGTTTGATATGCCCAGCTATTATAGAGGTCCTCCCTTTTGGCGCTCAAAAAAAGGCGCTCTGTCGGAAACCAGCGACCATACAATCCTTTCAGAGGGAAAATATTTTTTTAGAGAGTTAAAGCAAGGGCAATAATGAGGGAATAGGACAGCAAGGTAACGCACCTGCACGGTCTTATAGTCACCAGTGCCGTCTAGCGCAACGACAATGTCGGGCTTGCGGGACTTTTGCGGCGCTCCGCTTGCCTGAATTGCCGCGAATCTATTCCCGGTATAAACGGCCTCGACAGATGCTATCAGCAGGAGGAAAAATGCCAAGCAACCAAGTAGTTGGCCTTGAGTTGGTATGGCGAACGACGAGCGCAATTGATAACGGAAGTCGACCCTGCTGGTTCTTACTCGCCTAGTCGCCATGGATTCCCGCTCTCTGTTTGTCATCGGCAACGGTGGCAGCTGCTGCAGGTACCGCAGCCGCTGCTGCCGCGGCTATTTTCTGCTCTAATAACCAGTCAGCTAGGCTGGAATTATCGAAGGGGCAACGGAACACTGGGATGCGGGAAGCGCATGCAATGGGGATGGGCCTACCCAGCGTCGCCACATGCTATGGAGCTCAAACAAGACACCAAGAACCGCCGCTAGTGGGATGACATGGGGACAAAGGTGGGCTGGGCGTTCATCGTCGTGTAAAGCAGTCGAGGACGGAACGGTGCAGGAAGATATCTGCCGCACTTGCTGCTTCGTTGTGCTGCTGCTAGGTGTTGCTGCTGGGGAGGTAGATGCTGTGCTGCCAAGCAGACATTTGACGACAAGGGCCCAAGTGCAGGCTTCACTCACAGATTCCCCTGTGACTCGTGCGTGACTCGGCTGTAGAGCGTCGGGAAAAGCACATTGCATTGGTGAGAATCGAGCCGCGGATTCGAGCGCGCAGCGGTTCTCAGACCGCATTCCCCTTTGTCCCACTGTCCCCACCACCAACAACACGTCCGTGCAAGAGAGGACAAGGGCTGGCGTCCACGTCACCTAAGCGTCGAAGGTTTGGTTTTCTCTACACCAATGCCTTTCCCGAAATTCGCCTGTGTCAGCGGGACGTGCAACGAAAGTCACAAGCGGCTGGTAACATGGCTTCTGGCGAACACTTGTCCCACCTTCTGCGAATGGTTTCTCCAAGCTCGTAGGGCCATTTTCGAACGTGGGCCTAGATCAAGGCGGCGTCCGTACGACATTTGGATCTTGTACTGCGTAAAAGCAGGTCAGTAAAAAGGGTTATCTGCTAACGTGAATGAAGATCTAGTGCACATGATATATTCCAACATACCGGAAGCTGCTGTTTCGTGGTAGAGGATTTACATTTGTTCAAGAAAGGAATTGGCATACCGGTAGCTGTCAAGAGATGATGGGAAAAGACTGGGCGCATGCTGCGAGCCTTTCTTCAGGTTCACAACCAATCTGCACTGAGGCTATCATGCACTCACAATATCCTAAAAGTTTTAACATACTGTAGCATGATTAAGCTGAGTGTAACTTCAAAGTTTGAGCTACAAGTGCAGTGTATATTCTTTCCACAAGGTGCAACGTTTTCTTTCAAATGCACGAATATGTGCCACTACTCAATAGAAAGAATTGGTATCCAACAGATTATTGGAATCCATTATAATTTGCCATGAAACAGTCCAAAGAAAGGCTCTCGTGACTCTGCACTGCACTTCACTAGCCACATATCACTTAATCCGTATATGCAGCAAACTGTAGCATCAACTCCTGCCAGCCTTTCCAAACCGATTAGCGCCGCTGCCACACACACCACACCAGCAACTAGCCCACACCACAATCTCTTCACTTGAGCTCCACGGCATGCCCACCACCAGCACAGGAGGCCACAACCACGTGCCCTGGAAACACGAGCGGCGCTTGCCGCACATGCTCCTCACCCAAAGAAGAGAAGCAAACTGCAGGGACAGATGCTTGTGCAGTACACCGAGAAGCTGGAGAATGGTCTGCTGCATGTGCTGCATCTCTTGCTCCTGCTGCTGCTGCCGCTGCTGGGCCTTGCGTTGCTGATTCTGCTGCTGGATTTGCCGGAAGCACGGGCTGTCCAAACGGTGTTAGAGGGGCAGAGTGGGAAGATGGATCGGTAGGCGCACCAAGAGAGAGAAAACATGACGAGGACGGAAGCGGGCCACTCCAGGGGTACCAGGCGTGCTGCTGCTGGCTTGCACGACCCACTTGATTGTGTGTCTCCTGTTCTTGCTGCACCTGCCGCTGCTGCTGCTGTTGGCGCAAGTGGTGGTGCTGGAAATACTCGTGAATAACCTCTTCTTGCATCTCCGTGGCATCCTCAGCCCAGTCGTACGGTTTCTCGTCGTCATATCCATCGTCGTCGTCGCACGCACCGTCACAGTCGTCGCCACAGTCACCGTCACAGCCGCCAACATAATCGCCCTCGGTGTCAAAGTCGCATGGGAGCGACAAGCGAGACACGCTCAGCGCGCACCGGCCCTTCCGTGCTTCCCCCTGCAGCAGAACCCCCCGCAGGATTCCCCTTCCCCCTCTTCTGCTCCGCCGCAAAACTCCCCTTGGCCCTCCTCTGCGCCTTCCACGCTTCCGTCCCCCGTTGCGCCGCCCCAACCCTCCGCGCGTTCCGCCAGCGTCTGCGCATCTAGCAGCTCGTTAAGGAGGAGGTCCACTGCCATATCCGCGTTCCCCGCTTCTCCGCCTCCTGACTTGCGCGGAATCTGGGAGATGCCCGCGGGGGAAGCGCACACCTGCGCGCGCCCTCCACTCGTGGCCACGGCTGGACTTGCAAGCTCAGGTACGTGCGACAGCGAACCGTCGCCTCGAAACGTGGATGACACTTCGTCGTCGTCATCGTCGTCTTCGTCGCCACCGCTCGCTCGCGATAAGCCTCTCCGCCAAAGCGGCTCCGCCAACCCCGCAAAACACCCCATGCGCGCCCCTTTTTCATACATTCCGCCTGGACACGCTTCTCTCGCACCCGCTCCCGCTGCCGCTCCCCTGCTGCTGTCGAGAGAAAGAGCGGCGGGATGCCGCGCTCTTTGCCAATCCTGCGGCTCAGAAAGTGCCCACGCCGCGACTGGCGCCGTATCTGGCGCAGTCCAAAGCGCCAAAGGGCTACCCAAGAGCGATGGGGAGATTGACGTAGACGTGGAAGGGCCCGCGAATTCGTTGACCTGGCCGTTTACGACACCGACAAACGTCCCGTCCGACTGTTTTCTGCAGGACGGCCATCCCGGTACAAGGTCTCCGCTGACCGCGCCGTAAGTAGCGGCAGACGGCAGCGGTCCGGACTTAGTGAGACGCAACATCGATCCATCGGATTCTGCCGAATCCGTAGGAGCGACGCACGCTTCGCTGGCGGGAGCGGCGATGGCAGTGGTGCACTCGTGAAAAAGCATAGGGCCCGACTTGCACTTCCGCTTGCGGAAAGTCAGTCGGGCGGATTCCGCTGACAAGCACGGATGGACGGCGGGTTGAGCGGAAGGATACGCGGAAAGTTGCGCGGGCTCTGCACGGACAGTTTTGCCTGCTTCACAAATCTCACCCTCTCTTTCCGCAATAGTACCGTCGACAGTAGCTCTCGCAGCTATCGCGGTGGAGAACCCTCGGTCCAGAACGGTGTGGGAGGGGTTTGCGCGGAGATTGCAGGGAAAGGGCCAAGAAAGGCCGAAGGGGCGCAAGGCCGCGGATACGCGGAGAATGGCTAAAGGATGGGAGGACGAGGTTGTGAGAAGAAGCGAGAGCTCATGACTGGGATGATTTCTCGACTGCTCCGACTGCTGTAACTGGTGTGACTGCTGTTGTTGCTGCTGCTGCTGCGGACCGTGCTGCTGACTGTAGTCATGAACACCGGTTCGTCGACGGCTTGCTTGATCCTCTGTGGACCTGCCAGTCATTGCTTCTCGACGGGAAGTCGCAGGGGTGCCTGCGTCCCGACGATTGCCATCGATCAATGCTGACGCCATGGCTGACGTGGGCAGCTGTGCCGCCGCGAGGAAGGCGCTTGTGACATCATTAGTGTGACTGTCGGTGCGGTGGAGAGCGGTTGAGTCCCCTGCAGAAACTAATCCAACGCGTATGTCCACGTGCTGCTCGAATATCGCGATCTATTGGAAGGACGGGGAAGGAAAAAGCGCGATGGAGAGGGGTGAAATGAGCTACCGCTGTGAAGTCGAGACAACAAGCGAGACATGCAAACGTGCTCGAATAATGAGAACCCTATTTTTTAGAGGGTTCTATAACTTCGGTGAGCGAGAAACGTGAGAATCGGCATCCATCCAGACCATTGGGCTGCCACAACGGAGGGATTGAAGTACCTGAAGAAGCTCGTTGAACGCGATGAAACTGCTTGATCCTGGATTTACGGGTTTAGTCTGCGCCACTCCTAAGCATCTGTGGCCCGCAGTTACTGTCAGCCGCACGCACAGTGACGCACCGCTAACGCGATTCGCGGCGCGGAGGGCGCTGAGATCAAGCCCCTCTAATTGGTCCACGTACACCTCCAGAAAGGCGGCAGGCTTCATGGACATCGACTGGCTGACTAACTTGAGAAGCACGAAGATAGAAATAGAGCGAGACACTGGGCAAGATACTGGCAGAGCGTAACGTCAGAAAGGGGTTCTATATCTACGCTGCGCCACCTCTACTAGCGTTTCGCTAAGAGGGGTTTTTGCGCGATACTGAAGATGGTCTACGTTGGTAAAAGGATCTGCATACTTCTGCATACAAGGATCTAGCTCGCCAGATGCTTTCAACTCTTTGGGAAGGGGCACGAAAAGACTAACTGGACTATTTCTGCAAGTACGTTCGCACACGAGCAGCTGCTCTGCGTTGCGTCGCAAGTTCTGGAAGTTGAGGGGCGCGTCAATGGTGTCCTATGGTCCTGTTAGTGCTGCGAATTGGCCCCCAGTCGCGATCGCCGAGGGTGGGTGGAATGAATGGGGCTGAGGGACTGCGTGCGTTTGCCAACAGAGAGAGTTGTGGAGAGCACAAGTTGTTCTGCAGAGCTTTGGCGGCGACTTGGACGCCCTCCAGCCAAGGCGACGCATGAAACGCGGGAGGGAGGGCGAAAGAGACAACTGATGAAAACAGAGGCGACGCGAAGTGTATTTGGCGAGCCGAGGCGCGAGGGCGATAGAAACGCTGGCCTAAATGGTTTGGTGGGGGAGAAAACGAATGAGGTCCAGGCGGGTGGGTGTTGTATGTGCAGGGAGGCTATTGGTAATTTCGAAACTGCATGGATGGAGATTAGCTGGTTGCGGCAACTTGAGATGTGAGTGACGTACCGCAGTGCAGTTGAGCCTGAAAATTACTCTCCAACTGAGCTGATCAGCACGACAGTGCGACAGCCCACGTCACGTGATGCGACTGCGATGAGTACAAAACATTCCTCGCCGTTGGAGATGCTGGTGTAACTTTCGCGTCAAAGCGGTGTTACCGGCTTCGCATCCACTTGTTGCCTCGTAATTCGCGAAAACTGACGATGTTAACTGCGATAGTGTACGAATGTGCGATTCTTTTTGCCATGTGTAACTTGTCGAATCGCAGCAACTGTGCGATGTGCATTTGGCGATTTGGACGTGCCACGGGACCTCGTTTCCGCCACACCGAGTCGCTTGTGACTTGTAGTGTTGCGCGTCTCGCGAGTTTGATTGATGACGGCGTCGCGACCATCACGAAGCAAAGTTGAACCACCATTTGGGGGCGTGCACGCCTGTGCGATAGCAATCCGAAAGAAAAGGGCCTCCCAGCGGAGATGTAGACGGCGCGCGCGCCGCAACTCCTCACAGGTGCTTGCGACTGGGAAGTACCACCTAGTTCCCCTCAAACGCTTCAAACCCATGCAAGCGACGAAGCGCCAGTTCGCCACTTCGCCGTCCTCCCGATATGTATCTGGGCGACGTACAGCGTCCCCGTCGCCTACCACGCTGGAACAATCACCATCGCTGCGATTCGACGGAGAAACCAAAGGCCAGCATGCAGGGCATCTGCAAATTGATTGAGATTCAACTCCAGCGATGCTACAACGAGGGCACACAACGTAGAGTCACACCAGAAATGCTTGTCCGAACAGATATGAAAATCGTAACACATTGAAATTAAGCCTACACTAGCAATAATGGACATTCTATATTTATTCTGTCCAGGTCAATTGCACTTTTAGAAGTGTAATACCATATTTGGGGTCTTCATATTGTTGGAAATATGTTTGTGTATTATCTATTATGCAGTGCACTGTTTGAAGTGCAGAAGCGAAGCTCGCCTTAGCGACGGTTTTGACCCTGGTGGCGAGTCAACGGGGCGCAACCGCGCACAGTGGTTGCGACCCGCGTGGCAGCTGAAGAGTCGGATTCTACAGGCAGCAGCTTGTACTTCCCCGAAACCGCCCTGCAGGGCGCGGCAGAATACCGCGCCCTTGCCGAAGCTGAACAGTCGCGCCAGCGCGACTGTAACAAGGCAACCGAACCGTTACAGCGCAACTGTAATACAGTTGCGCCTTGGTAACTGCCTGCCTTGTATGTTTCCCATATAACTCAATGTATTGCATGTCTCTTATTACACAATTCCCAAGCTTGTGTCCGGCCTACCCTCGGCCGCTGCTCTGGCACCAAGTTACAAGCTAGGAGAGCTACCTCTGAGTGACCATTGCCCCGCCGTAGGGACGTCGTTAATTCCTAGAGCTTCCGCTGCGCTCTAGCGACTTCTTAATTTCAACATGGTATGAGAGCGGCTCGGGAATCCTTCGCACTGCCACTCCCGAAAATTGCGACATTCGGAAAGTGGCGTCCGGCACACGCTCACGAGTGAAGATGGCCGGAGGATCTGGTGGTCAGACCAATCTGACGGCTGAAGCGCAACCCAACCCGGCTGCGATAATCGAGAACACGACGACAATCAACTCCGAAGTTCTCGCACAACTCCTTCAGCGACTCACCAGCTTGGAGCAAGGGCTCCAAACATTGCGGAATGGCGATGCGGGAACATCCTCGCAACCCTCTCAACCGGCCCCGACTGGCCAGAACGCCACCCCGCAAACATTCTCCCTCGACACCAATGGCTCAACCCCCAAGACTCCCCGTCCCAGTGAAGAGGCAATTCTCTCCGCTCAATCAAGGTTTCTCAGCATATCAAAAATAAAGACAAGTACCTGTTTTGACGGCAGAGACTTTTACACCTGGAGCTTCGAGTTGGAGCTCCTGCTGCAGAACGCCCAAATCTTCCATTACTTCGACGGGAGCTACGCGGAGCCTGCTGAGGACACCGACGACGCCAAGGCGAGGTATTACAACGAATTGCTAATGGCGTACGGGGTGCTCCTGCGGAATATGTCGGCGGCGGAGCAGCTCAATATTCGTTCGTACAAGACCTCAGATGCTCCAGCCCTCAACGCCTGGCGACATCTGACAGGAGTGTATCAGCCCAAGGACTCTGTCTCCTCGAGCCGACTGCTCCAGGAACTCCTGGAAACCAAGATGACCGCAGGGGAGAAGGTCAACAACTACCTTAATCGCTGTCGGAGCCTTCGCGATTAAATCGTGAAACTGGGAAGCACGATATCGGAAGAAATCTTCGTCAACATCGTGCTTCAAGGGCTCGGCCCAGAGTGGCGGCCCTGCAAGGCGCTTCTCCGACAGCAGGGGGTCATCTCGGAGGCCGCCCTTTGCGCCGCCCTTCTCGTCGAACAGAGGGATATGGATCAGCAGCGACCAGCGCCGCGACGAGAACGCGAACGGCTCGCCTTCTACGCCGACAACACCGAAGAGCGAAAGCCACGGCGCCTCTACTGCAAAATCTGCAGAAATTTCGGGCATCTGGCGGATCGATGCAAGAACCGATCTCGCCCTCGCCAGACCAATCCGAGCACCTGGTCCGGCCGTCAAGACGCACGAGGCGACGTGCGTCCAGCCCAGGGGTATCAGCCCCCTCCGGTGCGTAACCTGAACCCAGCGGTTCAGCATCAGCAGCAGCAGCCGTCATCGACTGCCCCAGTTCGCAACGTCATGAGCAACATGGCCATGACAGGCGAATCGCGTCGTCGCCGCGTGCGCTCACCTTCACCTGAGCCGGCACCGCACCCCATTGGCGCATTCACCTACAAGAATCCTTTCAGTCCGCGCCACGATTTCACCGACGACGACGACCAGGACTGGAATCTTCCAGTCCCGCTGCTTGAAAGTCCCCCGCACGTACCTGATATGCGGGTGGCGCCACTTGATTGGCTCACGCGCGAGCAATTTCTGAAGTTCGACACTCCGCACATCGTCACGCCGCGACTGGCGCTGCTCGCACGTGACAACAACAAGCGCTACAACACCTGGTACCTGGATAGCTGCTGCGGCCAGCATATGGTGGGGTCCGAGCGTTACATATCCAACGCCGTCCCCACCCCTACCGTCACTTACGTCACTGTGGCGAACAATACGCGCCTGCGCGCAAGGCATCGTCGTGCTTAAAGCACGCGGAAGCCGCACGCACATCACACTTAATGATGTGCTGATCGTCCAGAACCTGCGCTTCAACCTTCTGTCCGCCGCACAGCTCATGGATTGCGGCGTCGACCTCAGCACGGACCGCGAAACGCGAGATATCCTGCTGCACTACGAAGCACGCAACTTCCCCCGCAGGCAGATCGGACGAGCACACTCCGAAAACGGAGTATACGTCTTGGATTTTTACATCCCCGACTGCAGCGGCGACTCGCACGAGCTGATTGACCTCGTGCCACTGCGCTTCGAGCACATCCACCGCAGGGACTGGAAGCACCCTGACGGCAGACCGTGGGTGCCGCATCATTCCCACCCACGTGAAACGGCACTGCACAACCCCGATCCAGATGAAATCTGAAGGGATTGTCACACGCCGACGACCTCGACGAGCGCGATTGCAGGCCGCGGACTTGCCGTCATCGCTGAAGCAGAGCGCAACGCGCCCCCCGAGGAAGGGATGTCGCAGCTCGAACTTGAAGTTGCTACTCACGGCGTTTTCGGCACGAAGGAGCATCCTCTATTCATCGGTCCCCCCTCACAGCACCTGCAAGGCATGATGCGCGGAACTGGGGTCGGGACCTTTGATGCCCTTGGCGAGCCGCGCCCCTACACCTACGAGAAATTCTGGGACGTCTACTCGACCCATCGCGACTCGAAAAAGAAGCTCATTGTGGAGCAAGAGGAAGAACTGGCGCGCCGCGAAGCCGAGGAGCTTCGCCAGCAAAGCCTCGCGGAAGCCCGCGGGACCTTCGCTTGCGCCGCCTGGGGAGCTGAGGAGGAAGCGAGCGCCTCCAATGAAGGGGGGTGGGGAAGTACTGGCGGCTGGGGAACAAGCGACAACGGCGGAACCTGGGCTAATGCGAGCGGCGGATGGGGCGCCGCACCAGGCGCCGACGACAGCGGCTGGGGTACTTTCCGCGAAGAACGAAGGGGGGGAGAAGAAGAAGCCGAGGAAACTGAGGCAACACCTGTAGTCGTTCCTCTCGGTCATCCCCCGCGCCACGTCCCATGGGACACCATCATCTGGGGCAACGAGCCGTCAACCCCGCGCCGCACTGTCTACGGACCTGCCCCTGAGCCACGCGAACCCACCTTCGTCCCTGGAACCATCCCTGGGACCAACATCCCGCTCTTCGAAATTCACGACAGAGAATTTTTGGCGCTGATGCTGACTACCGCGGCAGAAGAAGAAGAAGCAGAGGAAGTAGCCGCAGAACCTGCTCCCGTACCTAACAAAGACCCTGAGGAAGCGCGCGCGCGCTACATGCGCACCTCCGGCTTTCGCGCTGACGATGCACTCTGGCACCAGCGCCTCGGACACCCTTCTCGCGCGACGCTGAAAAACTGCATCGACGCAGGCGTCTTCGCTCCTGGCGCACTCCTGCGCCCTGATGGCTCCGAAGTGAGTGGCACGACACATCCGCGCAACTGCACCATCTGCCCCGAAGCTGCGCTGAGCCACCAACCGTTCCCGCTACTCGAACCTGGAACGAACCATTACCCCAAGCTGCACAAGGTGTACAGCGATTTCCTGAACGTGGGGCATTGCGGAGTCGAGGACGAGCTATACACTCTTACCTTCATCGACGCTGGAACACGCTACGTGTGGGTCGTGAACGTGGAGTCGCGCGACAGAGCCTACGAGGTGTTTCGGCTCTGGCTAGCGCATGCGGAGCGGCAATCTGGGAAGAAGCTCAAGATCTGGCAATCTGACGGCGCGGCAGAATTCAGGAGCAATCAGATGCAGACATTCCTGACGCAAAAGGGGATCGAGCATCACATCTCTCTCCCCTACGCGCACCAGCAGCAGGGCGTAGCTGAGCGAACGAACCGCACGCTGATGACGAAGGTGCGCGCGCTGATGAAGCAGTCGAAATTGCCGCCGATCTACTGGACTTACGCGATGCACCACGCCGTGCGGGTGCACAACCTGCTTTCAACCACCGCAATCACCGGCAACCTGTCCCCGCACGTCAAATGGAGCGGAACCAAAGGGGATACCTCCATGCTCCGCGTATGGGGGTGCATGGTTCAATACCGCCCGCCGACTTCAACCATCGGCAAATTCGCGAGCCGCGCGTGCTGGGGAATTCACCTCAGCATCTGTCACGAATACAAGGCGTGGATCATGCTAGACCTCCTCAGCCAGAAGACCGCCCATGCTCGCGACGTAATCTTCTACGAGCGTCTCTTCCTCGACCAGTTCCGCCGCGACGAGGAAATGAACGCGAACCGCGTCTATGCGAACGATGGCCACAGCTACGCAACGCCTGAAGACGAAGCCGCTGCAGCGATCCTGGAGCAGAACACGAGGGGCGAGTTCGCGTGGGAAAATCGGCGCAGCAGCGACGACGACGACGACGACTCCTCCGGAGGAGGAATAGGCGGAACAGGCGGAAGCGGAACAGGCGGAAGCGGCAGAGGTGCAGCACCGCCAGCACCTGAACCAGAGAGCGATGATGACGATGTGCAGGAAGTCATCCCGCAACGTCGCCACGACAGCACCGTCTCAGGACTGCAGCTGCTCGGGCTTCACACCGCAACCTCGAAGGCGCCGCGCATCATCGAGCCCCGAAACCCGCGCGAAGCCCTCTCTGGACCACACAGCAAGGAGTGGCGTGAGGCGATGGACGCGGAAATCAAGGCACTGGAGTCACGCGACACCTGGGTGCTCGTCGACCGCGCAGCAATCAAGGGCGCAAGGATCCTCTCGGGGAAGTGGGTCTTCCGCGTGAAGACCACAGCGGATGGGACGATTGAACGCTTCAAGGCGCAATGGATGGTTTGCGGGTACGATCAGAGGCACGGGATCGACTTCGACTAGACGTTCGCCCCGGTTAGCCGCCACACCTCCGTCCGCATCCTGCTCGCCATCGCAGCTGCAAGGCATCTACCACTCCGCCAGATCGACGTGAAGAACGCGTTCCTGTACGCGTTAGTGGACGCCGTGATCTACGTGGAGCAGCCACACACCTACGGCGAAGGAGACTCGCGCGTGTGTCAGCTGCGCAAGTCTCTCTACGGCATCAAGCAGGCTCCGAGGCTGTGGCAGCAGTACCTGCAGAATATCCTGCTTGAAATTGGATTCAAGCAGATGCCGCACGATCCAGGAATGTACCGCCGCGATTTCCGCGGCGAATACATTCTCCTCACGGTGTACGTCGACGACCTGCTTTACACAGGCTCAAACAACGAGCTTCTCGAGCAGTTCGAGAAGGCCTTGGCGGGGCGCGTCGACATCACGTGCAACTACGAGGTGAAGCAGTTCCTAGGCCTCAACATCTCCTACGCGCCTGAGGCCATTCACCTCTCAGCAGCTAAGTACGCAGAGGAGTTAGGGAAGCGGTTCAACATTTCACCTGCACCCCTCTCAACTCCCTACCGAACCCCCGGACCGAACCACAAACCTGACAACAAAGCCCTATCCCCTGCTGGGATTCAGACTTACCAGCAGCAGTTGGGATGTCTTCTCTTCGCCTCTGTCACCTGCAGGCCAGACCTCTCGTACATCGCAAGTCAGCTGGCGCAGTACTCACGCAAACCAACGGCTGAGAATCTCCTGGACCTGCAGCGCGCTCTTCAATTCTTCGTTTCAACGCCCAAGATTGGGCTGTGCTACTCAACTGCACCAACTCCATCCTTCAATCTCATCGACTATGTGGATGCTGATCACGCAGCAGATCCCGATAATCGACGGTCCAGGACCGGCTTCTTCTTCCGACTCGAGCCAACGGGACCAATCTCCTGGAACTCGCAGAAGCAGGAGTTGGTTGCCCTGTCATCAGCCGAAGCGGAATTCATCGCAGCAACCGCAGCAGTTCGCGAAGGCCTCTACCTGCAGGAACTCCTGCAAGAGGCGAAAATTCCGACTTCGCCGACCTTCCGTCTTCACTGCGACAACCAGAGCGCGATTCGCATCGCGAACAAACCTGGTTTCGTCAACCGCACCAAGCACATTGCGTTGCGGTACTTCTTCGTGAAGGATGAGGTGGACAAGGGCAAGGTCAACCTGACCTACTGCCCGACTGGTGACATGGCAACAGACTTCCTCGCAAAGCGACTACCACGCCAGCAGTATCAGCACTCCTCCGAACTCAGCGGCGTGGTCAAACAGGTCAAGTCGAGCTACGGCCAGGAGTGAAGGGGGGTGTTACGAATAGTAATATTGTCAGAAATAACTGAGCAGGAATGAATAAACTAGAACAGACTTTGGTACAAGTAGTAAACCCGGCGGCCGCTTCACCCTGAAAATCCACATGCCACTGACGATGTTCGCCCCAGGAGGGGGAACCTCGTCTACGTAGGTGCCTGTGGACTTCCAGGAGGCCATCTCTGCGTCCATGGCTGTCTGCCACTGAGAGGAGTAGGGACCCGCTATCGCCTCAGCGTAAGAGCGTGGGGTCGGGATGTCTGGTGCATCCGGGTCTCCCTCAGGGGCAACTAGCAAGGACACGAGACGGGGCAAAGCAGCAGCAAGGCAGTGGAACTCCTCCTGTCTGTCCTCAAGGACGTCCGTGCCGAGGGCACACTCACCCCCGACGGACGGAGGACAGGCAGACGCAGACTCAGACCTAGCGACAAGGCTGGCAGCGTAGTCTAGGCGACAGCGAGCAGCAAAGTCAACCAACTCAGCGACCAGAGCAGACGCAGCAGAGGACTCAAAGGTCGGGTCAGTGACAACTGTAGCGAGGAGACGCGTAACAGTGGGACTGGCAGCACGACGGGAGTCAGACTCCGGGTCAGGAAGAGTAGGAAGAGAGGACGCAGGAGGAGACGGCAGCGGGACACGCTGCGGAGCAGTGGAGGGACGCAGAGTCATGTAGTGAGTGCCAGGGACAGGAGGAGGACGCTCACGTGGGACACGACGACCAGTGCGAGCAGTACGAACAGGCAACGCAGGACGAGACTCAGGCTCACGACGCTCTGTAAGACCTCCTGTGGGACCAGCGTAAGGGGAGGGAGCAGGGAGAGGCGAGACAGGCGGTAACTGTGACTGCGGCTGGACAGGCAGAGGACACTCGACGGAGGAAGGAGGACAAGGAGGAGGAGCCTGACCAAGAACCTGCTGAAGGAGCGGTACGAAGTACGGTCGCGGCCGCGCAGCGTCTCCAGAAGCAGCAGGGACACCAGTGGCAGCCCCAACGCCCGGGTCCTCAGCACCAGCAGCAGCTCCAACGCCCGAGTCCTCAGCACCAGCAGCAGCACCACCGGTCGGGTCCTCAGCACGAGCAGCAGCTCCAACGCCCGGGTCCTCAGCACCAGCAGCAGGGGCACTGGTCAGGTCCTCAGCACCAGCAGCAGCGCCACCGGTCGGGTCCTCAGCACCAGCAGCAGCTCCAACGCCCGGGTCCTCAGCACCAGCAGCATCTCTAGTATCCGGGTCCTCAGCACCAGCAACAGCACCACCGCTCAGGTCCGCAGCACCAGGAGCACCACTACGAAGACTGCAGCGCCGCGTGTACCACTCGCGGATCACCTGAATGGGGGGGAGCTCCTGGGTAGGAGGGGAAGTACCAGGACGAGCTCCAGAAGCACCTCTCCGGAGGCGGCAGTACTCGAGGTACCTCTCCTGCAGCTGCTGGGAGGAGAGGGCTCCTCCAGATGGAGTACCCCCAGACTCAGCACCCCCAGACTCAGCACGTCCAAACTCAGCACCACCAGGCTCCGCACCTCCAGGCTCCGCACCTCCAGGCTCCGCACCTCCAGGCTCAGCACCCCCAGGCTCCGCACCTCCAGGCTCAGTACCTCCAGGCTCCGCACCTCCAGGCTCAGCACCCCCAGGCTCCGCACCTCCAGGCTCAGCACCCCCAGGCTCCGCACCCACAGGCTCAGCACCCCCAGGCTCCGCACCTCCAGGCTCAGCACCCCCAGGCTCCGCACCCTCAGACGCAGCACTCCCAGGCTCAGCACCCCCAGACGCAGGACGCGAGTCAACAGCTACCTCGACAGGCTCACTCGGGTCTACCTGGGACACACCTGAGGGAGCGGCACCCTGAGGGGGGAGGGGGTCTGGTACCTCAGCACCTGGAGCGAGGAAGAGAGGCGGGGGGGGGAGCGGGGCAGTGCGGTAGGGGAAGAGGCGGTAGAAGGGGACGGACTCGTCAAAAGTGACGTCCTGAGAGGCCAGAACCCGGCGCGAGGTGACGTGGTAAAACTGCCATCCAGGCGCGTCGGGAACAAAGCCAAGAAAGACACAGGGAACAGCGCGACGCGAGAGCTTGTCCGCGGACGTGTCGCGGACAAAAGCTCGAGATCCCCAGACCCGGAAACGCGACGCATCGCCAACCTCTCCCGTCCACCGTAGAGTCGGGGAAGTCTCCGGCAAGGAGACACGGGGCCAGAGGTTGAGCTGATGCGCTGCGTACCGGACTGCAAACGGCCACAGAAAGTGGGGAGCAGCCGCATGGGTCAGGGAGGTACGAGCGACCTCCATGACTAAGCCAATGCGGCGCTCAGCAACCCCATTCTGCTGTGGAGAGGCCGGAAGCGTGTACGACTGCTCAATGCCGTGCTTAGCACAGTAGGCTGCCAAGAGGTCGGAGGCGAACTCACCACCCCTGTCAGAGTGCAAGCGCAGGACAGGAAAGTCCGAGTGAAAGCGCTCGCCTAGCTGGAGACGGGCTCGGCTGATCCAGGGGATCAAAACACCAGGGACGTCACCCTTGGCGCGCAAGGGGAAGACCGTGGTGTAGCGCGAGTAGTCGTCAACAACTATCAGGAAGTACCTCTCCTGACCCTGACCACGGACGCGGGCTGGGCCCCACACGTCCATGTGGAGCGTCTGCAGGGGAGCGGTCGTCGGGGGAAAGGAGGAGGAGTGAGGAGCGGCGCGCTGCCGCCCCTCGACACAGGGAATGCAGTCAGGAGCAGGGGAGTCAGGAAGGGGAGGGAGCACCCTGGGAAGACCAGCAACAAGGTCCCGTTTGTGCATGGCCCGCAGGCGCTGCACAGACGGGTGACCAAGGCGGTGGTGCCAGAGGACGGTGTCGTTCGCCAGAGAGCGACACGAGCAGGGGGCGGACAGCTGACCTGACGCAGACGCAGATGCAGCTACCTGAGGGGACTCAGTGGTCAGTGTGTACAGGTCAGACCCCGGCTCTCGAGTGAAAGTAGCCAGGTGGCGGCCCGTCCGAGCACACGTGCAGTGAGTCACACGCTCATAGGCAGGGGTGAACTGGTGAACACCCGAGTCCTGGAGCGCACTACCTGCCACCAAGTTCGTGGAGAACGAGGGGAGGTAGAGACCTGAGAGCTTGCCGGACGGAACCGCTGGACACGGAAGGGTGGTGGAGGAGGTCGCAAGGACCGGACCCCCAGAGGGGTCAGCAAGAGAGACAGCAACCGGCCGAGCTAGAGGCTCAAGGACAGTGCGGTCACGAAAGAAAGAGCGAGAAGCACCTGAGTCAAGTGTGAAGGTGTGCAGTGCTGCAGTCGACTCAGTACCAGGGGGCACAGACGCAGAAGCACCTAGAGCAGCAGCTGCAGTAGTACCTGTGGAAGCAGACACACTAGCACCTAGAGCAGCAGCAGGGCTGGCCTGAATGCCCGGGTCGGGCGGAACACGCAAGTACTGAGCACCCTCTCCACTAATAGACATCGCATACATGGCAGTGAGAATAGCATCAAAGTCAAGTGCCCAAATATCAACACCCTTCCTGAGCAGATCAGCCCAGCGCGGCAGCTCACCCCCACCAGGAAACTGAGTGCGCCACGCATCGTTGAGGCGGGCGAAGCAGCGCTCCGTCTGGTGCGGCCCCCCACACGTCTGGCCAGTGCGGTCACCTGTACGAATAACGTACTGGCAGGTGACGCTGCGCCGCGCATACCACTCACGGGCGGCCTGAAGGGTCGGGGCAGGCTGCTGACTCTGACCGCCCGCCGGGCCTCCACGACCACCACCCCCTCCGCCTCCGCCCCGGCCACCTCCACCCCTGCCGCTGCCACGACCACCTCCGCCTCCGCTGCCACCTCCGCCCCTGTCACCACTCCCAACACCGCTGTAACCTCCACCACCGCCTCTCCAGTCGCACCTCCACCGCCACCACCTCCACCCCCGCCTCCTCGGCCACCACCCCCACTCCTGCCACTCCTGCCCCTGCGTCGTCCGCCTGAAGCAGACGCAGTCCCGACCTTCTCAGCACCAAGGAGGTCGACAGCAGCAGCAGAGGCGACAGAGGGGAGGAGGGGGGAAGGGGAGCACCCCTCGAAGAAGGGGCCGCGGGGGTCGCCACGAGAGGTGCCTACAGCGACGATACTAGCCTCGGCTGCAAGCAGTTCCTTCTCGAGGAGGGCTATGGTGAGCTCAGTGGGGGAGCGAGAGAGGAACTGGTCCCTGACAGGGCGCAGAGAGTCAGGGAGGCGGGTGACAACGTGGTAGAGAGTGATCCAGAGCGGGGGGGGGTTGCTAGCGAGGAACTCATCAGGCATGGCAGCGCGAAAGCGAGCCTCACTAGTCTTAAGGTGGGTGATGAGGTCTGCGACAGTGTGAAAAGAGGCTAGGTCGGGGAACAGGTAGGGGAGAGTGAGGCGGCCTAGTGTGGCAGAAGCGGGTGAGGAGTAGCGGGCCACTACAGCTGTGTAGAGGTCCTTAGCAGTCTTGCACTGGCCGAAGTGCTCGCGCTCATCTAGCGGCAGGGAGTTGCGAATAGCAAAGCGAGCGTGCGCGTCACGGGTCTGCCACTGTGAGCGCTCAGTTGGGGGGGCAGTAGCGAGTGGGGCGGTCGCATGGCCGAGAGCGTGGTCGTACAGTGTAATATCTTCCTTGGCAGTGAGCTGTAGGAAAAGGTGCAGATCATCTAGCCAGGTTTCGAATTTGACCGGACGGCCCTCGGCGTCGAAAGCTAGAACAGGAGGACTAGCCATAGCGACAGCGGCAGTAGTAGAAGCAGTAAAGTCACTGAACAGGCGTGCGCAGGGTCAGCAGGGCCGGTGGGGCCTACGGACTGTAGTGGCGCACAAGCAGCAGTAGCAGGAAGTGTAGTAGTAGGATCTGCAGTGGTGCACAGGCGCAGCAGGCGGCAGCGAGAGCCGGCGCAGCAGGGGCGGGCTCAGCAGCGGTGATACGCGGGCGGCAGCGGGCGCAGCAGCGGCGGTGCGCGGGCGGCGGCGGGCTCAGCAGCGGCGGTGCGCGGGCGGCGGCGGGCTCAGCAGCGGCGGTGCGCGGGCGGCTGCGGGCTCAGCAGCGGCGGGCCGGGAGCAGTGCGGGCAGCGTGCGGGCCGGCGGCGGTCAGCGCACGAGCCGCGCAGGCTCAGCGCGGGCTGCGCGGGCTGCTCGCGGGCTGCGTAAGCGGGTCGCGGGCGGCTCGCGGGGGTTCGCGGGCAGGTCGCGGGCTGCTCGCGGGCAGTTCGCGGGCTGTGCGCGGGCTGCGCGGGCTGGTCGCGGGCTGCGCAGGCGGGTCGCGGGCTGTGCGCGGGCGGTTCGCGGGCTGTGAGCGCGGCGCGCTGTGCGGTTCGCGGGCGGCGTGACGGGGCCGATCGGGGCGCTAAGGGGCGACGCGACGGGGGCCGTGAGAGGCCGCTAGGGAAAAAAAAAAAAAAAAATTTCGACGGGGCCGCAGGGCCGCTAGATCGTGCTAGATCGACGGGGCCAGCGGGGCCGGAAACAAGCGAAGGTAAGCAGGTAGGTAAGTCGGTGGGCCCTAAGAACAGTCCTAGCGAAGGACCTGCTCTGAAACCATGTCAGAAATAACTGAGCAGGAATGAATAAACTAGAACAGAGTTTGGTACAAGTAGTAAACCCTAACTTTGTGTACCCCCTAAGGTGTAACCCACTACAGCCTAGACAATATAAACATGCAATGTTTGACAAATATTTGATATTACTGTGCACTCCTCACCGCAGCAAAGAGAAGCACGCAGTATCGAGAATGAACGTGAAGCGTCAGACAGTTGGAGTTGACTCGAAGCGTCAGACAGTTGGGACGCATCTGGACCGTCGGAGCAGACGGCATCGGGCAGCAGCAGGCAGAGTGGTTTTGGCGGGAACAGTTACGAAACTGTACGCGCCGCACGGTTGGGAATGTATTTGAATAAGGGAATGTACCCCTTAGAGTACATGGCTAGCTAGGTCGTTTCGTCTTCCCTGTACTCATATTTATATTTCTTGTATTTGCATGTTTTAATCATCTCAAAGCATTTTACATTCACTCTGCTATTGAGGTCAAAGGGCCCACCAACACTATCTTACTGCGTGAGAACCTTCTTGAGAAGATCCTAGGCCACGATCAACTTCTGATCGCAGCAAAGTGCAACACACGTTCCCATCGCATTGACTTGGGTCGAACGACTCGGGCTTCTGCGGTTTGAGTACACTTCGACGATCCAACAGCGCTTCCGTACCAGTCGACGTGTCGGGTGCATGAGATGGTGCAGCATGACTATGGGAACTAGAAGCAAAATTACGAAGCTGTCGCATTTCCGTTCGTACCCCTGACGATTTTCCAGCGTCAATTCTTCGAGTTTACGCATAAGCTGGGCAAGCATGTTGCCCATGTCGTGGAGGAGAGCATGCATGGTTTCGTCCATGTTGGCTCGACGACTCCAAGTCTGCAAGTCGGCACCGCGGGACGATGACGGCGTAGTCTCGTCGACGATTGTCACTCGTTGGAAGTCGCTCCCCGCGGAGGCTTTGATACCAAGTGTTAGGCCCGCTGGCCTAAGTCCGCTGAAGATTAGCGGGGTCGAAGCCTAAGTCGAGGATGAAACGAGGCGGAAGACTTTGGTGAAGATTCTACGGTATTTGCGAAATAGGCGAAGAATCTACTGAGTAAAGGGTTGGATTAGAACTGGTTGATACTGGCGAATAGCTATTAGTAGACTTACAATGTGAGATCCCTGAATGATCTTAAGGGGTTATGTTAGTCTGCGAGGGTTTGGGTGCACGGACCTGCATTTGGAACAAGCCATTTTATCCCAGTGGTTTAGTGGCCGGAATTCTGACATGGTATCTGAGCAGTCTCGGGTTCGAATCCTGGTGTATGCACATGCAGGCCGTTGCTGCTGTGTCGAGTCATGGGCCTCCCAGTGTGGGGGGGTGTTAGTAGGCGTACACTGTAAGATTCCCGAATAATCAAAAAGGTGGTTACAGACATGTTAGCCTGGGGGGCGCACGGAGCCACATTTGGAACAATCCCCAGTGGTCTAGTGGCCGGGATACTAACAATAGCATGAATGAAACGGCAAACGTTGGACAGTGGTTTGTGAACCTAAGAATTGGAACGGAAGAATGCTAGAGTGCCCAGGGCTGACGTTTCATTTTAAGCCTCCCTGGTTCTGGGGAAAATTCCCCCCCTCTATTATTGGTGCACATTTTCCAGAAAAACAGTACCCTGATTGCGGAGATTCACTGTACAACAGTAGTGAGCTAGACTACGGGGGTTGGCACGAACTACTAGGAGTGATCATAGCTTTGCTTGGTTGCTTAGTGCTTGCACATTCACGGGAGAAATTGGCAAGAGTTTCCACTAGCAAAGTTGGAATTACAGAATGATTCAACAAGCAATGACAGAATGACTACATCAGGCACCTAGCAACTCTGCAGCTAGCCTGGTCGACAGCCAGCACAGCTCGGTCGACCGCGCGCCAGCGTTGCGTAGAGGAGCCGCGCCAGCACTGCAGAAGAGCGACCTGCCAACGCTGCAGGTCGACGGCGTGCCAACGCTGCAGCAATGCGGCTGTCCAGCGTTGCCCCGTAGAAGACAGCAGTGCGCACGCTCGCAGGTGCGCGCAGACGATTGGCCCGACTTGCCCCGTTGTGCAGCTGTCGGCTGTTGTCTGCGCCTGACGAGCCACATCGACTTCGGGATACCATCCCGAAGTCGCCTTCGTCATCGCGACCTCGACGACGTTCTCTTGCCTCCGCAGAACTCGTCGAGCAGGTTACCCGGTCGACCTGGACACCACCAGATGCTCCTGGTCGACCACCAGGTGCCTCTGGTCGACCACCAGGTGCCTCTGGTCGACCACAGCTCCCGTCGAGCTACCCCCTGGTCGACGGACCCCTTCCGTCGACCAGAACTGCTCCGTCGACCTCCCGGTCGAGCTGCAGGTCGACGGGATGCTTCGCGGACCTCCCGGTCGAGCTGCAGGTCGACGGGATGCCCCCCCAGACCTCCCGGTCGAGCTGCAGTTCGATGGGATGCTCTGGAGACCTCCCCGTCGAGCTGTAGGCCGACGGACTGCTCCCTCGACCTCCTGGACGGCCTACTCGTCGCCCAGGCCAGTCAGTTGCGCCCGTCGAGCACCCCTGGTCGACGGAAGCTCCACAGTGACATCCTGCAGCTCGACGAAGCCCGTCGAGCAGCTCCTTCACTGCGAACGGTCGGCTGCTTCACCCGTACATCCGACCAAGTCGTCGGCGTTGCCCAAGCGAGGGCGGGGCTAACACCCAATTCCCGTTAACACTGATTTCTTAGGGTTGTAAAGTAATTAACTTTGATTGTTTGGGGTCGAGAACTGAACATCTGAGTAGTAACGCGCTCTTTTTTACCGGGAAAAAATGTCCCACTCTCCATGAAGCCTGCGCGCTGTGTTTCGCGCTTTTTGTGCACTCGACTAATTTGTGCAGGGCGGGTGCGATTGACCTATCTGGTGCGCGAGTATAACGTTTCCTTGTCTCATTACCATGCCCAATCGGATCTCTTCAGGCACGCTGCGACTATAAAGTTTTAGTCACTCTCAGAGGCGTGCATCCTGGAGCGAGTGTAAACGGGCGAGTCAAACTTGTTCGAGTCACAGATTTCCGTTGTAAGAGCAGAACTATTTCGACCAATCACAGCAACATATATCTGACATTGCAGATCCGCCCGATCACTTTGAAGGTATATCAGAAAGAAGTTTTTGAGAAACTTTGGCTCGATAAAGGGGAGGGGGGGGGATTCCCGCGATCCTTCCGAAGTGATCGGAAGGAAAGTTCTAAGAACCTTCTTTCCGATACCCCCGCATTCAGGGTCCACATAACGCGTACTCTACATAGACAGAGTCCGCAAGTACACTACTCTAAGCCTAGTTACAAGATTTCAGGGTTCGTTAAGTAACTTATATGATTGGATCAGAGTTCACAAGTTAAAAATGTCAGAATCCCAGCCACTAACCACTGGAATAAAAGGGCTTGTTTGTGTAGCGGGTGAGTGCGCCCATAACCCCTATGCCGACGTGCATGTAACCCTTCCCTAGGATCAATCGGGGATCTCCAGTGGACCTCTGACACCCCCTCGCACTGGGATGCCCGAGGTGCACATACCGGGACTCAAACCCGAGACCTTCGCTCTGATACCATGTTAGAATCCCAGCCACTAACCACTGGGATAAAAGGGCTTGTTTGTGTAGTGGGTGAGTGCGCCCATAACCCCCCAGGCCGACGTGCTTGTAACCCTTCCCTAGGATCAATCGAGGATATCCAGTGGACCTCTGAAAAAAAAAACTGTAATTGCAGGGACCACCAGGTGAGAAGCCTGTAATCACCCTGAAATCAGGGTAATTACCTGATAAAATCAGCCCCAAAAGTGTCACGTCGCGGATGAAAAATCTAAGAAATCTCTAAGGGATTGGATGAAGATAAGGTTGGGATTAAGGTTGGGGGCACTGTTTAGGGCAAACTCCCCCTGAACAGTAAAGTACCCTGCAACAAAGTCTTTTTGTTATATAATGTATTGTTGATTATACTCAAATGTGGAATCCATAGACAATTTGAGTGAGTTTGACGAAGTTATTTTGCTGCAAGTAACCAGGATGTAAAGTCGCCCGCTTTCGCCAACTCGAGGTGTTTCACCATATGAATCGGAAGACTTCATAAAGTCGGTGCCTGGGGTCCCACTCGGCGCCACGTCAACCCACTGTCCACGGATTCCTTGTTCCGCACGATGCGCCAGTTGCTTGCGAGAGCTGCGGGGCTCTCTTTCCGTTCCCGTCAGACTCAACCATTTCTGGATCACCCAGCACAACAAAAAGTTTTCGGTTCTTAAATTGACGTTTTAAAGGGCCGCTTGGTACCAAGTTACGAACCCTGTAGGCTGGGGTCGTTTAGAGGGTGATGGTGGCTAGCAGAGATGCGTGGGGCACAAGATCTGGTCACGTTTTCGCCACCCACCAGGATTGAGCTCTTCTCGTTAGCATATCATACCCGTTTTAAGCAGGGAGGTCTCAAAGTGTATTGGGTATCCTGAGAACAATACTATTGGACTGTCCCAGCATACCCAGCCAAGCATTCCCTGGTACACGTAACACGGAACAACAGCTTGCAATGCGGTTTGAAAGCATTTCACTTTTGAGCCATTCAAGGGTGGTTGCATGAAGAATGGTTGTTCTATCTATCAGTACACGGTTCTTGAAAAAGTTAGTGTCAGCCCGTAAAAGTGGCTGTAAAACCTGGAGAGGTGTTACAATGCGTTAACAGTCAGGTAATAAACGAGAGTACGGCCAACCGTGGTCGTTGCGAATGCATTCAAGACTCGTAAACGGAGACGAACTGAAATATGTTCGGCTACTCTCGTAGGTTACAGATGATGTATCGACCCCAGTGAGCTTCATTGTGAACACTTCCTCAAAATGCTTTGGTAGAGTTTCCGCCACCTCGTTCTTGCCACAGGGGCAAAGCGAAGGGGCCCTTGCGCATCGCCGCGAGTCCAAAGCAGACGCGCGGACCCTCCAGCACTCGCAACGCAGGGGCCATGCTAATCTCTGTATCGTTCCTTTACAACGATTCAGAGTTTCTTGGCTGCTCAACGATTCTTTTAGACCTCCATAATTTTCTTCTCACCATTTGTACAGAGCAAACCTCTCTACAGGAGGCTGTTCCACGGGACAGTTGAATAGCGTAGGTTTTGCGCACCTTCTTATAGAGGGTTGGCTTGTTTGCCATGTTCAATTTGCCCTGTTCAACCTTGTATCTGATTACGATCAATATACAACCTTCAACCTTCCAGCACTCGCAACGAATGGGGAGCAGCCTCGCGAAACACAACCATCACCGGCCACCCTTAGCGCGCATCCACACCCCCAGTCATCCGCACTCCCACCGCTTTTAGCCGGCCGAAACGCGGAAGCCCCCGAATCCCCCCGCCTAGCCCAACCTCCCTTTCCCCCCCTCCCCAGCCGCTTTCCCCTTGTTGGTGCAAGTGCAAGCGTCCAATTGCCAACATGGGAGCAGGAAGGGAGATACAGTACACCAGATGCCCGTTAGAATCTCACAACGTTTCTGGTCATTTCGGTGTATAGTGAGCAGCACTTTATCGTCAGCTCGCCGATATTCGCCACAGGCAAAATCGGGACTGTGGTGGGCAGGTGAAGAAATGTTACCAGCTTTTTCAAAATATCTCACGAACGGACGGATGCCAGCGTGATAAGCTGTTTGTTCAACGGCTGCGATCAAAATAGGGGCTTGTATCGGGCGTGCAACTGGCTGGTACTACTTGCAATTGGGCAGGCTGTCGAGATTTGAAACACCAAATGCGCGTACAGTCGTTGGGCATCGTGTGTACTGCTCTCTGCTCCGCGCTTATCTGCAGCAGCAGCGCTAGCGCTCCTTGGCGCTTTTCCGCGCTTCTCCGCGCTGTTCCGCGCTGCCCTGCTCCATACCTGCCGGTTTGGTGGCATTCACGACGAGCGACAAAGCGGCATTTCTCTCGCCTCCCTCGACCGACCATCGCTGCTCGGCTCTGCTCTACTCGCCTCTGCTTGGCCCTGCCTTTCCCCCCCCTTCGCCCCCATTCAGCTTGGTTTCGTTTGGTTAGGTTGGACTTCCCTCCCTGCCGCACCTGCTGCACTTCGTCCCTTGGTTCTCCACATAGCGATGGTGGTTCAGTATGGGTCTGGGACGATTGCCGTCCTGTATGTGTTGTCCCCCATTTCCGCGTCTCTCTTGGTCCATCCCAATAATTAGGCGCACGTTGTTCTCTTACGACTCTTGGTTTTATGATTTGTTACGGAGTAATGCCGGCCTCGTAGGTCAATGCTACTAGCTAGGGCTAGCCGCCTCGGTCATCACCACACATTCGTTAATTATCTTTCTCGAAGCTCTATCCATCGCCACCCAAATGAGCGACAGAAGCGCGTGTATAGCGCCGCTTAAAGCGCACGCGCAGCCAACTTAGTAAGACCAAACTCCCCCGAACCCGTCCGCGCTGCTCTTGCTGCCGTTGCTGCGCTCCACATGACGAGGGATAGCGGTCTTAGCAGCGCCAGCAGGCCCGGGCCCGGCGGTACCGGCAGCAACGTCGTCATGCCGCCCTCCTGGACGACTATGGAGTTTGGCGCTCCGGGTTCTCTCCTTTACCGCCTCCTATTCCTCGACAAGCAATATCGCGCCTTTTCCCCCTGGCACGAAATTCCCCTTCACGCCGCGCTCCCCCCTTCCGCCTGTCCCTCCCCTCCGCCCGCGCACGGGGAGCCGGGCCTATCCGCGCTGTCTTTTTTCTGCGTTACCCCGCGCGGAACGTGGGCAAAGTTCGAAATTGCCCAGGATGAAAACTTCACGCCGGTTCGAGTGGCGGAGCGGCAGCCAGGCGGGGGCCCCGCAAGATACGCGGAAAATTGCCAGTGGAACCTGGGCGTGTTACCGCAGACTTGGGGCGACCCGAGGGCGCCCAACGAAGAGTACGGAGGCCTGCCGTACGACGGAAAGCCAGTGCAAGTGTTCGACGTGAGCGGCTCGCGCGGCGCCGCGAGAGTCGGGGACGTGTACGTGGTGAAGCCGCTCGCCGCGTTTGCCGCCGTGAGTCGCGCGCCCGCGGTTTCGTGGAAGGTGGTGGCCGTGGCCGTGGACGACCCGCTGGCTCTGGAGCTGCATGACGTGGCGGACGTACATCGGAAGCTTCCAGGAACGCTCGAGGAGATTCGCGAGTGGTTACGGTTATCAGACTGCATGGAACCAGGTGAGAGATTTATAAAACTGTATTTAAAGAGGTAAGGCAGGCTCATCGCGGCTGGAGCTGCCGATTCTAGTATTTCAGTTTTAAGTCATCTGGTTAGGTCGGTGCCTTTCGTTTTTTGCTGCTAAAACTGAAACAGTTACCAGACAAACGCGAAGTTTGGCGACATTCGCTACTTCCGCTAGCCGAGGAGGCACCCATCGCGCGTCGAAACAGGACCAATGTCGATTAGGATGTCTCGACGGGTGCCAGTCGGGCTGATGCTGCCTATAGAAGGCATCGTTGTGACGAGAGCCGCGGAGAGCGGGCCTGTTTGAAGCCCTAGTCCATGTCCCTGTCCGTCGCCCGTCGCTCGTCGCCCTGCCCGTCTCCCGTCACCGGTTGCCCGTCGGCCCGTCGCCCGTTGTTCCGCTTTCTTTCTCCTCCCTCCCGTTACCTCCGCCGTTACTCACACCTCCAATATTTCTCCGACGCCGTCCGTCGACAGCGCTGTTGCCGTTATAGTCGCATTAGTTTGTCGCATTAGTTTCGGTTATCACGCTCGTGGAACCTAAGGTATAACCCTAGTAGTGCTAAGCGGTTGTCACCTTTTCTCCACAGTAACGCCCAGCATTAGTGTCGCGCAACCGTCATGACTAGCCCTGGAAGCGCCTGGCATTCGCTCTGCGCTCTTTCTCTCCCTCTCCCCCCTGCTTCCACGCCCTACACTCCCCCACCCATCCTTCCCACTCCCCCCGCCCCTCCCCTCTCTCCCTCCCCCCCCTTCCCTCTCCCTCCCTCTCTCTCTCTCTCTCTCTCTCTCTCTCTCTCTCTCTCTCTCTCTCTCTCTCTCTCTCTCTCTCTCTCTCTCTCTCTCCCCCCCCTCCCCCATCCCTCTCGCTCTCTCGTTCGCTCGCGCACCGTAAGCCGACCGCGGTTTGTGCATGCCGCCGTGCCATCCCCCCGAGTCATTCCGAGGCGTCTCAAACGTGCTTTTTTTCTTCGTTTTCTTTGTTAGCCTTAACAGCGTCCTTTCCCGCGAGTCGCTATTTATTGTTCAGTTGATGCGAAAATCGAGTCGTGTCTGGGATTGGGGAACCTATTCGAACCTTTTCATTCGCCGCCTCTATTTCTCGCCATCGTCACTGAACGCGTTGTTGACGTCACCTTTACACGTTATGGTGTTTTCTTTTACGTTGTCCCTCCCTTACTCCGCACTTCCTCTCGTCCTCTTTCGTATGATAATATTAATTATTTTCCTTCCCGCATCGCCTTGGTTCCCCCTATCCGTCTACTACCGAGCTCGTTCCCTCGATAAATCTCGCCGTGGCGTCACCCTTTGTTCAATCAGTCGCTTGCTCTCCCCCAGTCGTTTCCCACCGTCGACTGCTGTCCGTCCTTGCTCGCTCCGCTCGCGTTCCCCGCTCAGTCCAATCTCAGTCGACTCTCAGTCCGCCTCGTTTGAAACATCTCCCGCGTTCCGTCAGCTCAGTGCGCGCGCGACGCCGCACCGTGTCCGCGTCGCCTGTGAGGAACGCGCACTTTTTCGTTACTGGAAAGCGGGTCGAAGAGTTGCGGCTGCAGCCCGCAGCCCCTTTCCGTCCTCTGCGGTTTCCAGTTGTTCTCTCCTCCCTTGGCCAATGTGCGCTGTGACGTCGGTGTCGCGGGAACATCGCAACTCTTATGAAGATAAAAATATACGCATAGCGTATTCGCTGACGTCAAAGGAATCATAATGACGAACAGGAGAAAAAAACGGCCAGTAAGACGCATTAAACACCCGATGTGCATAAGAATGGGCATGGCTGTGCTTGCCTGTAACTTGGTTTCGAGGCGTCGGAATCTGACGCGTTTTGATTAAACACCCGATGCGCCTAAGCATGTTGCACGTTGCGCGGCTGCTGCTCACGCTTACACTTTTGCACTCACTAACGCTCATTTTCGCGCTCACTCTCCCCTCCGCCCTCTCTTCGCCCTCCGCGCAGTTCGCGCTATCCTAGCCCTCTTCCTCACTCTCTCCCCTCTCCCCCCCCCTCTCCCTCCCCCCCCCCACTCCCCCTCCTCTCCCTTTTTTGACATTTTGTTTTCCGCGCTTTCCGCGCGCACCCTCCGCGTTCCCCCAAATGAGGAACATCAAATCCCCCTGTTTTCCATAGCTGGAGGTTTGATCAGAAAAAACATTTTTCCGTCTATGTCACTGTGCTGTAAGCTATTGGCTAGCCGGTGACAGTGCCTCGAGAATTCGATCACTGTAATGAGAAACGCGTGTGCTCGTCCCTCTCAATGTGGTGCCCGCCCCCCCGCACTCCCCATCCCTTTCCCACCATTTAACACCCCTTCAACACCCCCTCCCACCCCAACCCCCCCTCCCCACCCCCAAATCCCATTCCATTTTACCTCCGTTTCCTGTTCGCGCCCTCCTCTCTGCCCTTCCCCCTCCTGCCCTCTCCCCGCCGAACACTTCAACTCATCCTGTCCCCTCTGCTCCCTCTCCCCACCTCCCCACCCTCCCGCCTCCCTTCCCTCCCCCCTCCGCGCCTCCCACGCCCGTCCCCTTCCCGTTTCCCCCCTTTTTCCCCCTCCCGGCCTCTCCCCATTGGCTCTTCCCCGCGCCCCCCTCACGCCGCGCCGCTCTAGGCGCCGAAGGCGTCGCGTTCGGCTTCAACGAGCGCGCATTGGACCGCCGGCGCGTGCAGGCATTGCTCAAGGAGTGCCACGTGGCATGGCAGCGCATGCACGCCACGCTCCCCATGCCCGAGCCCTGGATCCCGCGCTCCCGCCCGCCCAAAATCTCCACTATTGAAGCCTTCTGGGTGCCTTATACCGAGCGCCACAGCAACTCGGGGAAAGGCGCGCTCACCATCCCCCTTTCTGACCCCAACCCGCGGAGCTATGGGGGGAGCAGTAGCGGGGGGGGCGGACGGGGAGGGGGAGGTGCGGAGGAGGAGGAGGAAGCGGGGGAAGGAGCAGGCGCGGGCGCTGGCGCGGGCGCGGGGTCGGTATGGGAGGTAATGTCAGGGTTAGAAGCGATGCAGATGCTAACGAAGCTGCGCGCGCGCAAGCACCTGTCCCGCCCCGCGTTTTACCAGATGAAAGGGACCATCCCCGGAGGCCCGGGGGTCGCCCTGGGCGGCGCTGCCGGCAGCAAGGGGGGGTCCGGGCGCGCGGGGGGCGCGGGGGGCAAGGGGAGGCGGGGCAGCGCGGCTGGGGGAACCGGGGGAGCTGGGGCGGGGGCGGGCGCGGCAGCAGCGGTGGGAGCAGTTGGGGGAGCGGGTGCGGGAGGGGGAGCAGGAGTCGGGGCAGGCGGAGTGGGGGAGGAGGAGGGGCATGGTAAGTCCAAGTTTAGGTGGGGGAAAGCGGCTAAGGACGTGAAAGCATGCACGGTGCCTGCTGTTTCCACTGGCTCGCCTCGAGCCTCCTGGTCCCCTGCTCTTGACGCAGCGTCACCTGCAGCACCAGCAGCAGTAGGAGCAGCACCAGCGGCAGCGGCATCACCAGCAGCAGCAGCGGGGACGGGGGCGGCAGCGGCGGTGGGGGCGGGGGCAGCAGGGTTAGGAGGAGGCAGTCTGGGAAGAACGAGTGTGGGTCAATCCCCTGCTGCGACCCAGCCGAGAGTACCATCTATAGGGGACCCCTCTCCTCTCTCTGCCTCTGCCTCTGCCCCTGCTGCCGCGCCGTCGCCTCTTTCCATGCCCGCGTCTGCCCCTGTTGCCTCCCCTCCTCCTCTTGCCGTCGCTTCTGCCCCCCCTGCCGCTGTTCCCTCCCCTTCCGCCGCTGCTGCCGCTGCTGCCACCGGCGCTGCTGGTGTTGCTGCAGCGGCCGAGCCTGCCCCAGCTCCTACAGAAGCGTCTGTTCCTGCTCCTGCCTCCGTTGCCAATGCAGTGGCTGTACCCGCTCCTTCCACCTCTGCCACTGCTGCATCAGCCCCTGCGCCAACAACAGCCGCCGCTGCCTCCGCCTCCGCTGCAGCAGCAGCAGCAGCAGCAGCTGTGGCAACTGTAGCAGTACCGCCACCACAAGTAGCAGCAGCAGCAACAGCAGCACCAGCAGCAGCAGCACCAGCAGCAGCAGCAGCAGCAGCACCGGCAGCAGCAGCACCCGCAGCGCCGGCGCCTGCACGCGCGGCAGTGCTGGCAGCAGCAGCAGCGGCAGCAGCAGCCATGGGCGCAGGAACGATAGTGGTGGGTGGGCCTGGCGCTGGGTCTTCCAGAGGGGGAGCTGCAGCCGCAGCAGCAGCAGCAGCAACAGCAGCAGCAGCAGCCGCAGCAGCAGCAGCAACAACAGCAGCAGCAGCAGCCACAGCAGCAGCAGCAACAACAACAACCGCAGCAGCAGAGGCACAAGCGTCAAGAGAGCAGCAATCTGGGGCTGGTGCCGCTGCAGCAGCAGGGACAGAGGAAGGGCGGGGAGGAGGGAAAGGAGGAGGGAAACCGGGGCTGGTTGCAGCGGGCGTGTCGGCGGCGTCTGCGAGGAGACGAGCAGCGCTGGTGAAGGAAAAGGCGAGGTTGGATGAGCTGCAGCAGCAGCAGCAAGGGGGGGCAGAGGGCGAAGCAGGAGGGGCGCTCGCTGCGCCTTCGGCTGCGGCTGCTGCTGCTGGTGCTGGTGCTGCTGGCAGCGGCGGTTCTGGGGGTGATGCGGTTGTGGGAGGTGCAGAGGCAGGAGCAGGGATGGGAGCAGCAGCAGCAGCAGGCGATGTGGTAACAGCAGCAGCAGATGGTTCGGGCTCCAGCTCTCTGGCAACCTCTCCTGCTGCTGCTGCTGCTGCTGCTGCTGACTCTGTTCCCGCAACCACTCCTGCTGCTGCGGGCGCTGCTGTGCCAGCAGGCGCAAGCGTAGGCGCAGGTAGCAGCAGGAAAAGCCTGTCTGTGCGGAAGGGCAAGGCGAAGGGCGCGGGCGCGGACGCGGCCAAGAGCAAAGCAGAGGGTGCACAGGAGCAAGGGAAGCAGGTGCCGGAGAAGGCGACGGGCCTGGCTGCAGCACAGGAGGCCGGAGCAGGAGCGGTGGGAGCAGGAGGAGGAGGGGCAGTAGATGTGAGTGTACGTGCTAACGGGAAAGACGAAGCTGTAGCTTCTGGTGATGCTGGTGCTGCTGCTGCCGCTGAACCGGCTGCAGCTGCTGCTGCTACCGATGCCTCCGCTGCTGCTGGTGCTGGTTCAACTGCTGCTACTGCCGCTACCGCCGTCGCTGCTGCCGCCGCTGCTGTGACTGCTGCGGCTGCTGTGACTGCAGTTGCTGCAGTTCCTGCTGGGGATGCAAAGGCAAAGGAGGGAGGCAAGGTGAAGCGAGGCCTCTCTGCACGGAAGCCCAAGGGACAGCAGCAGCAGGAGAAGGCGAAGAAGGGGCAGGCAAGTGTGGTGCCCGTGTTACCAAGCAAGACCGCGAGTGTGGATCAGACGAGTGGGGATAACTCAGGTGTTACAGTTCCCTCAGACGATAGTGCTGGTGCGATGGTGGCGGTTGCTGGGGTGGCGGACGAGCGGAGGGACGGAGCGGTGAAGGGCGGAGATGATGGGTTGAGCGTGGTTTCGTGGGGCAACGGCGGAGGTGGGGGAGATGGTGGGGTGGAAGGCCGGGGAGGTGAGCAGCAAAGGGCAGGAGCGATCAAGGAGGGTGTGTTGCTGGAGCAGGAGGAGGAGCAGGCGCAGGAGCAGAAGCAGCAGCTTTCAAAGCGGTTCAGTCCGGCGCCTCTGGATGTGCAGCGGTATGACGATGTGTATGATGGGGAACACGATGCTGCTGCTCACTCGCAAGAGCTACAGCAGCAGCAGACACAGACGCAGCCGCAGCAGCAACAGGAGCAGCAGCAGAAGCAACTGCACGCGTACGCGCCTCCTCTCACGCCCCAGCCAATGACGCCGCTTCCTGTGTCCACAGCCCCTGCACTACTCTCCCCCCTGCGGCAGCAGCAGCAGCAGCGGTGGCAAGCAGTGGAGGAACAGCCACCGGAACGAGTGATAATAGAGGATCACCAAGCTGTTCTGGGCCTGGGGGAAAGGGAAGGAGGAGGAGGAGGAGGACGAGGAGGAGGAGGAGGAGGAGGAGAGGAAGGAGCAGAAGCAGGGGGGCGGGGTTTTAGGGGGAGAAGACTGGAGAGATGAGGATGATGATGGGATGCGGCGGCAAAGGGGAGGGGAGAGCGAGGAGGAGGAGGCAGAAGGGGGGACGGCCGAGCGTGAGAGTGAGCAATCAGGAAGGGAAGAGGTAGGGAACGGCGAGGGAGAGGAGGAGAGGGAGGGAGACGTAGCGGCTGGAAAGGCAGGCGAGGTGGGAGCAGATGGAGGGAAGAGGACGGATCAAGGCCAAGTTTCTCTGGCGGTAGTGGCAGAGTCTAAAGCAGGGAAAGGGGGAGCGGTCTCAGCACCATCGCCTAGAGCCCTAGGGCTGTTGGCAGGGCTAAAGAAGCTGGTGAGTCCGCGGCACAGCCAGTCCGCTCGGCGTGGGAGAGGGTTCGGACGGTCAGGAAGCTCTGGTGGGAGCGAGGGTGAAGTTGCTGCTGCTGCTGCTGCTGCTTCTCCTACTGCCGCCGCCGCACCCGCTGCTGCTAATGGTGGTGGTGAAGATGGGGGGAGTGAAGCGGGGGGAGATGTGGATAGGGGTGTGTGGAGAGAGGGGGCGGAAGAAGGGTTGCAGCAGGTGAGAGAGGGATTGGAGGAGGGGGAAGATGGGGAAGCGGAGGAGGAAGAGGAGGATGGGGATGAGCGTGCAGGGGGGTTAGAAGGGATGCTGGCTGGGAGGGGTGTGTTGCTGATGGGTCGCCGATCAAAGCAGCAGCAGCAGCAGCAGCAACAGCAGGAGCAGCAGCAGCAGGAGCAGGAGCAGCAGGGTGTGCGTTATGAAGCGGAGTTGGAGAGAGATTTGGATGAGGAAGAGAGGGGAGGAGAGGAGGTGGAAGCGGTAGAAGAAGAGGGAGGGGAGGAGAGAGAGGGATTGGAGGAGGAGGAGGAGGAAGAGGAAGAGGAGGAAGAGGCGGAGGAGAATGAGGAAGAGGCGGAGGAGGAAGAGGAAGAGGGAGAGGTAAGTGAATTGGAGGTGAGGGAAGAGGAGAAGGTTGGCGGTTTGGTGGGTGGTGGTGGGGAGGAGAGACAAGAAGCAGAGCGGATGGAAGGGGAGATGGATCAAAGAAGTGACGGGGAAGGTGCGGGGAATGAAGAGGAAGAGGAGGGGGAAGAGGAGGAGGAGGGTGAGGAAGTGGAGGAGGGGGATGAGGAGCAAGAGGAGGAAGAGGAGGACTTGTATTCTGATACGGCGGAGGGTGAGGAGGGTGTTACGAGGGAGAGCGGGAGGAGTAGTGAACGGAAGGAGCTAGAAGCAGAAGAGTATCGGAGAGAAGGGGCGATTGAAGAAGGAGAGGAGGAGGGAGAGGAGGAGGAGGGGGAGGAGGGAGAGGAGGGAGTGGAGGATGGGGGTAGAAGGGGAAATGGCGTTGGCGGAGGTAAGAGAGAAGGGGAATGAAGAGGAAATGAGGAGGTTAGACTTGGAAAGGGAGAGGGAGAGAGAGAGGGCGCGGGAGCGGGAGCAGGAGAGGGAGAGGGAGAGGGAGAGGGAGAGGGAGAGGGAGAGGGAGAGGGAGAGGGAGAGGGAGAGGGAGAGGGAGAGGGAGAGGGAGAGGGAGGTGAATGCGCGAGTGCAGCGTGAGAAAGAGGGTAGGGGAAGGGGCTATGAGGAGGAAGGGAGGGGAAGCCTGGATAGGGGTAGCGGTAGAGATGACAAGAGGGACAGAGAGAGGGAGAGAGAAGGAGAGGGAGAGGGAGAGGGAGAGGGAGAGGGAGAGGGAGATAGAGATAGAGATAGGGAGAGGGATAGAGATAGGGAACGGGAGAGGGAGAGGGAAGTGGAGCGTGGAAGACTGAGTGGGAGGGAAGATGATAGAGAACGGGGGAGTGACAGGGATAGAGATGGTGAGAGAGAGAGGGGGCCGAGACTATGGAGCAAGGGAGTATGGGGAGAGAGATTCTAGGGAACGAGACTTGAGGGAGCGGGAATTGAGGGAGCGGGAAACAGGAAGGGGTTTCAGAGAAAGGGAGTGGAAGGGCGAGAGTGAGAGGGGTCGGGATGAGGATTTGGAGAGGAGTAGGGAGAGGGAGAGGGAGAGGGAGAGGGAGAGGGAGAGGGATAGGGACAGGGATAGGGATCGGGACGTCGAGTATGAGAGGGAGAGAGAGAGGGAACGGGAGAGGGAGAGGGAAAGGGAGAGGAATAGAGGCAGAGATGGGCCGTTGCATAGTAGGGGTAGGTCTCCTGCTAGCAGAGCACCCAGACCAGAAGGCTATGGCCCGGGGGGCGAGCGCAGAGGGGATGAGAGGAGAGGGGATGAGAGGAGAGGGGATGAGAGGAGAGGGGATGAGAGGAGAGGCGCAGGGGGTTATGATGGGGAGCGTGGGGGAAGCGGGTATGAGAGGGAGTATGGAGGGGGTAGAGGGGCAGCGGGAGGGGCAGGGGGGGCAGCGTTTGATCGAAGCAACTCGTATGATCCAGAGAGGGAGAGGGAGAGGGAGAGGGAGAGGGAGAGGGAGAGGGAGAGGGAGAGGGATAGGGATAGGGAGAGGGATAGGGATAGGGATAGGGGCGGTTCTGCAACGTACGATCGGGAGAGGGATCGAGCTGGAGGGCCGTATGACCGTGACAGGGAGAGGCAAAGAGAGCGAGAGAGGGAGAGGGAAAGAGAGAGGGAGAGGGAACGGGGAGGTCCAGGTTCAATGTACGACCAGCAACCCGTCACTCCTCCTCCCCATGCTGACAAATCATCATCAGCAGCAGCAGCAGCAGCAGCAGCAGCAGCATTCGGCCAACTGGGATAGGGAGAGTGAAAGGGACTACCGGCATGGGCCGGGGGGAGGAGGCGGAGCAGGGGGAGGAGGAGGGTACGATGGAGGGATTGAGTACCGTCGGACCAACACGGGTCACAGCGAGAAGGACTTTGAAACAGGCGCAGGGGCGTATGGAGCAGGAGGAGGAGGAGGAGGATACGGGCCTATGGGTGCTACTGCTGCTGCTGGCCCTGGTGGTGCTGGCATGGCAGGGATGGGAGGGGGTGGGCCGGGTGGAGCGGCAGGAGCAGGAGGAGGAGCGATGTATGGGTCGGCTGCGTATAGGAGGCGGTTTGGCATGGAAGGGGGGGGAGGGTATGGCGGCGGGGATGTAGGTGGGGAGAGGAGGCGGCCGGAGAATTTTGAATCGGAGGAGATGGAGCTGCAGAAGCAGCTGTCGGGACAGCGGGCGGACCGACGCCGCATGGTGAGTGCAAAGGGGGAAGGAAGGGGGGGTGGGGGGGGGGAGGAGGAAAGAGTGTGCAGGGGAGAGTGGGGGAAGCGAGGGAGTGGGGGATGGAGAAAGTTGGAGTGGAAGGGGGGAGGGGATGAAACGTCTAACGAACTTCTCGTACACCAAATTTTTTATATTATTTTGCACACAAATTCCCTATTCCTAAAAGAAAAGAACCACCGAAAGGAAAGAAACGAAAAGAAAGGAACAGAAAGTAATGAAAAGAAAAGAAAAGAAAAAAAAGAAAAAGCCCTTCCATCAAATGAATTTCTTCTTTTCTATGGTTGTCGGGTCAAGCCAGGCCGGCCCCATAGGTTTGGTCGGGCCGAGGTGGGTAAAGCTTCCTTACAGGCCTGACCCACCTTCCTCACTCCCGCCCTCCCTTCCCCACTCCCGCCCTCCCTTCCCAACTCCCTCGTTTCCCCCCTCCCTCCTTCCCTCCTGTTCTCCCTCCCTTCCTGCTTCAATCCCTCCCACCTCTCCGTTCCTGTTCCATCATGTGCCCATTGCCTCTCCTCCCCTCCTCTCTGCCCATCTTCCTCCTCTCTCAACCACCCTCTCCCCTGCTTTACACACACACGTTCCTCCTCCCCTCCCCTTCTTCCCCCGTCCCTCCCCTCCCCCACCCCCGTCCCTCCATGCAACAGGAGGCGATGAGGAAGCAGCAGATGCAGGGGCAGCAGGGCAGGGGAGGCGTGCCAGCAGGCTGGGCCAAGCCCAAGTGGTCAGACAAAGACGCTGCAAACCCCCATGCCGCTGCCGCCGCCGCCGCCGCTGGCGGTGCTGCTGGTGCTGCTGCTGGCGGTGCGTTCGGCGCCTATGCCATGTTTGGAAACTTCTCCGGAGCACCCCCAGGCGCGGCCGGTGAGCAGCGGCAGGAGGAGGAGCGGGCGGGGGCGCTGGTAACCCTATGGGTGCTGCAGGAGTGGCAGCGGGTGGTAACCCCATGGTTCCGCCTGCGTTCATTCCCATGGGTCCTCTCGGGCCGATGATTCCCGTAGCGCCCATGGGGGGTGTGCCTATGGCAGGGTATGGCCCTGGGGGAATGATGCCTGGGCAGATGATGCCTGGGCAGATGATGCCAGGAGGAGTCATGCCTGGGGGAGGGATGCCCGGTCGCATGCAGGGAATGCAGGGAATGCAGGGCATGCAGGGAATGCCCGGAGGGATGCCCGGCAGGCCGGGAATGCCGGGAATGCCGTATGGTGCTCCTCCCGGCTCTGCTGCTGGTGCCGCTGGTGGTGCTGCGGGTGGGTCGTTGCTGTCGCAGAGAGCAGCAGCAGAAGAGCTTCGATCGGAGATCACGGAGCAGCGCTCTCTCTATTCTCAGCGCCTCTCTGTTGCTCTCACCCGAAGAGCCAGCCTCGGGTCGTATGAGAACGATGGGTCGGGGGGAACACACACGGGCGATGGTGTCGATCGGGAGAATCTGCACCGTACGTTTTCAGGGTACGGGGGGTATGGGGGGGGCGTGCCCCCGGCTATGGTTAGGGGGACTCCGCCTAGGTATGGCATGGGGGGGAGGAGGCTGGGCGGGGGGCCGGGGGGAGGGGGAGGGGGCGGAGGGGTGGGTTATGCTGCGAGTGTGGGGGGAGGGTATGTGGCTAGTGTGGGGGGATATGGGGAAGGAGGAGCGGGTTCGCTCAGTCGAATGAGCTCTGGCGATTGGTCGGATTTGCAGGACACGCAGAGTGATATTGGGTATGGGGGGGGTGGGGGGAGGGGAGGCGGGTACGGGGGGAGGGAGAGGGAAGGCGGGGGGTACTACGGGGGAGGGGTAGCAGGAGGGGGAGGCGGAGGGGGACCGGGGTCAGTGGGGGGAAGCCCTAGAATGTCTGGAATGTCAGACAGGCATGTGGACAGGAGGCATTCTGAGAGTGTAGCAGAGGAAGTGGGAGGAGCAGGAGGGGGAGGGGGAGGGGGAGGGGGAGGGGGAGGAGGTGGAGGAATGGGAGGGGGAGGGCAGAGGGGGATGGAGAGGGGAGGTCCGGCCCCCCACTCGCACCACATGTACGGGCACCAGGATCGGGTCGGGGGGATCTATCAGGAGAGAGGTGCGTATGGACGCAGCCCCTCCCTGGGGCCTAGAGGGGGCGGTGGCAGTGGTAGCAGCGGCAGCGGGTACGGGCCGACAGGGGTGGGAGGGGGCGGGGGAGGGGGAGGGGGTGGGGGAGGAGGGAGGGGGGAGCATTACTGGCGGGGCAGGAGCTCGGAGGAGGAGGAGGAGTATTTGGAGAAGCACAGGGGCGGCGAGGGAGTGGGAGGAGGGGGAGGAGGGGGGGACTGGGTGGAGTCGCCTGGAGGCAGCACCACAGGGTCAGTGCACAGTCACCAGATCAGGGAGGGAGTGAGGGAGGACTATGGCGCCGATGGCAGCGGCAGGCACAGGGGGGGAGGCTACGGCGGCATGGCAAGCGGGGGGGGGCGGGGGCGGGGGCGGGGGCGGGGGCGGAGGAGGAGGGGGGTACGCGCCTCATGGGGCGAGGGAGCTGCAGAGGCGAGCTAGCGACTCCCCTCACGGGCTGGGAGCGGTGGCCGTGGGAGGGGGGCCAGCGGGGGAAGATCCGCGGTCTCTGCGCAGGCAGGCAGGGGGGAGTTCCATCGGCATTACCACCTCCACTGGGTATTCCACATCTCCTGCGCTTCTCCCCCTCGGGGCTGGCCCTGGGGTTCCCCTCGAGGATGGGTTTGCTGAGGGGGCGGGCGGAGGGGCGGGCTGGGGGGGAGGCAGGGGCGGGGACGTGGGAGGGCGGGGGGGCAGCACGAGCAGCAGCAGCCTTGCGAGTGGGCCGAGTGGGGAGAGGGGTGCGGGAGGAGGAGGAGGAGGGGGGGGGTTGAGGACGCAGCTGAGTGGGGTGTCGTCGGTGGGGGAGGGGGAGACGGGGGCAGAGAGGACAATTGCCAAGGGTAGGCTGATGCGGCAACTGCTGTCTGCTGAGCCGGAAAGGCGAGGGGGAGGAGGAGGGAGAGGAGGGAGAGGAGGCGGAGGGGGGAGGCCCGGGAGCAGTAGCAGCTCTAGCAGCGTGCCGGTGGCTAAGTAAGGTGGGGAGGGGAGTGAGTGAGACGCAAGGGACCGTGCGGAAGGGAGAGTTAGTGATGGGATAAGCAGCACGAGCATGAGCATGAGCTTTAGGGCCAATGCCCACCATCTACGAGCAAGTGTGGGGGAAAGGGAGTTGGAGCTGTGTAAGGGCATGTGGGTGGAGGTATCAGCCTGGGAAGCTACTCAGCTGGGTTGTGTAACGCTGGTGTGGTTACCAGGTAATGCTTTATATCTGGTGGAAGAGGTGTAGTGCCGAGTATGGGTGGGTGGTTACTAGTTTGTGTTTTCTGTTTAGGAAGAAACCTCACTTTTGTAGTCGCCGTGTTTGTAGAGCTTGGTAGAAACTTCATGCAGGGTGTGGCTGAAGGAGAGTGATTTGCTTGTGAGAGCCTTGCTCGTTCTCGACTTGCCGTTTTGGCCATCCCTTCTCTGGAGGGATTTTTTTATGAGGGTAGGTGAATCATATGGTTGTGAGTAGTGCTTGTGGTTACATATGTAGAGATTCGATTTGTTGGAGAGCCATTTGGAAGCTGTAGGGTAGTTTTTCTTTTAATATATAGTAAGTGTTATATTTCTTGCAGTTTTGTGCAAGATTTGTGCATTTGGTCTGTCCATCTTGGTTGGATTTCGCTGCTGCTTTGCCGTCTTTTACTGATGCTTAGCGTTTCTTATCTGTAATTTCTGTGTGGTACAGTTGTATGGTTTAGGAAGAGGCTGACTGTGCGGATCGGCTTCTGGATGCTGTCCACGCGTCAGTTCATGGAAGGCTGAGTGTCCACGCGGCCCTGGATATTGTCATTGTGTACACGCCGTTTTTTTGTTGCTGATTTCCTCCGCAACACTCGCATTCCGGGGCAGTTTTCCCAAAGCCAAGAAAAGTCAAACTCCTACAACGAAGAAGGGTATCAGGGTAAATTCCTACCTCGTGTCAGACACGAAGTGGAGGTTTGGATGGAGGTTCGGAAGACCCAAAGTGGCCCACTTTGGGTCTTCCGGACAATGATTTGCTAGAGTTCCAGGTCACTACGGGTCTTCCTCAACTTCATTTCGTGTCTGACCTCATGTCAGACACGAGCCAAGAATGCGCCCTCAGACCCACGTTCCTGGCATTTCATCAAGGAGTGACCAGTTCTACACACGGTCAGCTCATGCTTGCGCTAAACGGAACGGAGTTTCTCATGTCACTAACTCACTTACATAAAAATCAAGTCCAAACAGCTGACATTAACACCAGCATCCTAGTGACAACCTCTTATAGCGTGCTGCATTCGCAATGCACTGCAAAGAAGGCACTGATTCGGCGAAGAAAAGGGAACGAAAAATAATTTGAATAGTTATTTATGAAGGTTATACTCGCAGATAGAAAGCTTTTGCGCGATTTTTGTGAAATTTCACGGGCTCCTGATTTCCTGGAGCCTTCCTGAACCCGTGCCCCGAGTCGAGCCGACGCAGTGGACCGCGAATTGCAACACGTCGTTAGTGTCTGTCCATGACTCAAACTTCCCAGCATCCCTCGCACGCAGGGCACTCAGGGCGCGTTCCTGGCTAGTGTCAAACTTCCGGCCAAACTTCGTGTTTTCCGAGCCAGGGGCGAAATTTTGCGGGATGACCCGAAGTGGGGCGAGCTGTGGGGCGAGCTTCGTGTCATCCTGGAAAACCGGAAGTTTGACACGAGCCAGGAACGACTCTCATTCTGACGTGTCGTAGCTGGAAGGTCAGTACGCGGAAACCAGAAGGCAGGGGTATCACGGTTTTTCCGAAAATCAGGGTATCTGGATGAAATCACACAGCCGACTCTAGATCATCCTCAGCCAGTAAATTGTTAACTTGTTGGGGGTAATTTGGTAAACCAATTCTCTCAAGCATTGCCTCCACGTTTTCGGCGAATCACTTTGCTGCTTGGTTGCGACAAGGTGGAACTGGCGTAGCCCCGCCATTTCTATCCTGGTCTTATAACATACTCCAGAAAAAAAGTGTAAACAATTTCGTGTGCCCGGGATTTCAAACCCCCTCTCGTGGAAACCCAGGGAAACCCTGCTCCCAAGCAGTCTCTCGCTCTTCTTGACCGCTGGCTTGGCTGCTCTCTGGGAGGTCTGCTGTAGTGTGAAGGGATGTCTGCTGTGTGAAGGTCTGCTGCAGTGTTGCCTTCTGTAAGGGATGTGCTGCCGAGGGATGCGTACCCCATCGCATTCGCTTTGCGTGCTACTGTGTCCTCCGCATCCATGTCTTCTGCTTTCACCTCTTTGAAAAGAGGCTAATTTTGCAACTACTCGCCTCGCCTTGTTGCGAACGCTATTTTCCCCGTATTGTTAGGTTAATTGATAAAATATTGCTTTTCGCCTTCTTTTGATTTGCCGAATTCATCGGGAACGATGCAGCCAGCTTGCCGTGTAGCTCAAGCACCGCGCCGTATACTTGCTCGCCGAGTGCGAACCAGACCGTCAGCGTCAGGCATACTTTAGCAGCCGCTAATAATCATTCCATATCCCTAGGTTGCACCTACTACAACCCTAAAGGGCCAAAATGGGTCGGCAAGGCGACGCGGCGCGAGGCGGTTCGGAGACCGTGTTTCTCGCGGACGACGATGACGAGGAGGAACGGGTCGTGGAATTCGACCCTACCGGCCGTTACGGACGCGTACGTGCTGTGACTCACTGCCAGCCTGTCGCCTTTGTGAAAGTAGACACTAGCCGTTACGGACGCGTACGTGCTGTCTGATTCTTCCAGCCTCGCAACTGCTTCGTGACGAGCGACGGTCGTAGTACTTGCTCACTTACTCCGTCCCCTCGAGCTACGCATGATTCTTCCCGCCTCCGTCCCTAGAACGGGGATGTTAATGTTTAACGCTTGTTCTTCCCAAAGGGACACTTTTCGAGCCCCAGCCTCATACCCTCCCGTCATTCACCCACCTCGCAATTCTCCCTACCTTTTCAACCCTCCCTATTCTCGTTTCTTTCACGCTCCTCCCTCCTCGCCGCACTTGCTCTCGCGCGGAATTACTCTAGCCTCATCGCATTCAGTTACGAGTAGAACGATTAGGTTAGCCACGTTTTGTTCTGTCGATCAGCCAGGTCTTGTTCCGTTCAAGAGGAACGCGTATCGAATCCTCTCTGAATTTGATATACGTCTCGCCCGTTTCCCCCTCACGCTCCTCCCACCATCGTCGTCCCTTGGGTGTCAGTCACCCCTCAACTCCTCCTAACTATTTCCGTCGCGACTTTCGCGTCGATTCCAAACTCGCTTCTCTCTTTCGCCAAGGCGTCATGCAAATACCTCTCGTCACGCTCCCTACGCATTGTCGTCGTGTCGCACTCGCGCGGCGCGGAACTTCCTCAGCCCGCCGCTCTTCCCTCATACCCCTGTTCCGCGTTACTTTACTGTTAAGGCGCCGCAAGTGTCGTCTTGTTCCTCTTTGTTTCTCGTGAATGGAGCTCTGGTTGTTCGGTTGACCGCTTGCGAGCGTAGCAGCAAGCGAATGCAGCAACGGCGCTGCTGTCTGCCACGTGGCTCTGAATCCTTTTGTGATCCCACCGCATAAGACCGCGTTCCATCCCATCCCATCGCGTCAATGCATGCCCGCCGCTCATTTCTGATGTGTCGTCTCATCGCCACCCCATTCCCCCCCTCCAACCCCCCACTCCCCTCCCCATGGCAGTTCAATTTGGTGCTAGGCAAGGGAGCCTTCAAGACCGTGTGAGTCTCTCCTTTCATCTCCTTCTCCCTTCCATCGTTCCCCCTCCCTTCCATCATTCCCTCTCCCTTCCCTCTCCCTCTCCCCCGCCCTTCCCTCTCTCCTTCTCCCTTTCCTCTCTCCCTCTCCCCTGCCCTTCCGTCTCTCCCTCTCCCTTCCCTCTCTCCCTCTCCCTTCCCTTTCTCCCTTTATCATAGCACTCCCTGCTCTCCCTGCTCTCTCCGCTTCCCTGATCTCCTCGGTACTGCTCATGTCCACCCTCCCCCTCCATTCCATCTGTTCACTCCCAACCCCCACCTCAACCCCCCACCCCCATCTCATCCACCCCCCCCCCCCAATTCCACCCCGTCCTTCCCTCCCTTCACGCCCTCACATCGTTTTCTGCCGCCCCCGCACTCACGCTCAAATCTTCCTCGCCCTGTCCTGAAGCTCCCTCTCTCCATCCTATGTATCCCCGCCGCCCGCCCCTCTCCCAACGAAACATGCTCACAGCCCTCTCTTTCTTCCCCTTCCCTCTCCTCTTCACCCCCGCTCCCCTCCCCTCCCTCTCCTCTCCCCCCTCCCTCTCCTCCCCCCCTTCCCTCTCCTTCCCCCCCACCACCCTCCGGCTATTGCCCCGTACCACCATTGCCCTTCCCGCCTGCCCGCCTTCCTTCCCTGTGCCTTCATCCGCGTTATAACCCCACCAGATACAAGGCGTTTGACGAGGTGGACGGAATAGAGGTGGCGTGGAACCAGGTGAAGGTGCGGGACGTGTTCCAGTCCAGTGAGGATCTCGAGCGACTCTATAGCGAGGTGCATCTGCTCAAGACCCTTCGCCATAAGAACATCATCAAGTTCTTCAACTCCTGGGTGGATACCAAAACCAAGAACGTCAATTTCATCACAGAGATTTTCACCTCTGGCACACTTAGGCAGTAAGTGTTTCTTTTTTTATTTATTTTTGGTGAGGGGGAGGGAAGGAAGGGGGGGGGGGTGGGGGTTGAGGGGGGGGAGAAGGAAGTGGGGTTGGGGGGAGGGGGGTGTGTCTCTTATTATTTGGTTAATCTACTGCTGTGGCATTTGCGTTATTTCTAGATGTATGTTCCATGCTCATACACCTTTTAATCACGCCATCTGGGTACAATCTCGTTCCCCTTCTTTTCTCTCCTTTCAAACCAGTCCCCTCCTCCCCTCACACCCCATCCCCCCTTCCCCCTCTCCCCACAACCACCCCGCCGACTTTCAAACTCCCCATCTTCTTCTTTATCCTCAGCCATAACCCCTCCCCCTTCCCCGTCCTCCCCCCTCCCCGTCCCCCGACCAAAACTCCACGCCCCTCTCCCTCCTTTTCCCCCTCCTCTCCCCCTCCCATCCCCTCCTCCCACCTCCCCCCCCAGGTACCGCAAGCGGCACAAGCAGTGCGACGTGCGGGCGGTGAAGAGCTGGGCGCGGCAGATCCTGCGCGGGCTGCTGTACCTGCACTCGCACGACCCGCCCATCATCCACCGCGACCTCAAGTGCGACAACATCTTTGTCAACGGCCACCAAGGGGAAGTCAAGATCGGCGATCTGGGGCTCGCGGCTATTCTCCACCAAAGGGACGCGGCGCATAGCGTGATCGGTGAGGGGTGCAGTGGGTGGGGAAGGTTGGGAGGGCCGGGAGCGGAAAGGGAGGGGAGGGGAGGGGAGGGGAGGGGAGGGGAGGGGAGGGGAGGGGAGGGGAGGGGAGGGGGAAGGGAGGGGAGGGAACATGTCATTTTGAAGTTTTATCTGTCTTCTAGGCTAATACGTATGTCTGGTTCCCACCCTCGCCCTCCCTCCCACTGCAAACCAACCGCATTCCCACCGTCCATGTCGCGTCACCCGTGCCTCTACCTTCTACCTAGCAACCCTTACCGCCTCATTCCCCCATCCCCTTTCCCCTCCCCAGGCAGGCACGCCGGTGTTCATTCATGGCGCCGCAGCCGTACGAGTACCTGCCTGCCAGTCCAGTCCCCACTGCTCCTGCCCACCTTATCGTTGACTCCGCACCACTTTCCCCTGGCTCCCCCTCCCCACCGGTTTCCCCCACCCCCCCTCCCCCCCTTCCCCTCCCCCCCGCACCCCACCAGGCACCCCCGAGTTCATGGCGCCGGAGCTGTACGAGGAGGAGCACAACGAGCTGGTGGACATATACGCGTTCAACTCCACGTGCTGCCAGGCCATCCCCAACCCCCACGCTACCGTTGACTTGACACCGCTTTCCCCTTGCCGCCCGCACCCCACCAGGCACGCCTGAGTTCATGGCGCCGGAGCTGTACGAGGAGGAGTACAACGAGCTGGTGGACATATACGCGTTCGGCATGTGCGTGCTGGAGATGGTGACCCTGGAGTACCCCTACAGCGAGTGCACCAACGCCGCACAGGTCTACAAGAAGGTCACCTCCGTGAGTGCAAGTGCTGCTGCTGCTGCTGCTGCTGCTGCTGCTGCTGCTGCTGCTGCTGCTGCTGCTGCTGCTGCTGCTGCTGCTGCTGCTGCTGCTGCTGCTGCTGCTGCTGCTGCTGCTGCTGCTGCTCCTGCTGCCACCGCTGCGAGTGCTGCTGCTAAGACAGTCCCTCCCTCCGCCTTCCCCGCGACTGTTTCCAGTCAGCACAAAAGCATCTCCTCTCCCCTCTCTCCTCTTCCCCCTCTCCCCTCCCCTCTCTCCTCTTCCCTCTCTCCTCGCCCCTCGCCCCTCGCCCCTCTTCACAGGGCAAGAAGCCTCTGGCGCTGCAGCGAGTGAAGGACAAAGCTCTACGCGAGTTCATAGAGCTCTGTCTCGCCTCTGCCTCTCGCCGCCCATCAGCCCGGGAGCTGCTCAACCACCCCTTCCTGGTGGAACCTCACCGTCCTTCCCCTGGCCTTACCTTCGCCTCCTCCTCCTCCTCCGTTGCTTCTTCTCCCACTCTCTCTGCCACAGCACCGCCGGTGGTGCCTGTGCCATCCGTGCTGCCCGCTGCAGCAGCAGCGGAAGCAGCAGCAAGCATTCGCAGCAATGGCAGCACGATTAGCAGCAGCAGTGGGAGTGGTGCTGTGACTGCTGCCTTGCATCCGTCTCTCTCTGCTCCGACTTTGCCGCTAGGAGGAGCACACGTGGCAGTGCAGGGGGCCGCTGGAACGGGGAAGGAACGAACAGGGGGGAAGGAGAGGGTTGGGGGGAGGGAAGGGGGAAAGGAAGCGGGAAGGGTACGCCAATCGCTCATGAAGTCCCCTCGAAAGGGAAAAGGATCGGTTGGATTTGCAGACAGGATTCCTGGTTCGTCTACCTCCTTTTCTGCTGCTGCCGCCGCCGCTGCTGCTGCTGGTTCTTCTGGTGGTGGTGGTGCTGCTGCTGCTGCGGCTGCCGCGGCTGCTGCGGCTGCTGCTCCTGCTGCCACATTGCTGCGAAGCGTGGAGGGCATGGGGATGGGGAATGCCAGCAGCACTGGGGCGCTTGCAGCAGCAGCGCATCATTCACCGTTACGCCGCAGCAGCAGCAGCAGCAGCAGCAGCAGCAGCAGCAGCAGCAGCAGCAGCAGCACTAGCAGCCGGCGCATGGATGGAATGAGGCAGGAGAATGCGAACGCAAAGACGAACACGAGCCCGGAGATGCATGCAAGTAGGAGTGTCACGCAGGGGCACAGGCGCAAGGGCAGCGGGGGGGCAGTGTCTGATCTCGGATGGCGAGGGGTGGCGGATAGTGCAGGGAGCACCGCAATGGGGAGGAGAGAGCACGGGGCAATGATGAGTGAACGGGGGTATGACAGTGCAGGCGGAGGGTGGGAGCAGAGCAGTAGCAGGCGCCTTAAGCCGTCCCAAAACGTGGCTTCTATGGCTCGGTATACTGGAGGAGGTGGTGGTGAGGAGGAGAGAGGCAGCAGGAGCAGCAGAGGCTGGAGGGAAGGCGAGCAGGCGGAGGTGAGGGTTGAAGAGGGATGGAGAGAGATGAGTGGGGCGAGGGCTGTGGGGGGTGGTGCAGGATGGAAAGGATGGGGCATCCAACCTCAGGGGTCTGGAGAAGGTTACTGGAATGCTGGTAGTACGATTGGAAATGGGTTCTGGGGCGTCGGGAGCAGCAGCAACGGTGATCATGGGATTGGATATGGCAATGACATTGGCAGTGGCAGTGGCAGGTTGTGGCAGGGTGACGACCCGAACGGGCCTGAATTCCAATGGGCACATACGTCAGAGCAAGAATTGGGCATAGGTATGGGCCAGAGCATGGAAGGGCGGATGGTGAGGGGAGGAGCAAGCATGAAGACGAGCATGGGTACAAGAAGGGACAGAGGGGCGGATATGGGCATGGGCACGCGCATGGGCATGAGTGGAAGTGTGAGCATGAGCCAGTTGCCAGGTGACACGGCAAGGCATGACCAGGGGTATACATGGGACATGGGGGAGAGGGGACATGGGCATGGGCATGGGCATGGGTATGGGGATTGGCGCGGGGGTTGGCAAGGGGATTGGCAAAGGGATGAGCATGGGCATGGGTGCGGGCAAGGATAGAAGTGCGATGATGGGCGTGGGTGTGGGCAAGGGGATGGGTGTGGGGAAGGGCGGGAGGGACGTGGGTGGTGGCATGGATTGGAAGTATGCAGGACACGCGCAGGATTCCCGTCCCTCTATGCTCCTCCATTCCAAATCGCTGAACATGAATTATGAGCATGAGTATGAGGATGGGGATGGGGATGGGAATGAGGATGAGGATGAGGATGATACAGCTATGCCTAGTCATGCACAGCGCATCAATCAGGGTAATGAGGTGAATGGAGTGAATGGGGTGAGTGGGATCAGTGGAGGCATTGAGAGAAGTGGTAACCTTGTGAGGCGGAGAGATGCTACTGATCCCTCTGCTCGTGACTTGGTACCCTTCTTAGGTCGCGTGGCTGCCACTGCTGCTGCTGGCAGTGCTGCTGGTGCTGCTGATGTGATGCAATCGGTCGAGATGGGATTGCAAGCGGTTGGGAGAAATTCTGCATGGGGTAGGTGGGATGATGCAGCTGAAGAGAGGGGCGGGAGGATGGTGGGGGGGCATGAGTCGCTAGGGTATACAATGCATGGGCAGCAGCAGCAGCAGGGGAAGGAGGTCGAGGGTCAGCAAGAGGAGGGGCAGCAAGGGGAGGGGCAGCAAGGGGAGGGGCAGCAAGGGGAGGGGCAGCAAGAGGAGGGGCAGCAAGAGGAGGGGAACGGGGAGGGTGTGTGCACGCAGCAGCAGCTCCTCGACCCTGCCTGTGTGTGCCTGCGCCTGAGAGTGGCGGATGGCAAAGGTGAGTCAGTGTCAGTGTCAGTGTCAGTGTCAGTGTCAGTGTCAGTGTCAGTGTCAGTGTCAGTGTCAGTCAATCCATTCACATTGCTGTGGCGTCGCCTCTGTGGAATCTGATTTTTTTCTTCTTGAGCATTCTCGCTGTGGTTGCAACATGTGTTTTGCTCTCCAATTGATGTTTGAGGGGAGAATGCTCAAAATTGACACAACCATTCGAGGATTTTGCTTGGATGCCGCCTCCCTCCCTCTCTGCCCTCCTCTGCTGTCTTCTTACCGATCCCCCTCCGCATCCCCTTCCCATCCGCCCATCCGCCCATCTCCCCCCTTCCCCCCTTCCTCCCAACACCCCCCATCCCATCTCCCGCACAGGTCGCTCGCAGGTCATCCAGTTCCCCTACAGCGTGGCCTCCGACTCTCCCTTCAGTGTGGCGCATGAGATGGTGGAGGCCTTCTCTCTGCCCTCCTCTGCCGTGCATGCCATCTCCTCCTCCATTCACCACCAGCTGCTCGCTCTCCTGCCCTCTGCCACGCTTGCTGCTACTGTGGCTTCTGCTGCTGCTGGGGAGGGCGGTGCTGCTGCAGTTGACCTTTCGCCGGCTGCTGATGGTGATGGTGATGGTGATGGTGATGGTGATGGTGATGGTGATGGTGATGGTGCTGGTGATGGTGATGGTGGTGGTGCTGGTGCTGGTGCTGGTGCTGGTGATGGTGATGGTGATGGTGATGGTGATGGTGCTGATGCTGCTTTTGGTGGCGGGCCCTCACCACATGCTGCAGCAGTGGCAGCTGTTGCTGGCAGTGCTGATGCTGATGCTGCTGCTGCTGCTGCTGTTGCTGTTGCTGCTGCTGCTGTTGATGCTGCTGCTGCTGATGCTGCTGCTGCTGCTGTTGCTGCTGCTGCTGTTGCTGCTGCTGCTGCTGATGCTGCTGCTGATGCTGCTGCTGATGCTGCTGATGCTGCTGCTGATGCTGTTGCTGCTGCTGCTGCTGATGCTGCTGCTGATGCTGCTGCTGATGCTGCTGCTGATGCTGCTGCTGATGCTGCTGCTGCTGATGCTGCTGATGCTGCTGATGCTGCTGCTGCTGCTGCTGCTGCTGCTGCTGCTGCTGCTGCTGCTGCTGCTGCTGCTGCTGCTGCTGCTGCTGCTGCTGCTGCTGCTGCTGCTGATGCTGCTGCTGATTCTGCTGCTGATGCTGCTGCTGTTTTGGCTGCTGATGCTGCTGCTGCTGAATCCGCCCCTGCCACCCGTAAACCTCTCACCAGCCTGTCTCTCCCTTCCTCTACTGTCACCACGCATGCGTCTTCTCCTTCAAGTACTGCTAGCCTCTCACAGGCGGAAACGACTGCTACCACTGCTACCGCCTGCCTTCCTGTTGATGCTTCTGCCACCACCACCCCTGCTGCTGCTGCCTCAATCACTGCTGCAGCCACAACAGTAGCCGCAACATATGGAGCAGGGGCAGGAGCAGGGGCAGGAGCAGGGGCAGGAGCAGGGGCAGGAGCAGGGTCAGGAGCAGGGGCAGGAGCAAGAGCTCTTGTTCTCTCTCTTGTCTCTCCCACATCGGCTTCTGCAGCAGCAGTAGCAGCAGGGAATGGGGACTCCTCGCTCCCTCCAGACTCTCCCTTCACACTCGCGCCCACCTCCTTTCCCCCTCCTCTCATCCTCCCTCCGCCTCTCTCCACAGACTCTTCTAACGCCACTAGCACCTTTGCCTCTGCCCTCGCCTCTCCCCACTCGCCCATGTGTCATCCAAACGACACCTGCGTCTGTAGCGGCAGCAGCAATACAGCGGTGATTGCCTGTGTTATGTCTCCCGGGATAGACAGAGACAGTGGGGCTTTCGAGGGATCTGGGGGCGTGCGCGAGGGAGAGCGAATGGGAAGGCACGTGAATGGAGACCCTGAGGGTGGTTGGGCAGGTGCGGAGGAGAGAGGGAAGGAAAGGAGTGATTTCAAGGAGGAGGTGGAGAGGGGTGACAGAGTAAAAACTGCTTTGCTGGCAGATCAGCAGCAGGACAAGGGGGGTGAGTTGATGGGTGGTATGGGCGTGGCAAATACTTGCCTTGTTTGCAAGGAAAACGAGACCAAAAACATTGCCGGAAAGTGGGTAGAAGAGAGGGAGGGGAGTGCCAAGACAGAGGCTGGGGATGGTGAAGACTCAGGCCAGTCAAATAGTGTGGTTGTGGTGGAAGGTGACTGTACCGAAGGCTCATATGGGTGGGGAGAGCATGCTTGTAGAGAGGGTGATTACAAAACGAGTGCGTATAATCCGGAAAGGATTATTTCTCTCGATTCTGAAGGAGACAGGGCAGTGGAGCAGGGGGGCAGGGGCCAGTCTGGTAGTGTGGGAAGAGAGGGGAGCAGTGGAGGTACAGTTGAGTCATGTGTGTTTGAACCACTGATGTCTCCAGTACAATCGGAATCACCTGGTCATGCAGAAACGCATGAGTCGACCCAAGGAGTTCAGGGGATGCATACATGTGCTGTTTTTCCTGATCGTACCAGCACAGCTGCTGCGGGGGCAGCGGGTGCGGTATCAGCAGCGGGTGCGGTATCAGCAGCGGGTGCGGTATCAGCAGCGGGTGCGGTTTCAGCAGCGGGTGCGGTGTCAGCAGCGGGTGCGGTATCAGCAGCGGGTGCGGTATCAGCAGCGGGTGCGGTATCAGCAGCGGGTGCGGTATCAGCAGCGGGTGCGGTATCAGCAGCGGGTGCGGTTTCAGCAGCGGGTGCGGTGTCAGCAGCGGGTGCGGTATCAGCAGCGGGTGCGGTATCAGCAGCGGGTGCGGTATCAGCAGCGGGTGCGGTATCGGCAGCGGGTGCGGTATCGGCAGCGGGTGCGGTATCAACAGAGGGGTTAGAGCTCGGTAGGAGGGAGGAAGGGAGTGCACTCGTGGATGAAGGGCAGTGGAGGGTGGGGGGGCACGCAGTGGAGCGTGCATTGAACAGCTCGCCTGACTTGATACAGGTCCCACTCTTGGTTCCTGTTGACTCCGCCGGCGCTGTTGCTGATTCGGCGGCTGCTTTTGATGCTGCTGCTCCTGCTGCTGGTGGTGATGATGATAATGCTGTGTCCTACTCCTCTCCCTCCGCGACCACTGTGGCCACTGCCAAAGCCCCTGCCACTGCTGCTGCTGATACTAATACTGCTGCTGCTGCTCAATCCGCTGTTGCTGCCCATGCTGCAATCTCCGTTACAAATTCTCGTGCAGAACTTTCAGCCCTTGTGCCCACGCCTGCAGCGCCAGCAGACCTCCAGCAGACAATACTGAGTCTGCCTATAGTGAGTCAGGATTTTCTCGAGGCAGCCCAGGTGCAAGAGCCTGCAGCCACCGATCCTGAGCTACTGCAGGTGCATGGAAGATTCGTTTCCTTCCCAACACCCTCGGAGGGCGGAGACTCTAGCAACAGCAACACCAAGGGCAGCAGCAGCGACAATAACAATAGCAATAAGAGTAACAGCAGCAGCAGCAACGAGGGGATGCCTGCCCTTGATTCAGTAACAGCTGCTCAAGCAGCACAAGGCGGCGAGAGGAAAGTGGAATTGTCATTATCATCAGCCGCAGCAGCAGCAGAATCGTCATCAGCAGCAGCCGCGGTAGCAGCAACAGGCGAGGAGTCATGCGGTGTGGCAGTGGAGTCGGCAGGGGTGCTGGTGGCAGCACCATCACCCGGGGGTGCAGTGATCAGTGCAGTGCCGGCACCACTGGTAGGACTCGCACTCTCCTCAGGAGAGTCGCTGGGGGCTCTCAGTTTGGAGGATGCTGCTGCAGGGATGGAGGAAATGGAGGAGCTTGGGGGAATGGGGGGTGCTACAGTTGGCTCTTCTGCTGCAGCTGCTGCCTCCGCTACAGCTGCATCTGTCCCTTCAGAGGTAGATTGTAGAGGTCGGTTCTCTCTAGAATTGGCCTCTCGTGTACTGGCCGTGCCTGTGTGCGCAACAGAATCCTCAGAAGCATACACATCCGAACCACACGCATCAACAGCCCTCTCTTTGAAAGCACACGCTTTAGAAGCACATGTTTCAGGGGGGGTAGCGCTAGCACCACCACCACCGCGACCACCTGCTTGTGCTGTGCAAGCCGATGGCATCCATTCTGCAGGGGACATCCCAATAGAGAGGCAGCTGGAAGAGAGTCTGTTGACCCCGTTGACCCCGTTGACTCCGTTGACTCTGCTGGGGAAGCAGGAGCGGCGGCGAAGGGCGTTCACCGAGGCTCTTCTGAGGAGCCTGTCTCTCGGGGTGGGGAGTGCGAGGAAGCTGTGGAAGGGAGGGGCTGCTGCTGCTGCTGCTACTGGCGCTGGTGCTGCTGCTGGCACTGACGCTGCTGCTGGCACTGGCGCTGCTGCTGTGGCTGCTGGCGCTGGTAGTTTGACAGTGCCTGGTGATGCTACTTCTGCTGCTGCTCCTCCTGCTGCTGCTGCTGCTGCTGCTGCTTCTAGCGCTGTTGGTTCAGTCGATGCTGCAGCTTCTCCTGCTGCTGCGGCCGCTGCTGCTGTTGCTGCTGCGGATGCTGGCGCCACGTCTCCTGGTACTGGCAGGTATGGCTTGAGCCCATTTGGCTATCAATTTCTGGCGCCGGCACGCTTGGGAGAGAGCAAGAGGCGCAATAGCATCCATGGCACCGGCAACAGCAGCATCGACAGCAGTCGCAGCAGCGACAGCAGCAGAAGTTACAGGAGCAGCAGCAGCAGCAGCAGCAACAACAAGCGGGTGGAGGAGGAGCATCAGGTGCTGCAAGAGCGGCTGCTGCAGTGGAGTGAGCGGCTTCAGACGGGCGAGAGGAGGCACACGAGAGAGAGGAGTCAGACGGGAGGGACGAGCCACTCGGGCGAGAAGGGTCAAACAGGGGAGAGGAATGGGACAGGAGAGAGGGTCCCAAGTGCGGCTGTGGTGGGAGATTCAGATCCACAGAAGAGTGTGGCGGTGCTGAATGAGTGTGAAACTATCACGGTGGATACTCATACTGGCGTTGATGCTGGTGCGTCTGTGGTTGGGTTTGAGGTGGAGTGTGTGGAGCGGAATGGTTTTCTGGGTATGCAGGGAAATGATGCATGTGACAGGTGGGGGGCGGGGGCGAGTGATGTGGGGTTGCAGAGCAGGGAGAGGGTGAATGGAATGGAGAAGGAAGAGAAGGGGAAGGGGATGGAGGAGCGGGAGATGTGGAAGGAAGGGGCGAGAGAGACGAGAATGGGGGACGAGGGGAAGGAGGGGTGGTTGAAAGGGGAGGGAATGGGGGAGGAGGAGGAGGGGAAACAGGAGGATGAAGGGAGGGAATCGGAAGAGGCTGAGAGGGAGGAGTTGAAGCGTTGTGATGCGGCATTGCTTGCGGATATGGAGAGGGAGATTGAAAGTGTGCGAGCCAAGTACAGGGAGAGGAGGGAGCAGCTGTATGCAGCGTGGAGGGAGAGGAGGGCAGTGAGGATGCGAGGGGTGCAGCAACACCACCACCACCACCAGGCCTCTTTGATTTGAAACGGACGCACAGACACTGCGTTGTGTAACCAAGCCTGTTAATAAGGCAGTGCATAGTGTACCAGATGGATGAGGCTTGGAAACAGGAAATGCACGTGCCGGTCTTCCCTTTTTTTCAATGGGGAGTGGGAGGAAAAGGGGAAGACGGAAGGAGAAGTGGTTTCAGAAACTGGGGCTGAAATGGCAAGGGCATGGTTACGACGTGGGGAGAGCGGATAAGAGAGAAGGGGCTTTCAAACTAATGGGATGGGAAAGAAGTAGCAGGGAGGGTTTAGCAGAAAGGGCAGCTTAGAGGATGGGCGAGATGACGATTCTTCTCGGGAATATTGAAGGTTGTTGGAGCAAGCGGGTGAGAGAAGTGTGGATGGAAGCAGAAGGGGCAGGAAGGAACGGGAGTGGTTCGGTTACTTGGGACTGAGAAGGGCCAGCGATGGTAGAAGAGGGGGCTCAAGGATAGCTCCGGGTGAGGGGGAAGGGGACGTGATGGTAGACAAATGGACCTGGTAGATAAAGATGAGAATACCATAGCTGGATATGTGTGAATTGGGTTGAATCCGTTTTTTTTTTAATTACTGAAGACTGGGTTCAAATCAGTAGTGCATTTGCTATACAGCTGTATGAGAGATTTCGTAATACATTAATGAACCAGATAGATGTATAATAAGATTTTGGATTTGTGAATGTAGAGAATTAATATATGTCCACTGGCTTTATTGGATGACTGAACACAACTTTGACTACACGGTGCGCTGTGTACTGTGGACTTGATGCTGCTCTCGCCGTTGGAACTGTATTCCTGAAATCGGGCTTTCGGCCCAATGCATGGTGCGTTGCCCAATGACGGCGAAGCTGTAGAATCTCGCACAGTGCAGCAACATGCGGCCACATCTGATCACCATTCATGGCTGGACATCCCCTTGAGCGTTGGGAGCAAGCGAATGCAGAGAAACGGAACCAAAACCGCTTTTCAACATGCGCCGCTGATTTTGGTCCAGTTGCAACCCATCCATCCTCTCTTCTCCGTTCCCCCATCTCAGTCCCCCCCATTCAACTCGATCCTGCGAACCTTGGGAATTCATCTGGAATTCACTCTTTTCAAATCAAGCAGAGTGGCAAGGCAGGGCTTGCTTGTTGCCAAGCCTTAGCCCCGAGAAGCAGTCTTCGTCGCCACAGGCAGTCTTAGCATGGACGATTACGAAAAGCTAGAAAAGATCGGGGAAGGCACCTACGGTAAGGTGTACAAAGCACGATGCAGGAGAACAGGACAGATTGTTGCGCTTAAAAAAACACGGCTCGAGATGGAGGAAGAGGGTGTTCCGTCCACAACTCTGCGAGAAGTAGCTCTACTCAAGCTACTTTCACAGAGCATGTACATTGTCAGGTCAGACAGTCTGTGAAGAGCAGCCTGCTTTGGGTTTTGCATTTGCTGTCATCGTACTGAAGATGCGGAGCCGTTTCTCGCAGGCTGATAGCTGTCGAGCACGTCCTCTCCAACGACAAGCCTGTTCTCTGTCTTGTATTTGAGTTCCTTGATACGGATCTTAAGAAGCACATAGACGTCAATGGTCGTGGCCCTGGACTTCCGTTGGAGCCGCATAAAGTGAAGGTGAGATGATTTTGCTGTATTCGCCGACTCAGTCTCTCTTGTTCCGCCCCGTGTCTTACTCTCAGCTGTTGAGATGCAGAATTTTATGTATCAGCTGTGTCTTGGAGTATCTCATTGTCACAGCCGAGGGGTCATGCACAGGTACGACCAACAGTATGTCACTGATGGCTCCTGCTTCGACATCAACGTCCACTCAAACCGTTTTCGCTTTGATGGCAGGGATTTAAAGCCACAAAATCTTCTTGTAGATAAAGAGAAGGGCATTCTGAAAATCGCAGATTTGGGTCTTGGCCGGGCCTTCACTGTCCCACTCAAGAGCTATACTCATGAGGTTGGCCAGCCCTCTTGGTACTGTTGCTCGCCAACTCTTTCCGCGCGATCTCGTTAACTGATTCAATACTTTTACCTGTCGTCAGATTGTGACCTTGTGGTACCGCGCACCTGAGGTTTTGCTGGGATCAATCTACTACTCAACCCCCGTGGACATGTGGTCTGTTGGGTGCATTTTTGGTACGGCAAGCTACTTTTTTCTCTGGTTCCGGAACTACCATGCGTCGTTTCACTGACGCAAACTGTATGTTTGGCAGCTGAAATGGCACGCAGAGGTCCTCCGTTTCCAGGCGATTCCGAGCTTCAGCAGCTTCTACACATCTTCAAGTAAGTCCAAGCTCTTAAACACATTGTGCAGTATCTTCTTGGTCCCGTCCTCACGAAGTATCATGTGCTCTACAGGATTCTTGGGACTCCAAACGAAACCGTCTGGCCAGGCGTCACAAAATTGAAAGACTGGCATGACTTCCCGCAATGGCCCCCTCAAAATCTTGCACAGTTTGTTCCCGAGCTAGATCCCCTAGGCATTGACTTGTTAGAGGTGAGTGAATTCTCCTTGTCATCGACTCGTTTTACATCTGTACACTGGACTAATCCCGTTCCATTTCCCTGCTTGTGCTATTGCAGAAGTGCTTGAAGTACGACCCTGCACAAAGAATATCTGCCAAAGATGCTCTCAACCATCCATACTTCGACAGCCTTGACAAGTCCCAGTTTTAAGGATCTGTCATCATAAGAGGCATAAATGCCTGCTGTCATCCGCAAGCTATGCGTCACTATAGGAAGGCTTATTATAATATGGTTTTTTCATATCTTATTTTGATGTGTTTGCTGTCCAGTCCATCTTCACAAGAAGGGCCTGCCTAAGCCATGTGTCCTGTGTGATGTATGCAGCGATGTGTTCCACATACGCACCCTCAGGTCGCCTTAGAGAGCGTTTAGGAACACCCACCGATGGGTAAGCGTGTTGGCAAATTTCTATGGCCCTGAGTGTTAGTATTAGGTCTGTTAAGTCATGGTTACTAGCATGTATTTCACCAATCTAATGTGATTAGGAGCTCACCACCATATGCCCTTCAGGATGTGCCTACGGTTCATCTCCAGTACAAATAAATCATACGGTATTGAAAGTTTACATGGTAGGAGGTTTTGTCAAATGTTGTAGCCTGTAGTGAGGTTTGTCTTAGGGGGTACAAATGTTAGGGTTTGCTATATGTACCCCAACCCACATCAAGAGTGCCCTAGATATCAGACTTTTTACGCTGATTCAGCGTCCATTCAGTTTTTTTTTTTTTTTTTTTTCTTTTGTACCAGGTCTGATCTGTAAGTTTTTTTTTTATGTACCTTCTCTGATTGTTCAGAGTTTTTTTTTTTTTTTTTTTTTTTTTTTTTAATGTAGTGGCTGAAATTTCAAACAAATTGTAGGGGTGTAGGCTGAGCCTTAGCCTTGTTTCGGGGTTGCACTCTGAAACGGGTACTGCAGGGGTCCGCCAGCCTGGCGGCGTATTTGCACAAACACCGTCAATCACGGGCGGGAAACGAAACATTTCCCGAGCGCGGCACCGCGTTGGGCCAGGAATGCTGTAATGTGGCTCAATTCCGGCACCCTTCAAACTTAGTGTAACTCTGAACTTTCAGCCCAAAAAATCTAGTGTTGTCTGAACTTTCAGACTCAAAGTTGGGTGAAACTCTTGTTAGAATCTAGCAGCAGGAATGATTGAACTAGCAGCATGCAGGAGTACAAGTAGTAAACCCTAATTTGGGTTGTACCCCATATGGGCTACCCCACTACAGCCTAGACAATATGCAGCATATGTTTGACACACCCCCATAGGCAAAGTGGGGGAGAACAAGGGGTCACACGACCAGTCAAGAGAAACAAAGCAAGCTCAGGGTGGATCACAACGTCACCACACACTCTGAGCACAAGTAAAGGGCCACAAGGCCAGTTCACATGCAGAGATATATATATGCAGCAATAACAGTACAGTGATGACTACCTAGCAGAAGCAGGCATGCAGGTATATATATAGATCACCGTACAAGCAAAGACTACAACAAGTGTGGAAACGTAGGCACAAGGCCTAACAGGGTACAAAAGCGCTGATGATCACCAGACGGAAGTGCCTTGGTGAATATATCAGCAGTGTTGGCCCGAGTGGCCACGTGACGAAGCCGAAGCTGACCTCGCTGCTGCAACTCTCGAGCCAGGAAGTAACGCAGAGCGATGTGCTTCGTTCTGTGCTCCAGTCTGTGCTCCTCACACAAGGCAATGGCGGCCTTGTTGTCGACGTACAGCACTGGAGGAGAACGAGGCTGCTCTCCCAAGTCAGTCAGCAGGTAGGTGAGCCAGCGTAACTCCTGTGCAGCCATGGCTGTGGCGTAGATCTCAGCCTCACAACTGGAGCTGAGAACTGAAGACGAGCGTGTAGAACGCCACGAAACTGAACCAGAGCTAAGGCTGAAGGTGTAACCCTGTGACGACCGCTGAGTAGCCTGGTCGTCAACCCAAGAAGCGTCTGAGTGCCCAGTGAGGACAACTGGGCTCGTCCCTCCAAGCACTAGCCCCATGCCTGATGTGCTGCACAAGTAGCGCAGTACCCTCTTAGCAGCAGCCATGTGCTCAGGTCGGTGCCGACCAGGAGCCACGTAGCGAGCCAGAAGACCAAGAGGGTACGCGAGGTCAGGTCGAGTGCAAGTCATCAGGTACATGAGGCAGCCGACTAGCTCTGGGTAAGGACCACTCGGCTCTACGGACTCGTCCGAAGGTGGAGCTGAGAGCGAGTGACCTGTAGCCAGAGGAGTGGCCTGTGCTGAAGACCAGGTGAAGCCGAAGCGCTGAAGGACCTGCTGCACCATGTGTGACTGAGTCAAGGTGATGGTGCGACGTGCTCTGTCTCGGGTGATCTGCAAGCCAAGGTAGCTGCGCAGCTCACCCAGGTCTGTGCAAGTGTGTCTCTTCTGCAGCTCCGACTTCACGTGGGCGAGAGCCTCAGTGTCAGCAGTGGCAAAAACCAAGTCGTCGACGTACACGAGGATGTAGAACGGCGGCAGGGAAGTGTCGGTGCGCAGAAACAGCGACGGGTCAGCAGTAGAAGGCGCGAACCCAAGAGCCGCAAGCGTAGTCCTCAGTGTGTCGTGCCACTCACGTGGCGCCTGGCGGAGACCGTAGACCGGCCGCCGGAGGCTCCACTGGGTACCAGGAGGGAACGACCCAATGAAGCCCGGGGGGCCGCGCAGCCATATCTCCTCGTGCAGGCTGCCCTGCAAGAAAGCTGTGCTTAAGTCAAGAGAGTGAAGCTCGTAGTCACGGTGAGCAGCAACGTGCAGCAGCACCCGAAGAGTGGTCATCTTCGGGGTGGGGGAGAAGGTCTGGAAGAAGTCAACTCCCTCTCGCTGACTGAAGCCTCGAGCCACGTAACGCGCCTTGAAGACAGGCGGAGAACCCGGCGGCCGCTTCACCCTGAAAATCCACATGCCACTGACGATGTTCGCCCCAGGTGGGGGAACCTCGTCAACGTAGGTGCCTGTGGACTTCCAGGAAGCCATCTCTGCGTCCATGGCTGCCTGCCACTGAGAGGAGTAGGGACCCTCTATCGCCTCTGCGTAAGAGCGTGGAGTCGGGATGTCTGGTGCATCCGGGTCTCCCTCAGGGGCAAGTAGCGAGGACACAAGATGAGGTAAAGCAGCAGCAAGACACTGGAACTCCTCCTGCCTGTCCTCAAGGACGTCCGTGCTAAGAGCACACTCACCCCCGACGGACGGAGGACAGACAGACTCAGACTCAGCAACAAGACTAGCGGCGTAGTCTAGACGACAGGCAGCAGCAAAGTCAACAAGCTCAGCGACCAAGGCAGACGCAGCAGTAGACTCAAACGACGGGTCAGTAACAACAGTGGCTAACAGACGCGTGACAGTAGGGTGCTCAGTACGAAACCGGTCAGACTCAGGGTCCGGAACGGCAGGCAGAGAGGACGCAGGGGGAGACGGCAGAGGAACAGGCTGCGGAGCAGAGGAAGGACGACGGACAACAAGGTGTGCGCTGGGGACAGCCGGCTGACGCGCACGAGCGACACGACGAACGGTACGACCAGAACGAACAGGTGAGACAGGACGCGACGCAGGCTCACGACGCGTAGCAGGACTGCCTGTCTGCTCAGTGTAAGGAGAGGGAGCAGGTAGCGGTGAGCCAGTCTGTAACGGAAGACCAGTAGACGACGGGAGAGTAACAACCTGACGAAGAGCAGAGTCAGGCGGCAGCAGAGACGACGGAGACGGCGGAGCGAAGAACAGTCGTGTCGGCGCAGCTGCACCAGTACCGGCAGCTCCAGCAGCTCCAGTGCCTCCAGCAGCTCCAGTACCTCCAGCAGCTCCCGTACCTCCAGCAGCTCCAGAAGCTCCAGTCCCAGAGCCGACACCCCCAGTCCCAGGGTCTCCAACCTCTGTGTCTCCAGCAGAAGCACCCCCAGAACCAGCACCTCCAGTCCCAGGGTCTCTAGCCTCAGTGTCTCCAGCAGCAGCACCCCCAGAACCAGCACCTCCAGTCCCAGGGTCTCCAGCCTCAGTGTCTCCAGCACGAGCACCTCCAGAACCAGCGACTCCAGCACCTCCAGTAGACAAAGGACCAGCACCACTCCTAGCTCCAGCAGCGCGACGCTGACGGCGACCGTACCAGTCCTGCAGCTGCTGTGGGGTGAGAGGCACACGTGGACGAAGGCGGCTACTCCAAGGAGACCGCGCAACAGCAGACTCAGAACCCTCAGCGCCCGCACCCCCAACGGCTCCAGAACCTCCGGTGTCAGTACCCTCAGCACCAGTACCTCCAGCGGCTCCAGAACCTCCAGCGCGAGCACCCTCAGCAGCTCCAGAACCTCCAGCTCCAGCGCCACCAGTACTAGGCCCTCCAGCAGCTCCCGAACCTCCAGCGCCAGCACCCTCAGTAGCTCCAGAACCTCCAGCGTCAGTACCGCCAAGCTCAGCACCCCCAGACCCCTCACACTCAGGCTCAGCACCACCAGGCTCCACACCCTCAAGCTCCGCACCCTCAGGCTCAGTACCCCTAGGCTCAGCACCCCCAGGCTCCGCACCCCCAGGCTCAGCACCCCCAGAAGTAGCACCCCGAGCAGGACCACCCTCAGTAGGACCTGAGTCACCAGTGACCTCAACCGGCGCAGTCAAGGGAGGAGGGTCTACCTGAGAAACACCTGAAGGAGCAGGACCGGGAGCGGGGAGGGGGTCTACCTGGGGAGCACCTGGAGCGAGGAAGAGCGGCGGGGGGGGGGAGCGGGGCAGTGCGGTAGGGGAAGAGACGGTAAAAGGGAACCGACTCGTCGAACGTGACATCCTGAGACGCAAAGACACGGCGCGAGGTGGGGTGATAAAACTGCCAACCAGGCGCGTCAGGGACAAAGCCAAGGAAGACACAGGGAACAGCGCGGGCGGAGAGCTTGTCCGCGGTGGTATCGCGGACAAAGGCACGAGCACCCCAGACCCGGAAACGCGACGCATCGCCAACCTTCCCCGTCCACAGCAGTGTGGGCGAGGTCTCCGGCAAGGAGACACGGGGCCAGAGGTTGAGCTGATGCGCGGCGTACCGGACCGCAAACGGCCACAGAAAATGGGGGGCAGCCGCATGGATCATGGAGGTACGAGCGACCTCCATGACTAAGCCAATGCGGCGCTCAGCAACCCCATTCTGCTGCGGAGAGGCTGGAAGCGTGAACGACTGGGTGATGCCGCGCTCCGCACAGTAGGCTGCCAAGAGGTCGGAGGAGAACTCACCACCTTTGTCAGAGTGCAGACGCAGGACAGGAAAGTCCGACCGGAACCGCTCGCGGAGCTGGAGACGAACTGCGCGGATCCAGGGGATCAAAACAGCAGGGACATCCGCCTTGCTCCGCAAGGGGAAGACCGTGGTGTAACGCGTGTAGTCGTCGACAACCAGCAGGAAGTACCGCTCGCGGCCCTGTCCTTGGACGCGGGCTGGGCCCCACACGTCCAGGTGGAGCGTCTGCAGTGGAGCCTCTGTGGGAGGAAACGAGGAGGAGTGAGGAGCGGCGCGCTGCCGCCCCTCGACGCAAGGAATGCAGGGCGGCACAGGCGAGGGAGGGAGGGCAGGCAGAGACCTGGGAAGACTAGAGACCAGGGAGCGAGAGTGCATGCTACGTAGGCGAGGCAAGGAGGGGTGACCAAGGCGGTGGTGCCACAGGAGAGTGTCGTGCGACAAAGCGCGACACTCGCAGGGGGCCGCCAGCTGACCAGACGTAGACGCGGACGCAGCTACCTGAGGGGACTCAGTGGTCAGTGTGTACAGACTCGAGCCAGGTGCACGGGTGAACGTGGCCAAGTGCCGGCCCGTCCTAGCACACGTACAGTGAGTCACTCGCTGACTCGCAGGAGTGAACTGGTCAACCCCCCCATCCTGGAGGTCAGCTCCACTCACCAAGTTCGTAGAGAACGAGGGGAGGTAAAGACCTGACAGCGAGCCGGACGGGGCGGCCGGACACGGCAGAACCGTGGAGTAGTGGGCAAGGACTGGACCCCCGGAGGGGTCCGCCAGGGAGACTGGAACTGGCCGACTAAGCGGCGTGAGTGTGGTGCAGTCGCGAAAGAAGGAGCGGGAAGCTCCTGAGTCAAGGGTGAAGGTGTGCGAGACCGCAGTGGGCGCAGTACCAGAGAGAGCAGACTCACCAGCACCTGAAGCCACGGCCTCACCAGTACCTAGAGCAGTAGACGTACTAGCACCGAGAGCAGCAGCCTCACCAGCACCTAGAGCAGGAGACGCACTAGCACCTAGAGCAGCAGCCTCACCAGGGTCAGGCGGTACGCACAGGTAACAGGCACGGTCAGCACTAGTAGGCAATGCATACATGGCAGTGAGAATAGCATCATAGTCAAGCGCAAAGATATCTACCCTCTGTCCATGCAGCTCCAGCCAGGTGGGGAGCTCAGCCTCGTCGCCAAACACTGTGCGCCAGTCGTCGCTCAGACGGGCGAAGCAGCGGGACTGTGTGTGACCAAGCGTCCCACAAGGCTGACCAGTCCTAGCACCTGTGCGAATGACGTACGGGCAGCGAACTGTACGCGTAGACCTGCTACTCTGAACGTACCACTCCTGGAGCTGCCGGGGCGTAAGTGTCTCGCGTGGACGCCCCTGCAGCTGCAGCTGGCCACTGCTAGACGCTCCCAACTGACCAGCTCCAGGGCGACAGCTACGACGGCTACCGCGACAACCCCAGCTAGTATACCACTCACTAAGCTGCTGGGGCGTGAGAGGCTCGCGGGAACGTCGCTGGAGCTGCATCTGGCCACCTGCCAGTAGCAGTAGCAGCAGCAGTAGCGCGGGCAGGGCAGGCGCGGCAGGCAGGCAGGCAAGCAGGCAGGCAGGCAGGTAGGCAGGCAGCCAGGCAGGCAGGCAGGCAGGCAGGCAGGCAGGCAGACAGGCAGGCAGGCAGGCAGGCAGGCAGACAGACAGGCAGGCCGGCAGGCAGGCAGGTAGGCAGGCAGGCCGGCAGGCAGGCAGGCAGGCGCGCAGGCAGGCAGGCAGGCAGGCCGGCAGGCAGGCAGGCAGCCAGGCAGGCAGGCAGGCAGGCAGACAGGCAGGCCGTCAGGCAGGCAGGCAGGCGCTCACCAAAGGCTGGGAGAGCAGGCGCTCACCGGGCGAGCAGGGCCGGCGCTCGACGGGCGGCGGCCGAGTAGGCGCACGACAGCGGCGACGTCGGGGCCGCAACACCGGCTGCAGAGCAGGGCCGAAGCAGCTGCAGGGCGGGGCCGCTTCAGCGGCAGTAGCAGGGTGGGGCCGCGTCAGCGGCAGGTCGGGGCCGTGGCAGCTGCAGGGCGGGGCCGCATCAGCGGCAGGTCGGGGCCGTGGCAGCTGCAGGGCGAGGCCGCATCAGCGGCAGGTCGGGGCCGAGGCAGAGGGCCGCGCGCGGCTCGGCGCGGGCTGCGCTGACAGCGCGCTGAGCTGCTGCAGGCCGCGCGCGGCCGCGCTAGGCAGTAGCGGGCCGCGCGCGGCTCGGCGCGGGCTGTTGCGGGCCGCGCGAGGCAGTAGCAGGCCGCGCGCGGCTCGGCGCGGGCTGCTGCGGGCCGCGCGCGGGCCTCGCGAGGCCGTAGCAGGCCGCGCGCGGCTCGACGCGGGCTGCGTGGGCTCGGCGCGGGCTGCGCGCGGCAGCTGCGGGCTGCGCGCGGCTCGGTGCGGGCTGCGCGCGGCTGCAGCGGGCTGCGCGCGGCTCGGTGCGGGCTGCGCGCGGCTGCAGCGGGCTGCGCGCGGCTCGGCGCGGGCTGCGTGGGCTCGGTGCGGGCTGCGCGCGGCTCGGTGCGGGTAGCGCGCGGCAGCAGCGTGCTTAGCGGTCTGCAGGGGCTGTTTGCGGGCCTTACGGGCCTTGCGGGCCTGACGGGCGTGTAGGGGCGGCGCGCGGGCCTTACGGGCCTCTAGGGGCAGCGCGCTGGCCTAGGGCAGCAGGAGGCAGCGCTAGGGCTGCTGGACGGCGCGCATAGTGCAGCACGTCACAAGGCAAGGCAAGGCAGGCAGGTACGTGGGGTAGCGCGGTAACCGCAGCGGTAGGTGGGCCCGAAAAAAAACGGTCCTACGGACCTTAGTGCTCTGAAACCATGTTAGAATCTAGCAGCAGGAATGATTGAACTAGCAGCATGCAGGAGTACAAGTAGTAAACCCTAATTTGGGTTGTACCCCATATGGGCTACCCCACTACAGCCTAGACAATATGCAGCATATGTTTCACAACTCTGACTGACAGAGTCTAGATGAGGGTGCACTCTGACCCATCAGAGTGTCCCAAACCGAATCTAGGGCCCTGCACATCAATAACACCAACACTTTCATTCTTGACATGGTATCACTTAGGGCCCGCTCGTTAGGCCCTCCCTTTGCACCGCTGCGCCTACTTGTTCAGTCCACCACGGAACCGCCCCTTGCGCCCGTCGCGCCTGCGTTTTGCGCCCGTCATGGACTTGCCCTAGCCGCCCACCGTTCCTACCAGTGCCGCCCGCCGCCGGACTTGTCGCTTCTGCTTACGCTATGGCGACCCCTAGGGTTCTTCGCTTTGACGCTGACGGTAGACCGCTCGAGTTTCCGGTTTGGCTCCTACGCGCGCGTCGCCTTTTAGAGAGTCAGGTTCAGGCGGGCGAGTCCCTTTGGGCGCACTCTACTGGTGACCTTCCAGCACCCGACTGTCAAATTATATGTGTAACATTTATGTAGGCTATAGTACTGGGTCTAGCCTTAGGGGGTACACATACTTTCTCGACACCCTCTTGTACCACCTTTCCTTGACCTAATGACCATTCCCTTAATCTCAACATGGTATAGAGCAGGTTCTTCCTAAGGACCGGTTTTTTTTTTTAAGGGCCCACCACACCACTTTTTTTAGCTGCCCGAAGCGCCTTTGCGCCCTGCCCGTCAAATTTCGGCCCCTTTTGGCCTTACCCCGCCCCTTCGCGGCCCCTTGAACAGCCCCTCGCGGCCCCTTAAACGGCCCCTTCGCGGCCCCTTAAACGGCCCCTTAACGGCCCCCTTGCTGCCCCTTAGCGCCCCCCCCCCCTTAGCGACCCCGTCGCGGCCCCGTCGCGACCCCCTCGCGGCCCCGTCGCGGCCCCGTCGCGACCCCGTCGCGACCCCTTCGCGGCCCCGTCGCGACCCCGTCGCGACCCCGTCGCGGCCCCGACCCCTTCGCGACCCCGTCGCGACCTCGGCGCGGACCCTTCGCGACCCCGTCGCGGCTCCTCCGCGGCCTCGTCGCGGCCCCCCTTCGCGGCCCTTCGTGGCCCCCTCTTTGCGGCCCCTTCGCGGCCTCCTCACGGCCCCTTGCGGCCCCCCTTCGCGGCCCCCTACAGCAGCCGCCCCTGGCCCCTGGAGCAGCCGCCCCTGGCCCCTGCAGCAGCCGCCCCTGGCCCCTGGAGCAGCCGCCCCTGGCCCCTGCAGCAGCCGCCCCTGCAGCAGCCGCCCCTGGCCCCTGCAGCAGCCGCCCCTGGAGCAGCCGCCCCTGGCCCCTGCAGCAGCCGCCCCTGCAGCAGCCGCCCCTGGCCCCTGCAGCAGCCGCCCCTGGAGCAGCCGCCCCTGCAGCAGCCGCCCCTGGCCCCTGGAGCAGCCGCCCCTGCAGCAGCCGCCCCTGCCCCTGGCCCCTGGAGCAGCCGCCCCTGCAGCAGCCGCCCCTGGCCCCTGGAGCAGCCGCCCCTGCAGCAGCCGCCCCTGGCCCCTGGAGCAGCCGCCCCTGCAGCAGCCGCCCCTGGCCCCTGGAGCAGCCGCCCCTGCAGCAGCCGCCCCTGGCCCCTGCAGCAGCCGCCCCTGGAGCAGCCGCCCCTGCAGCAGCCGCCCCTGGCCCCTGCAGCAGCCGCCCCTGGAGCAGCCGCCCCTGCAGCAGCCGCCCCTGGCCCCTGGAGCAGCCGCCCCTGCCCCTGGAGCAGCCGCCCCTGGAGCAGCTGCCCCTGCAGCAGCCGCCCCTGGCCCCTGGAGCAGCCGCCCCTGGAGCAGCCGCCACCTGCAGCTGCCGCGGAGCCCTCGCCCTACAGTGGTGCCGGCCTCGCCGTTGCCGCCGTTGTACGCCGGCCCTTCTTGCCACTGGTGAGCACTGTCCTGCTACTGCTGTTACTGCTGCTCCTGCTGCTACTGCTCTTTCTACTCCTACTGCTGCTAGTGCTGCTACTGCTGCTCCTGCTGCTACTGCTGCTACTACTGCTCGTGCTGCTCCTACGGCTCCTCCCCTTCCTACTGCTACTGCTGCTCCTGGCGTGGCCAGATGCAGCTCCAGTGCCGTCCACGTGAGTCCCTCCCGCCCCCACAGCTTCATGAGTGGTACGCTCGTTGGGGTTGTCGGGGTGGCCGTAGTGGGAGTCGTTCTGGCGTGAGTAGTTTCGGGGCTTCGTGTAGTAGCCAGGTGCAGCTGCAGCGTCGTGTGCGCGCGGTCCCTTCGCCCCCGCAGCTTCATGAGTGGTACTTTCAGCGGGGGGGGTCACGGGGTTCTGCTCGCTGCCCGTACGTCATTCGCACTGGTGCTCGGACTGGCCAGCCTTGCGGGACGTTTGGTCACACAGAGTCTTGCTGCTTCGCCAGTCTGAGCGACGCCTGGCGTACGGAGTTTGGCGACGCGGCTGAGCTCCCCGACTGGGTGGAGCTGCTCCGGCAGAGGGTAGATATCTATGCTCTTGACTTTGATGCTATCCTCACTGCCATGTATGCATTGTCTACTAGTGATGTCGGTGACTGTTCCCTGAGTGCTCCGCCCGACCCGGGCGGTGCAGCTGCTGCTCTAGGTGCTAGTGAGTCTGCTGCTCCAGGTGCTGGTGAGTCTGCTGCTCCAGGTGCAGGTGAGTATGCTCGGTACCACGTCTGCTCCGGCGTCGCACACTTTCACCCTTGACTCGGGTGCTTCCCGCTCCTTCTTTCGAGACCGCACCACTCTCACGCCGCTCAGTCGGCCGGTTGCGGTCTCCCTGGCAGACCCCTCTGGGGGTCCTGTTCTTGCCCACTACTCCACTGTACTACCATGTCCAGCGGTCCCGTCTGGCTCCCTGTCGGGTCTTTACCTCCCCTCGTTCTCTACGAACTTGGTGGCGGGTGCTGACCTGCAGGATGGGGGGTTGACCAGTTCACCCCTGCGCGTCAGCGGGTGACCCACTGCACGTGTGCAGACACGGGCCGACACTTGGCCACGTTTACCCGTCGGCCGGGGTCGAGCCTGTACACCCTCACTACCGAGTCTCCTCCGGTTGCTGTGCCTGGTCAGGTAGCTGCGTCGGGTCAGGTGTTTGCTGCGGCGTCTCGGTCTGGTCCTGAGTCTGCCCCCTGCTCGTGTCGCCTCCTATCTCACGAGACTCTTCTCTGGCACCACCGTCTTGGTCACCCCTCCCTGCCTCGTCTCCGAGGCATGGCCTCTCGTGTCCTGGTCTCTGGTCTCCCCCGGTCTCTCCCTCCCCTCCCCCCGGGGCCTGCCCCTACCTGCGTTCCCTGCGTCGAGGGGCGGCAGCGCGCCGCTCCTCACTCCTCCGAGTTTCCGCCGACAGAGGCTCCGCTGCAGACTCTTCACATGGACGTGTGGGGCCCAGCCCGCGTCCGTGGACAGGGTCACGAGCGTTACTTCCTGTTGGTGGTTGACGACTACTCGCGTTACACCACAGTCTTCCCCTTGCGCCGCAAGGATGAGGTCACTGAGGTGTTGATCGACTGGATCCGCGCAGCTCGTCTCCAGCTCAGGAAGAGTTTCGGCTCGGACTTTCCTGTTCTGCGTCTGCACTCTGACAGAGGTGGAGAGTTTTCCTCCGGCCCTCTGCGAGCCTTCTGTCGTGCGAGGGGCATCCGCTAGACGTTCACGCTTCCGGCCTCTCCACAGCAAAATGGGATTGCTGAGCGCCGCATTGGCATGGTCATGGATGTCGCTCGCACGTCCATGATCCATGCGGCTGCTCCCCATTTTCTGTGGCCGTTTGCGGTTCAGTACGCGGCGCGTCAGATCAACCTTCAGCCCCGGGTATCCATGCCGGATACCTCCCCCACTCTGAGGTGGACGGGGAAGGTTGGCGATGCGTCTGCGTTCCGTGTCTGGGGATCTCGGGCTTTTGTCCGAGACTTGTCTACGGACAAGCTGTCCTCCCGTGCTGTTCCCTGCGTCTTCCTTGGCTTCCCCCCTGACGCGCCTGGTTGGCAGTTTTACCACCCCACCTCGCGCCGTGTTCTGTCCTCCCAGGACGTCACGTTTGACGAGTCGGTTCCGTACTACCGTCTCTTCCCCTACCGCGCTGCCCCCCTTCCCCCCCCGCCGCTCTTCCTTACGCCAGGTCCCCCCCCGGTAGACCCCCTCCCCCCTCAGGGTCCTGCTCCTTCAGGTGTGTCTCAGGTAGACCCCCCCCCCTTGGCTGAGCCTTTGGAGGTCACTTCCGACACCTCTGGCCCACCTGAGGGGGGTGACGCTGCTGCTGACGCCCCGGCGGCCTACCGCCGTGCACCACGCTTGGAGACCCCTCCAGGGTTCCCTCCGCGACCTTCTTCGCCGCCTCTGCAGCCGGTTCCTGTTGACTCTGGTGCTGTTGGGGGTGGTGCTCCTGGAGGTGCTGCGTCTGGGGGTGCGGAGTCTGGGGGTGCTGAGCCTGCGCGTGAGGAGACTGGAGGTCCTGCGCCTGGGGGTGCTGTGTCTGGGGGTACTGCGCCTGTGTGTGCTGTGTCTGGGGGTACTGGGACTGCTGGTGCGCGGCCTACTTGGAGTGGCCGCCTTCGTCCACGTGTGCCTCTCACCACTCAGCAGCTGCACGACTGGTACGGTCGCCGTCAGCGTCGTACTGCAGGAGCCCGGGGCTCTGCTGCTAGGGGTACTGGAGCTGCTGGGGCTGGGGGTGCTGCGCCTGGAGGTGCCGTTGCTGGAGACCCTGGGACTGGAGGTGCTGGTTCTGGGGGTGCTACTGCGGGAGACACTGCGGTTGGAGACCCTGGGACTGGAGGTGCTGGTTCTGGGGGTGCTGCTGCGGGAGACGCTGCGGTTGGAGACCCTGGGACCAAAGGTGCTAGTTCTGGGGGTGCTGCTGCGGGAGACACTGCGGTTGGAGACCCTGGGACTGCAGGTGCCGGTTCTGGGGGTGCGGCTGCTGGTGACGCTGGTTCTGGAGCTGCTGGCGCTGGAGGTACCGGTTCTGAGGCTGGAGCTTCTGGAGCTGCTGGAGGCGCTGGAGCTGCTGGAGGTGCTGGAGCTGCTAGCTACCTGAGCTGGTGCAGCTGCGCCGACACGACTGTTCTTCGCTCCGCCGTCTCCGTCGTCGCTGCCGCCGCCTGACTCTGTTCTTCGTCAGGTTCTTACTCTCCCGTCGTCCACTGGTCTTCCGTTACCGCCTGGCTCACCGCTACCTGCTCCTTCTCCTTACACTGAGCAGACAGGTAGTCTTGCTGAGCGTCGTGAGCCTGCGTCGCGTCCTGTCTCGCCTGTTCGTTCTGGTCGTACTGCTCGTCGTGTTTCTCGCTCGCATCAGCCGACTGTCCCCAGTGCACACCTTGTTGTCCGTCGTCCTTCCTCTGTTCCGCTGTCTGTTCCTCTACCGTCTCTCCCTGTGTCCTCCCTGCCTGCCGTTCCGGACCCTGCGTCTGACCGGTTTCGTGCTACACACCCTACTGTCACGCATCTGTTAGCCACTGTTGTCACTGACCCGTCGTTTGAGTCTACTGCTGCGTCTGCCTTGGTCGCTGAGCTTGTTGATTTTGCTGCTGCCTGTCGTCTAGACTACGCCGCCAGTCTTGTTGCTGAGTCTGAGTCTGTCTGTCCTCCGTCCGTCGGGGGTGAGTGTGCTCTTAGCACGGACGTCCTTGAGGACAGGCAGGAGGAGTTCCAGTGTCTTGCTACTGCTTTACCTCATCTTGTGTCCTCACTGCTTGCCCCTGAGGGAGACCCGGATGCACCAGACATCCCGACTCCGCGCTCTTACGCGGAGGCGATAGAGGGTCCCTACTCCTCTCAGTGGCAGGCAGCCATGGATGCAGAGATGGCTTCCTGGAAGTCCACAGGCACCTACGTTGACGAGGTTCCCCCACCTGGGGCGAACATCGTCAGTGACATGTGGATTTTCAGGGTGAAGCGGCCGCCGGGCTCTCCGCCTGTCTTCAAGGCGCGTTACGTGGCTCGAGGCTTCAGTCAGCGGCAGGGAGTTGACTACTTTCAGACCTTCTCTCCCACCCCGAAGATGACCACTCTTCGGGTGCTGCTACACATAGCCGCTCACCGTGACTACGAGCTTCACTCTCTAGACTTCAGCACAGCTTTCCTACAGGGCAGCCTGCACGAGGAGATCTGGCTGCGCCGCCCACCTGACTTCACTGGGTCGTTTCCTCCTGGTACCCAGTGGAGCCTCCGGCGGCCAGTCTACGGTCTCCGCCAGGCGCCGCGTGAGTGGCACGACACACTGAGGACTACGCTTGCGGCTCTTGGGTTTGCTCCTTCTACTGCAGACCCGTCGCTGTTTCTACGCACCGACACCTCTTTGCCGCCGTTCTACATCCTCGTGTACGTCGACGACTTGGTCTTTGCTACAGCTGACACTGCTGGACTCGCCTACGTGAAGTCCGAGCTGCAGAAGCGACACACGTGCACAGACCTGGGTGAACTGCGCAGCTATCTTGGCCTGCAGATCACTCGGGACAGAGCACGGCGCACCATTACCCTGACTCAGTCACACATGGTGCAGCAGATCCTTCAGCGCTTCGACTTCACGTACTCCTCGCCTCAGGCCACTCCTCTGTCTACTCGTCACTCGCTTTCAGCTCTGCCTTCGGATGAGTCCGTAGAGCCGAGTGGCCCATACCCAGAGCTTGTGGGCTGCCTCATGTACCTGATGACCTGCACACGACCTGACCTGGCCTACCCTCTTAGCATACTCGCACGCTATGTTGCTCCTGGGAGACACCGACCAGAGCACATGGCTGCAGCGAAGAGGGTGTTGCGCTACTTGTGCAGTACGTCGGGCATGGGGCTCGTGCTTGGAGGGCGGAGTCGAGTGGTCCTCACGGGTCACGCAGACGCGTCTTGGGTCGACGACCTGGCTACGCAGCGGTCGTCACAGGGTTACACCTTCAGCCTTGGTTCCGGCTCTGTTTCGTGGCGGTCTACTCGCTCGTCTTCTGTTCTCAGCTCTAGTTGTGAGGCTGAGATCTATGCAGGAGCCATGGCTGCACAAGAGTTACGCTGGCTGACCTACCTGCTGACTGACCTGGGAGAGCGACCTCGTTCTCCTCCAGTTCTGTACGTAGACAACAAGGCCATGCTCGCCTTGTGTCAGGAGCACAGACTGGAGCACAGAACGAAGCACATCGCTCTTCGCTACTTCCTTGCTCGTGAGCTGCAGCAGCGTGGTCAGCTGCGCCTTGCTTACGTGGCCACTCGGGCCAACACTGCTGATATCTTCACCAAGGCTCTTCCGCCTTGCGATCATCAGCGCTTTTGTACTATGCTAGGTCTTGTGCCTACTTGGCCTCACTTGCTCACTTCTTGACCTTGCTTGTACTGTGTCTTATATATACCTGCTCTTGTTTGTTTACCTCTATATATCATCCTGCATGTGAACCGGCCTTGAGGCCTTGAACCTTTGCTCAGAATGTGTGGTGACGTTGTGATCCACCCCGAGCTTTGCTTTGGCTTGCTTTGCTTGACTGGTCTTGTGACCCCTTGTGCTGGCTATCCCCCACTTCGCCTATGGGGGTGTGTCAAATTATATGTGTAACATTTATGTAGGCTATAGTACTGGGTCTAGCCTTAGGGGGTACACATACTTTCTCGACACCCTCTTGTACCACCCTTCCTTGACCTAATGACCATTCCCTTAATCTCAACACCGACGACCCTACGCCTTTAGGCACCGCCCCTGACGACGCAGCCAGGGACCGCTTTACCCGCCAGCGTGCTGATCTAACGGCGTGGAAGTCGCGTGACGCTGCGGCCTGCATCGCTCTTAGCAGCCTCCTCCCTGAGTCTGAGGAGGCCCACTTCACTCAGGTTCGCACTGCTAGTGAGTTCCTGACTGCGATTAAGGCCCGCTACGCTACTCCCACCACTGTCTCTCTTGGCCGACTCTTCCTACCGTTCTTGTTCCCTGACCTCGCCTCGTTTGAGCGCTCTGCTGACTTGATTGCTCACCTCCGCTCGCTTGATGCACTGCTTCCTCCCCCCATGGCGATTACTATCTATTTCATCGCCACTAGCCTCCCTGACCGCCTTGCCTCGGTTCGTGACACGCTTCTTCTGAAGCACCCTAGTGAGCTCACTATCGAGGTCCTTGAGTCTGCGCTCAAGGACGTCGAGAGCAACCTCCGCTCCGTAGCCTCCGCCTCTGGTGCTGTGCCCCCTCCACTGTTCCACGGGTGCACTGTCCCTCAGCTGCCCACCTTTACTGCCTCTCTCGCCACTGCTGCTACTGACGTGACCGCAGCTGCTGTTACGACTTCTTCGCGGTCTCGAGGTAGAGGTGGCAAGAGGGGCGATCAGGGTACAGGCGGCGGCGGCGGCGGTGGAGGCGTTGGCGGCGGAGGTGGCGGGGGTGTCGTGCCGACTGGTGGCGGCGGGAGCGCAGGGCCTGGAGAGGCGTCTCGTGCAGCGGCCGGTGACTCCCCTGCTGCATCTGGTGGAGGCGACACCTAGGCTCGTCAACCACCTTCTGGTCTGCCAGCCGCGGTGGGTGGAGCAGCGGCGTGGTACCTGGCCCAGCGGCAGCAGCAGCCCCTCCCCTCGCAGCAGCCCCCGCAGCAGCAACGGCAGCCCCCGCAGCAGCAGCGGCAGCAGCAGGTTTCGGGGCCAGGACAGCGTCAGCCCCAGCGAGGTATTGTTCACCCTTCATGCACCTATCAGCTTTTGACAGGTGCTCGCCGAGGCCAGCCTTGTGGCCGCACCCACCCTCCTGGTCAGTGCTTTGCTCAGCTCACTAACACAGCTCGCTTGGCCTTCGGCGTTGGCGGCCCTGCCCCTCACTGGTTTCCTCTTATTCAGACGTACGGCTCCGCTCTTTGGGGCATGCCAGCTTATCAGTTGGTTGATCTCTTAGGAACTCCACATGCTACTCTAGTGCTTCTGACTTTGTTTACTCGAGTGTTGTTAGCTTAGGTGCTAGTCTTGCTGAGTTGCCTGTTGCTAGTGTAGGCACTTGTGTAGACACTAGTCCAGGAGCTGCTTCGGAGGACGCTTCGCTGTCTTTCACTTTGGACTCTGGGGCTTCGCACTGCTTCTTCCGGGACCACAAGACACTTACTTCGCTTCCTACGCCGGTCTCTGTGGCACTGGCTGATCCCACCTCGGGACCAGTCACTGCTCGCTACACTACTACTCTTCCGTGCCCTGCTGTTCCCTCTGGGTCTCTGACTGGCTTCCACGTCCCCTCGTTCTCGAGGAACTTGGTGGGCGTGAGGCCTCTTGTGAGTCAGCACGTGGGTGTGTGGATTGAGCCCTCTGGTGAGACGGCTGTTTCTGTTGACGGAGACACTTACACACCTCTTGCCACCTTTACCGCTGAGCCGGGCTCTGGTCTCTACACACTTCACAGTGGCTCTGGTGGGCAGCAGCAGCAGCAGCAGCAGTAGTAGCAGCAGCGACTACTGCCCCCGGCCGCTGTTCCTTCCCCCAGTCTTGTCCCTGCGTCTCACCAGGTTGCTGCGTCCCCCCAGGTAGCTGTGTCTAGTCAGGTTCCTGTGTCTGGTCCAGTTGCTGCGTCGTGCTCCTGCCGGTCGCTTGCCCACCCCACCGTTCTGTGGCACTACCGGATGGGGCACCCGTCTATTCCTCGTCTGCGCACTATGTCTCGTCAGCGTCTTGTCTTAGGCATCCCACGTGTCTTCCCGTCACTGCCGCCTTCGCTTGCACCACCGTGCGGTCCCTGCATCAAGGGTAGGCTGCGCGCCACCCCTCACTCCTCCTCCCTTCGTCCAGCCACCGAGCCTTTTGAGACGCTCCACTTGGACGTCTGGGGCCCCGCCTCTCGCCTTGGCCCTGAGCATGAGCATTTCTTTCTGGTGGTCGTTGACGACTACTCCCGCTACACCACAGTGTTCCCCCTTCCGAAGAAGTCTGAGGTGACTTCTATGCTAATCAGGTGGTTGCTTACCACAGAGGACACTCGTGGTCGTCGAGTCAGCTGTTTTCACTACGACCGCGGGGGTGAGTTTCGCTCCGGCATTCTCGCTGGATTCTGTCGCGAGCAGGGCATTCGTCAGTCCTGGACGCTTCCAGAGTCCCCACAACAGAATGGGGTTGCTGAGCGCCGCATAGGCTTGGTCATGGAGATCGCCCGCACCTCCTTGACTCACGCCCGTGCTGTGGCCCTACGCGGTTCGGTACGCCGCTCACCAGCTGAACCTCTGGCCACGCGTCTCTCGGCCAGAGGTTTCACCGACCAGTCTTTGGACTGGGTCCCCTGGTGTTGCGTCGAGGTTTCGTGTCTGGGGTTGCTTGGCTCTTGTCCGCGACACTTCCGCGGACAAGCTCTCGCCTCGCGCCGTTCCTTGTGTCTTCCTTGGTTTCCCTGAGGACTCCTCTGACTTCACCTTTTACCACCCTCCCTCTCACCGGTTCTTTGACTCCCGTGACGTCCGTTTTGAGGAGTCCACCCCCTACTACGTCAGGTACCCCTGTCGAGGTCTCCCGGTTCCTCCTCCCCCTCTCTTCCTGACTTCCGCTCCCCCTTCTTCTCCCCCGGTACAGCCTCCCCCCCCTGGTCCAGCCCCGTCAGGTGTGTCCCACGCTACCCCTCCCCCCTCGGTAGCCCCTCAGGTGCAGCCTCCTTCCCCGCAGTCCTCCTCGCAGCCTGCTGCAGACCCTGCGGGAGCCGGTGTTCGTGGCGAGGACCCTGTCGGTGCTAGCTCTGAGGGTGCTAGAGTTGGGGCTGAGCCCGAGGCTGCAGGAGACTCTCGTCTTCTGGGAGCTGGTGTAGGTGGTGCTGACACTGGGGGTGCTACCTCTAGGGGTGCGGGTGCCCCCCCTTCGGGTCCTAGTGAGCCTAGTCGTGTTGCTGTTGGTGGTACTGCCTCTGGGGGTGGTGCGCCGGGTGCTTTGGAGGGTGGTCCTGGGGCTGCCGTGGCCCCGAACACTACTCCTTCCCCCCACCCCTACCCGACCTGGTACCAGGCTCGTGTTCGCCGTGCCCGTGAGGAGCAGCTGGAGTTGGAGAGAGAGGAGAGAGAGTTGCAGCGGCTGAGGAGGAGCAGCAGCAGCCACAGCTGGAGCTGCCGCAGCAGCAGGAGGCGCAGCAGCAGCCGCCGCAGGAGCAGCAGCAGCAGCAGCAGCCGCCTCCTCCTCCTGTCTCTGGTCTTCGGACCCTCGGTCTCCCCTCTCGCTCTCCTTCCTCCCCCCCTTTCCTCCCGTCTCTGGTCCTTCGCTTCCTCCTCCTGACCCCTCCCCAGCTGTTTTCCCTCGTTCTCAGCCTCCGTTGTCCCCTCCTCTTTCTCACACTTGGCCTTCTCGTCGCTCTCCTCGTGCTCGTCCCTCGTCCCCTGTTCCCGTCACTGACCTTCGTACTGCCCTCTTTCGTTCTAGTCCGCCTCGTTCGTCTCCGTCTGTGCTTCCGTCTCCTCCTGAGTCGGCCCTCACTGCTTCCCTCTCTACTCCTGTCACTGACTACTACCACACGTACCGTCCTGTTCTCTCTCGTGTTCTCGCCTCTCTTGTTACCGACCCTCGTGCCTCTGTGTCCTCTGTCTCAGCTCTTACTGCTGCATCTTAGAAACTAGGCATGAAAAGGTGGACTAGGAAAAGTGACGAGAGGCTTTACAAGGGAGAAAATCTAAAGGGGTTGTACCCCACATTATCTACCCCACTACAGCCTACCCACTATTATAACATATATATATGTTTGACACACCCCCATAGGCAAAGTGGGGGAGAGCAAAGGGTCACAAGACCAGTCAAGAGAAGCAAAGCAAACTCAGGGTGGATCACAACGTCACCACACACTCTGAGCACAAGCAAGGGGCCACAAGGCCAGTTCACATGCAGAGATATATACTCAACAACAACAGCACAGTGATCACTACCTAGCAAGAGCAAGCAAGCAGGTATATATATATAGATCACAGTACAAACAAAGTCTACAGCAAGTGTGGAAACGTAGGCACAAGACCTAACAAAGTACAAAAGCGCTGATGATTACCAAACGGAAGCACCTTGGTGAATATATCAGCAGTGTTGGCCCGAGTGGCCACGTGAGCAAGACGAAGCTGACCCCGCTGCTGCAACTCTCGAGCCAGGAAGTAACGCAGAGCGATGTGCTTCGTTCTGTGCTCCAGTCTGTGCTCCTGACACAAGGCAATGGCGGCCTTGTTGTCGACGTACAGCACTGGAGGAGAACGAGGTCGCTCTCCCAAGTCGGTCAGCAGGTAGGTGAGCCAGCGTAACTCCTGTGTAGCCATGGCTGTGGCGTAGATCTCAGCCTCACAACTGGAGCTGAGAACAGAAGACGAGCGTGTAGAACGCCAAGAAAACTGAACCAGAGCCAAGGCTGAAAGTGTAACCCTGTGACGACCGCTGCGTAGCCTGGTCGTCAACCCAAGAAGCGTCTGAGTGCCCAGTGAGGACAACGTCGCTCCGTCCTCCAAGCATGAGCCCCATGCCCGATGTGCTGCACAAGTAGCGCAGTACCCTCTTAGCAGCATCCATGTGCACCTTTCGGTGCCGACCAGGAGCCACGTAGCGAGCCAGAAGGCCAAGAGGGTACGCAAGGTCAGGACGAGTGCAAGTCATCAGGTACATGAGGCAGCCCACTAGCTCTGCGTAAGGACCACTCGACTCTACGGACTCGTCCAAAGGTGGAGCTGAGAGCGAGTGACCTGTAGCCAGAGGAGTGGACTGTGCTGAGGACCAGGTGAAGCCGAAGCGCTGGAGAACCTGCTGCACCATGTGTGACTGAGTCAGTATGATGGTGCGGCGTGCTCTGTCCCGGATGATCTGCAAGCCAAGGTAGCTGCGCAGCTCACCCAGGTCTGTGCACGTGTGTCTCCTCTGCAGCTCCGACTTCACCAGGGCGAGAGCCTCAGTGTCAGCAGTGGCAAAGACCAAGTCATCGACGTACACAAGGATGTAGAACGGCGGCAGCGAGGTGTCGGTGCGGAGAAACAGCGACGGGTCAGCAGTCGAAGGAGCAAACCCAAGAGCCGCAAGTGTAGTCCTCAGTGTGTCGTGCCACTCACGAGGCGCCTGGCGGAGACCGTAGACTAGCCGCCGGAGGCTCCACTGGGTACCAGGAGGGAACGACCCAGTGAAGCCAGGTGGTCGGCGCAGCCAGATCTCCTCGTGCAGGCTGCCCTGTAAGAAGGCTGTGCTGAAGTCAAGAGAGTAAAGCTCGTAGTCACGCTGAGCGGCAACATGCAGCAGCACCCGAAGAGTGGTCATCTTCGGGGTGGGGGAGAAGGTCTGAAAGAAGTCGACTCCCTCTCGCTGACTGAAGCCTCGAGCAACGTAACGAGCCTTGAAGACAGGCGAAGAACCCGGCGGCCGCTTCACCCTGAAAATTCACATGCCATCGACGATGTTCGCCCCAGGAGGGGGAACCTCATCGACGTAAGTGCCTGTGGACTTCAGGACGCCATCTCTGCATCCATGGCTGCCTGCCACTGAGAGGAGTAGGGAACCGCGATCGCCTCAGCATAAGATCGCGGGGTCGGGATGTATAAAGTATCCGGGTCTCCCTCAGGGGCAAGCAGCATGGCCACGAGATGAGGCGCAGCGGCTGCAAGACACTCAAGGTCCTCGTGCATGTCCTCAAGGACGTCCGTGCCAAGAGCACACTCACCCTCGACGGACGGAGGACAGACGGACTCAGACTCAGCAACAAGACTAGCAGTGTAGTCTAGACGACAGGTAGCAGCAAAGTCAACAAGCTCAGCGACCAAGACAGACGCGGCAGAATACTCAAACAACGGGTCAGTGACAACAGTGGCTAACAGATGCGTGACAGTAGGGTGCTCAGCACGAAACTGGTCTGACGCTGGGTCCGCAACGTCAATCAGAGAGGACGCAGGGGGAGACGGCAGAGGAACACGCTGCGGAGCAGAGGAAGGACGACGGACTACTAGGTGTGTGCCGGGGATAGCCGGCTGACGCGTACGGGGAACACGACTACCAGTACGACCAGTGCGGACAGTGCGAACAGGCGAGACAGGACGTGACGCAGGCTCACGACGCTCAGCAAGACTGTCCGGCTGCTCAGTGTAAGGAGAAGGAGCAGGCAGCGGTGAGCCAGGCTGTAACGGAAGACCAGTAGACGACGGGAGGGTAAGAATCTGACGCAGCACAGAGTCAGGCGGTGGCAGAGACGACGGAGACGGCGGAGCGAAGAACAGTCGTGGCTGCGCAGTGCCACCAGCACCAGCAGCTCCAGTACCTCCAGCAGCTCCAGCACCTCCAGCAGCGCCAGAACCTCCAGCTCCAGCTCCTCGAGCGCCAGCACCACCAGCAGCTCCCGAACCTCCAGCTCCAGAACCTCCAGCGCCAGCACCACCAGCAGCTCCTGAACCCCCAGCGCCAGCACCTCCAGTTTCAGCGCCACCAGCAGCAACACCCTAAGAACCGGCACCCCCAGTCACAGGGACCCCAGCCTCAGTGTCTCCAGCAGCAGCACCCCCAGACGCAGCACCTCCAGCCCCAGCAGCTCCAGTACCTCCAGTACGAGCACCTCCGGGACCAGGGACTCTAGCCATTGTGACTCTTCTTACGCTGACGACGCTGAGACTCACAGGTCTACTCAGGGGTAGTGTTTCAACTTGGGTTCTGGAGCTGTTTCACGAAGGTCCACGCGCTCCTCTTCGGTCTCGACCTCTACAGCTGAGGCTGAGATCTACGCTGGTGCCATGGCGGCACAGGAGCTGCGTTGGTTGACCTTCTTGCTCGCCGACCTTGGTGAGCGGCTGAGCTCTGCACCGACCTTGTTCACTGACAACAAGGTGTCGATTCTCCTCTGTCGAAAGCCGCGACTAAAGAGCAGAGTGAAGCACATTAACGTCAGGTACTTTCTTCTGCGAGAGTTGCAGAGACGTGGACAGGCTCGCTTCGAGTTTGTGAATTCCGAGGCCAACACTGCAAAGATCTCCACCAAGGCGCTTCCGCCTTGTGACCACCAGAGGTGTTGTGTGCAGTTAGGTCTTGTTGACACAGGTTCTAGTCGTGTGTAGGCTTGAGTTTACTGTTTGTACTCTTGCCATACACCTTTGTGAACTCTTGGACTGGCCTTGTGGCCACTGTTGCTTGTGCTCAGAGTGTGTGGTGACGTTGTGATCCACCATGAGCTTTGTTTCTTTGTGACTGGTCTTGTGACCGTACACTTTTGGTTTTGCGTGACACCCCTCACTTAGGCTATGGGGGTGTGTCAAATGTTGTAGCCTGTAGTGAGGTTTGTCTTAGGGGGTACAAATGTTAGGGTTTGCTATATGTACCCCAACCCACATCAATAACACCAACACTTTCATTCTTGACATGTTTATACTCTTCACAACTAGCGTAGAGGGGGGGATGTGTGAAACAAGACCTGGTCTGGCTGTGAGGGAGTGGCATGGATGGAAGAAAGATCAATAGCACTAGGGAGAATGGGAAATGGCAAACATACCATAACTCTGTACAAAATGGTGGACAACAATTCTGCAAACACAAGTGAATGCAGAATCCTAACCAGGACACAATGCCCAACCGATGGAAGCAGATCACCAGCAAGCAACCCTCTAGCTTACGTTACGTGCAACAGAAGCATACGTACGGTATATCAATTGATTGCACTCTCCAGTATATATTCAAGGTACTACCTAGACACTTCAGGAGCCATTTCATGTGTCCAAGTAGTTAGCAGCCATGAGTAGCTCGAGTGCAATCTCAGGCTCAATCTTGAACTCTGGGATGTTCTTTTGGCTGGTTGCAACGAGAAGAGGAGGAAAAACGGGTAGAAAATTTGAGGAGGTGAGATTTTGAAATACAGCGGGGGTTTAGATTCTGTTGGTGCGACTAATACTGCTACAAAAACAACATCAAAAGACGTTAACACCATGCATGCAAGGGAAGGGGATCAGGGAAAGAAAGACGTTGGAAACATAAATAATTCTTTCTCCCTGCCCCAATGCCATTCCACCCACGCTTTCCCTCCCCCCCACCTCCCAAATCCCATCTTTCTGTCCCTCCTTCCTTCCACTACTCCTCCCCCCTCTTTCTTCCACTAGCATCCCACCTCCCTCCGGTCTTACTTAGCGGGATTGCTGTATCGCAGCTTGTAGTAAAAATACTGGCACAACTTCTCCAAGATGGGGGTACTGATCTCTGGAAACCGCACCTCACCGCTGTCACTCTCCTGGAACCCCCCTGCAATACAGGTTCCAAGGTACAAGGGAATAGGTCGGGAGGGGTTGGCAGGGGGGAAAGGTGGTGCACGGGGGAAAGGGGATAGGTAGGATGGATGGTATGCGGTTGAAAGATTTTGAAGGCTGAATGGATGAGTGGACCTGAGGAAGGATGAGAGGCAGCGCATATGGGGATTAGCGGGGCCAAGAGGAAGAAAAGTGAAATGGTAGGGAGCTGAAGAGTGTTCGAAGATGTGCTATGGTAAACAGAACTTTGGCATGGAACGTTAACCAGAATGGTAGCACAAACAAAGAGGGGTGAAAGAGAGGGGGGTAGTGGGGGGAAAGGGGGGGAGAGGGGCGTTTGGCGGACAGGGGAAAGAAGAAGAGCTGAGCATGGTGCTGACCTGAAGAGCTGAGCATGGTGCTGACCTGAAGAGCTGAGCATGGTGCTGACCTGAAGAGCTGAGCATGGTGCTGACCTGAAGAGCTGAGCATGCTTCGCAGCGTGTTGGACACCATGGCTGCCTGGCGGTCAATCACAAACTCAAAGCCCTCCGCACTGATCAGCTTCACCTGCGCGTACGGCCACACGGATAGGGATGAAGGCAGGCACACGCGGGCACACAGTCGCGGATCGCGCACACACGTACAGACGCATCCATAGGGGTGTGTATGCGTGTGTGCGCGTGTGCGAGTGCGTGTGCGTGTGCGTATATGTGCGCGTGCGTGCGCGTGTGCGTGCGCGTGTGCGTGCGAGTGCATGTGCGTATATGTGCGTGTGCGTGTGTGGGGGGAAAGAGGAGAGGGAAAGGTGGGGTGGAGGTCGTTCGCGGGTTACCATGTCGCCTTTGTGGATTGTCGCCATGAACCTCTTCGCAGTTCTTCAAGGCCCTTCGAGGTTTGAATATGCTGCTACTTTTCGCAGTCCTCTTGCCGACTCTCCTATAAAAGCCAGGCTCGAAATCGCTCTCAAGCGCGCGCCTTTCCCGGTCGATGGCCCGAATCGCACTCGAAGTGAAAGTCTAGAGGACTTTTTTTATAAGAACGACGATATGCGATGCTAAAACGGCATCCTAAGAGCCTTATCCACCGGTGCTCCGCTATGCGTTCTTCCCTTTGAAAAAATCTCGTGCTTGAATCCCTAGAAACTAAGTGTTCCCCGTCCAGAGCTTGCGAGCACTAAGCCGAGTCCTGGCGTCAGGCAATAAGGAATAAACGGCAAAAGAAAATAATACCAAGTTTCGATTCAGGCTCCACGAGTGGAGGTGGGAAGCTCGAACTGGCACACACAGAGGCGGAGGACGGCGAACTGGCACACACAGAGGCGGAGGACGGCGAACTGGCACATCAGTAGTGGGCGAGGTGGAGAATGGAAGTGTGCAGAATGGAAGCGGCAGATGGTGGGGGTATTGAAGGCAAGACGATACTACTTTCTCGAACGCCCGCCACAAGTCAGGTTACCAATCTGGCGATGAGTCGGGTTTGGGGTTATTATACGAGTCGTCACCGAGTGCAAAATTATTCCGGATAGTCACCAACTATCACAGATAGTCACTTGTAGCCCCCGCAATTTTACCACGTTTAGTCACTAGTTCAAAACGCTCACCCTAAAATTGAAGCACTCCCCCCTTAGATGTCCCACTGTTGCAATATAAGGACTTTTAGCGCATTAACCGTTTTTTTTGCACAGCAATATTACAACGGAAACAACAAAAAAAAGAATCCTAGGTGAAGCCTTCACAACACTAATCAAGTAACATTATTTGTAACTTAAAGATGTGTCGAACAGTATATATATAATTTATTTGCATTCTAATCATTTTTCACAATAATTTAATTTATACAACAATAAAAAATTTTACCCCCATTTTTGACATTTGCATACCATAACATAATCATTTTCATTGATACATATTATCATATTTTATGGACTTTTAGCGAGTTAATGAATATGTTATAGCACAAAATCATTGGTAATGAATGTAGGCCGCAACAATTGCAGAGCCAATGAAATAAATAATAAGAAAGGCACGAGTTCAGTAACAAAATGATGACACGGGTAAGTATGAAGGAAATGATTGCAAATAAAATCGCGCGTATGTCAAATTTAGTACGTCTTATTTACGTTAACCATGGTAAGCTATATATATTGTATTATGTAAAGCAAACCACATAGGTTTCAATATTGTGGCTTGTCCAAATTCCCATCGTTACAAAAGCTGTATGCAAACACAGTAGACCCAAACTATGCATTCCATTGCAACCATGCGTAGCTCATCTCGCGCTCACGTTGTGGTGAAATTTGCGGTGGCCAATATTTCCAATGCGTCTCACGTTGTGGTGTCGATGGAGGACGATACGTTGTTGATGGGGATTTCGAGACATCGGCCTCTTCCGTGTGTCATCTTTGTCCAAGAACAGGATTGTGCATTTTTTCCATAAGTTTTTTGTTTGCTTAATATTGTTTTGTCACACTGTTCGCTTTGCGAAAACATTTAGTGAGAAAAAATATGGTCGGTTCGTTGGCAATAACTTCAGGGCCTAAGAAGCTTGCGCTCCGAGCCCTCCTGCCTAACATTGGAAATAGTTGTGAACTCCACCGAAGTGTATGTTGACGAGAGTTGGCTCCGCACTCGCTTGGGTGAGAGTTTGCCCGACTTCGTGAACGGATGTGTGGGAGGTGCAGCCGACCGTCTGCAGTGGGCGACGCCGACTTGGGCGAGCGGCCGACTTCGACCGAGGTGGTCCACGAAGGAGTTCGTCGACCTGGGGGGTCGGCGCCGACTTCATGGGCGTCGGGGGCATTACCTGGTCGACAAAAGTGGTGGTCGAGCAGGCCCTGTTCAACGGGATCTGGTCGACGAGCCCGTCAAGAGGACCTGGTCGATAAGTGCGGAGGTAACTCGTACAACGTGAGCTAGACTACAGTATAGGCGCGGGATAGTGTCCGAATGAAAGGAACAGGAATGAATGAACTAGCAAGGAGTTGGGTACAAGTAGGAAACCCTAAGTTTGTGTACCCTCTAAGGCTAAACCCACTATAGCCTACACAATATAAACATACAATGTTTGACACACCCCCATAGGCGAAGTGGGAGACAACCAGAGGGTCACAAGACCAGTCAAAGCAAAGCAAAGCAAAACAAGCTCAAGGTGGATCTCAAGGATACCACACAAATTCCGAGCACAAGCAAGCGGTCACAAGACCAGTTCACATGCAGTTTGATAATATAACAAGAGGTACAGTGATCACAACCTAGCAAGTGTAAGCATGCAGGTATATATATATATAGAGATCACAGTACAAGCAGAGTCAAGAAGTAAGCAAGTGAGGTCCAGTAGGCACAAGGCCTAGAAGAGTACAGAAGCGCTGATGGTCACAAGGCTGAAGCGCCTTGGTGAACACATCAGCAGTGTTGGCCTGAGTGGCCACGTAACGCAGATGAAGCTGACCACGCTGCTGCAGCTCTCGAGCAAGGAAGTAGCGCAGAGCGATATGCTTCGTTCTGTGCTCCAGTCTGTGCTCCTCACATAAGGCAATGGCAGCCTTGTTGTCGACGTACAACACTGGAGGAGAACGAGGCCGCTCTCCCAAGTCAGTCAGCAGGTAGGTGAGCCAGCGTAGCTCCTGGGCCGCCATGGCTGTGGCGTAGATCTCAGCCTCACAACTGGAGCTGAGAACAAAAGAAGAGCGTGTAGAACGCCAAGAAACTGAACCAGAGCCAAGACTGAAGGTGTAACCCTGAGACGACCGCTGAGTAGCCTGGTCGTCTGCCCAAGAAGCGTCTGAGTGCCCAGTGAGAACAACTCGGTCTCGCCCTCCAAGCACTAGCCCCATGCCTGACGTACTGCACAAGTAGCGCAACACCCTCTTAGCAGCATCCATGTGCTCCTTCCGGTGACGGCCGGGAGCGACATAGCGTGCAAGGATGCTCAGAGGGTATGCAAGGTCATCAGGTACATGAGGCAGCCCACAAGCTCTGGATACGGGCCACTCGGCTCTACGGATTCATCCGAAGGCAAAGCTGAGAGCGAGTGACCGGTACGCAGAGGAGTGGACTGAGGCGAGGAGTACGTGAAGCGGAAGCGCTGAAGGACCTACTGCACCATGTGTGACTGAGTCAAGGTGATGGTACACCGTGCTCTGTCCCAGGTGATCCGCAAGCCAAGATAGCTTGTCAGTTCACCCAGGTCTGTGCACGTGTGTCTCTTCTGCAGCTCCGACTTCACGTGGGCGAGTGCCGCAGTGTCAGCAGTGGCAAAGACCAAGTCGTCGACGTACACGAGGATGTAGAACGGCGGCAGCGAGGTGTCGGTGCGTAGAAACAGCGACGGGTCAGCAGTAGAAGGAGCGAACCCAAGAGCCGCAAGTGTCGTCCTCAGTGTGTCGTGCCACTCACGTGGCGCCTGTCGGAGACCGTAGACCGGCCGCCGGAGGCTCCACTGGGTACCAAGAGGAAACGACCCAGTGAAGCCAGGAGGGCGGCGCAGCCAGATCTCCTCGTGTAGGCTGCCCTGCAAGAAAGCAGTGCTGAAGTCAAGTGAGTGAAGCTCGTAGTCGCGGTGAGCGGCTATGTGCAGCAGCACCCGAAGAGTGGTCATCTTCGGGGTGGGGGAGAAGGTCTGGAAGAAGTCTACTCCCTCTCGCTGACTGAAGCCTCGAGCAACGTAGCGCGCCTTGAAGACAGGAGGAGAACCCGGCTGCCGCTTCACCCTGAAAATCCACATGTCACTGACGATGTTCGCCCCAGGTGGGGGAACCTCGTCGACGTAGGTGCCTGTGGACTTCCAGGAAGCCATCTCTGCGTCCATGGCTGTCTGCCACTGAGAGGAGTAGGGACCCTCCATCGCCTCTGCGTAAGAGCGCGGAGTCGGGATGTCTAGTGCATCCGGGTCTCCCTCAGGGGCAACTAGCATGGACACGAGATGGGGCAAAGCAGCAGCAAAGCACTGGAACTCCTCTTGTCTGTCCTCAAGGACGTCCGTGCCAAGAGCACACTCACCCCCGACGGACGGAGGACAGACAGACTCAGACTCAGCAACAAGGCTAGCAGCGTAGTCTAGACGACACCTGGCAGCAAAGTCAACCAACTCAGCGACCAGAGCAGACGCAGCAGAGGACTCAAAGGTAGGGTCAGTGACAACAGTGGCGAGGAGACGCGTGACAGTGGGACTGGCAGCACGACAGGAGTCAGACTCCGGGTCAGGAAGAGTAGGAAGAGAGGACGCAGGAGGAGACGGCAGAGGGACACGCTGAGGAGCAGTAGAGGGATGCAGAGTCATGTAGTGAGTGCCAGGGACAGGAGGAGGACGCTCACGTGGGACACGACGACCAGTGCGAGCAGCACGAACAGGCGACGCAGAGCAAGACGTAGGTGACACAGGACGAGACTCAGGCTCACGACGCTCCGTAAGACCTCCTGTGGGACCAGTGTAAGGAGAAGGACCAGGGAGAGGCGAGGCAGGCGGTAACTGTGACTGCGACTGGACAGACGGAGGACACTCTATGGAGGGAGGAGGACAAGGAGGAGGAGTCTGACCAAGAACCTGCTGAAGAAGCGGTACGAAGTACGGTCGCGGCCGCTCAGCGCCTCCAGAACCAGCAGAGACACCAGCGCCCAGGTCCTCAGCACCAGCAGCAGCTCCAACTCCCGGGTCCGGAGCACCAGCAGCAGCTCCAACGTCCGGGTCCGCAGCACCAGCCACAGCTCCAACTCCAGGGTCCGCAGCACCAGCAGCAGCTCCAACGTCCGGGTCCGCAGCAGCAGCCACAGCTCCAACTCCAGGGTCCGCAGCACCAGCAGCAGCTCCAACTCCAGGGTCCGCGACACCAGGAGCGCCACTCCGAAGACTGCAGCGCCGCGTGTACCACTCTCGGATCCGCTGAAGGGAGGGCAGCTCCCGTCTAGGAGGGGAAGCACTAGTACCAGCTCCAGCAGCACTCCTGGCTCCAGAAGCACCTCTCCTGAGGCTGCAGTACTGTAAGTACCTCTCCTGCAGCTGCTGTGAGGAGAGGGCTCCTCCAGGTGTAGCACTCCCAGGCTCAGCACCTCCAGACTCAGCACCCCCAGACTCAGTACCCCCAGACTCCGCACCCCCAGGCTCAGCACCCCCAGACTCCGCAACCCCAGGCTCAGCACCCCCAGGCTCAGCACCCCCAGACTCCGCAACCCCAGGCTCAGCACCCCCAGGCTCCGCACCCCCAGGCTCCGCACCCCTAGCAGGACGAGAGTCGACAGCTACCTCGACAGGCTCAACCGGGTCTACCTGGGACACACCTGAGGGAGCGGCACCCTGAAGGGGGAGGGGGTCTAGTACAGCAGCACCTGGAGCGAGGAAGAGAGGCGGGGGGGGGAGCGGGGCAGTGCGGTAGGGGAAGAGGCGGTAGTAGGGGACGGACTCGTCAAAAGTGACGTCCTGAGAGGACAGGACACGGCGCGAGGTGGCGTGGTAAAACTGCCAACCAGACGCGTCCGGGACAAAGCCAAGGAAGACACAGGGAACAGCGCGGGAGGAGAGCTTGTCCGCGGACGTATCGCGAACAAAAGCTCGAGATCCCCAGACCCGAAAACGCGACGCATCTCCAACCTCTCCCGTCCAACGCAGTGTCGGGGAAGTCTCCGGCAAGGAGACACGGGGCCAGAGGTTGAGCTGATGCGCAGCGTATCGGACCGCAAACGGCCACAGAAAGTGGGGGGCAGCCGCATGGATCAAGGAGATACCTGACGCAGACGCAGACGCAGACGCAGCTACCTGAGGGGACTCAGTGGTCAGTGTGTACAGGTCCGACCCCGGCTGCCGAGTGAAGGTAGCCAGGTGACGGCCCGTCCGAGCACACGTGCAGTGTGTCACGCGCTCGTAGGCAGGGGTGAACTGGTGAACACCCCCGTCCTGGAGCGCACAACCCGCCACCAAGTTCGTAGAGAACGAGGGGAGGTGGAGACCTGACAGTGTGCCCGACGGGACCGCAGGACAGGGAAGGACAGTGGAGGAGGTCGCAATGACCGGACCCCCAGAGGGGTCAGCGAGGGAGACAGCAACTGGCCGAGCAAGTGGCTCAAGGATAGTGCGGTCACGAAAGAAACAGCGAGAAGCACCTGAGTCCAGTGTGAAGGTGTGCAGTGCCTCAGTCGACTCAGTACCAGGGGGCACAGACGCACGAGCACCTAGAGCAGCAGCCTCACCAGCACCTGGGGTAGCAGACACGCAAGTACCTGGTGCGGCAGTCGCACTAGCACCTAGAGCGGCAGCCTCACTGGTCCGAATGCCCGGGTCGGGCGGAACACGCAGGTACTGAGCACCCTCTCCACTAGTAAACATCACATACATGGCAGTGAGAATAGCATCAAAGTCTAGAGCATAGATATCAACCCCCTTCTTCAGCAGATCAAACCAGCGGGGCAGCTCAGTGGCATCAGGGAACTGAGTACGCCAGGCGTCGTCGAGGCGAGAGAAGCAGCGCTGCGTGGGGTGCGGCCTCCCACACGTCTGGCCAGTGCGGTCACCAGTGCGGATAACGTACGTGCAGCTAAGTCCACCCTCCCCCCCCCCCCCCCCCCGTGCTGAGAGTACCACTCACGGGCCTCCTGGGGTGACGGAGTGTGCTGCTGGCTCTGGCCACTGCCAGTGCCTCCACGACCACCACCGCCGCCGCCACCTCCTCGACCACCCCCTCCCCTGCCGCCGCCGCGACCACCGCCGCCCCCACCACCACCCCCGCCCCTGCCACCGCCCCCGCCGCTGCCGCCACCACCCCCACCGCTGCCACTAGTCCCTCCAGCCCCACCACCACCCCCACCGCCGCCACCGCCTCCACCACCGCCTCCCCCGCCGTCACCTCCGCCTCCCTTGCCCCCTTTGCCCCTGCGGCGCCAGCTCGGAGCGGACGCAGTCCCGACCTTCTCAGCACCAAGGAGGTCGACAGCAGAAGCAGAGGCTACAGAGGGAAGAAGGGGGGAAGGGGAACACCCCTCAAAGAAAGGGGTGCGGGGGTCGCCACGAGAGGCACCTACAGCGACTATGCTAGCCTCAGCTGCAAGTAGTTCCTTCTCGAGGAGGGCAATGGTGAGTTCAGTGGTGTAGCGAGCTAGGAAGTGATCCCTGACTGCACGCAGAGAGTCAGGGAGGCGGGTGACTAGGTGGTAGAGAGTGAGCCAGAGCGGGGGGGGGTTCTTAGCAAGGAACTCATCGGGCATAGCAGCACGGAAGCGGGCCTCACTAGTTTTGAGGTGCGTGATGAGGTCAGCAACTGTGTGAAAGGAGGCCAGGTCGGGGAACAGGTAGGGGAGTGAGAGACGGCCTAGTGCGGCAGAAGCAGGTGAGGAGTAGCGGGCAACGACAGCAGTGTACAGTTCCTTAGCAGTCTTGTGCTGGCCAAAGTGCTCGCGCTCATCTATCGGCAGGGAGTTGCGAATAGCAAAGCGAGCGTGGGCGTCACGAGTCTGCCACTGTGAGTGGGCAGTGCTGTCAGCAGTAGCATCAGGGGCAGTAGCATGGCCGAGGGCATGATCGTACAGTGAGATGTCCTCCTTGGCAGTGAGCTGTAGGAAGAGGTGCAGGTCATCTAGCCAGGTGTCAAATTTCACTGGGCGGCCCTCAGCATCGAAAGCTAGCACAGGAGGACTAGCCATAGTAGCAGTAGTAGCAGTAGGTGCACCCTAACAGTAGTAGGTAGCGCGACTCAGGTAGGGTTGTCGCGTGCGAGGCGGTAAGGGGCGACGGGGCTGCTAAGGCGTGGGTGCACGGGGTCGACGGGGCCAGCGGGGCCTTTAGGCGGGGTGCGCGCGGGGTCGACGGGGCCGACGGGGCCTCTACGCGGGGTGCGCGCGGGGTCGACGGGGCCAGCGGGGCCTCTAAGCGGGGCGCGCGCGGGGTCGACGGGGCCAGCGGGGCCTCTAAGCGGGGCGCGCGCGGGGTCGACGGGGCCAGCGGGGCCTCTAAGCGGGGCGCGCGCGGGGTCGACGGGGCCAGCGGGGCCTCTAAGCGGGGCGCGCGCGGGGTCGACGGGGCCAGCGGGGCCTCTAGGCGGGGTCGACGGGGCCGACGGGGCCTCTAAGCGGGGCGCGCGCGGGGTCGACGGGGCCAGCGGGGCTTCTAAGGGGCGACGCGCTGGGTCGACGGGGCCGTTAAGGGGCGGCGCACGGGTCGCTAAGGGGCGGCGCGCGGGGTCGACGGGGCCTTAAGGGCCGTGAAGGAGAGGCGCACGAGGGCGCTGGGGGGGGAGGCGCTAGGGAGCGCTCCGACAGTAGGGCGCACGAAGGCGCTAGTAGGCAGTCAGTAGTGGTGGGCCCGAAAAAAAAATTAGGTCCTAGCAAAGGACCTGCTCTGAAGCCATGTCCGAATGAAAGGAACAGGAATGAATGAACTAGCAAGGAGTTGAGTACAAGTAGGAAACCCTAAGTTTGTGTACCCTCTAAGGCTAAACCCATTATAGCCTACACAATATAAACATCCAATGTTTGACAGATAGGAGTGATCGTAGCGTTCGTTCCTTAGTCGTTTGCTTGTGTTCATGTCAGAATCCCAGCCACTAACCACTGGGATAAAAGGGCTTGTTTGTGTAGCGGGTGAGTGCGCCCATAACCCCCCAGGCCAACATGCCTGTAACCCTTCCCTAGGATCATCGGGGATCTCCAGTGGACCTCTGACACCCCCCCGCACTGGGATGCCCGAGGTGCACACACCGGGATTCGAACCCGAGACCTTTGCTCTGATACCATGTCAGAATCCCAGCCACTAACCACTGGGATAAAAGGGCTTGTTTGTGTAGCGGGTGAGTGTGCCCATAACCCCCCAGGCCAACATGCCTGTAACCCTTCCCTAGGATCATCGGGGATCTCCAGTGGACCTCTGACAGTTCACTCCACTTACTCGTTTACGAGAGAGATTGGCAAGAGTTTCACTAGCAAAATTTCATAAAAATTATTAACAATGGCAAAGCAACGCTGACTACATCCGGAGCTAGCATGCAAGCAAGTCGACTCGACCGCGTTCCAGCACGACAAGGTAGACCGCGCTCCAGCAGTGCAAAGTGGTGGTCTGCCAACACTGCAAGTCGACGGCGTGCCAACGCTGCAGCAAGGCGGCTGCACAGCGTTGCACATGCATGAAACAATGCACCCGCTTCGCAGGTGCTCGCAGCTGGTTGGCGTGCTGAGACCCGTCATGTGCACAGCGCAGACGCCAAGCCGACCACGTGCCCACGACTGCACCTGATCCGCCCACATCGACCTCGGCATACCACCTCCGAGATCGGCTTCGCCAAAACCACCTTGGCGACTATCGCGCACCTCCGCAGAACTTCGTCGTCCGGGTAACTTGGTCGACCTAGAAACCACCAGGTCGGCGTCGACTTCCTCGGGAAAAGTCGACCGAAAGTTGTATGTGCTCGTTGACTGCCCAAGTCGACGACCACCAGCCGACTTCCCCAAGTCGGCCACTCCCCAAGTCGGCGCCACGAGGTCGGCGCCTCCAAAGGTCGACCTCGCCAGGTCGTCCATTCGAACTCGGCACCCTCCAAGTCGGCGCTACTCCTCTTCGTGCCTGTCGACCGCCCAAGTCGACGACCACCACCGGTTGACCACACCAAGTTGACCACACCCCTGGTCGACCTGCCCTACTGTCAGCCGACCACACCAAGTCGGCTTCCCCAGGTCGGCGTCACCAAGTCGACGCCCTGCCAGGTCGACCTTCCAAGTCGACCTCCCGAAGTCGGCGCCCTCCCAAGTCGGCGCAGCCCACTGCTGCAGGTCGGCTGCACCTCCCGCTCACCCGGCCACGAAGTTGGCTCCACCCAAGCGAGGACCAACACACAACTCCCATTGACAATGAGTACGTCGAGGAGGTGCTATTCGTTGAAGTAGCGTTGAACCACTTGTATGAATCTGCTCGACGGAGAAACTTGGCAGGCGTGCCAGAGGCATTGTTGAACTGGACTCGCGGACTAGTATCCCGAGGTTGACGTGGTGCATCTGGCGCGACTGCCGGCACGTGGCTGACTCGGTTCCTGCGCGACGGACAGGACGAGGCACAACGTGCTTGACCGCCTACAAGCACACGCGAAGTGGGTGCGCGTATGGGATATTGTTACCGGCGGCTGCAGCGATGGCAAGCCACCTTGCTGCAGCGTTGGCAAGGCGTACTGATGCAGCACTGGCAGGTCGCCAACCTGCAGAGTTAGCAAGTTGCCTCCAAGCTGGGTTGGCAGACCGTTGACCTGCTACAATGGCAGGCCGTTCTCGTGCTGCGCTGGAGGTCAACCTGCCTGGTCGTTAGGCTGCTAGGTCCCAGATGTAGTCATTGTTGCCATTGCTATTGCAGTCATTCTAAATTCTCGTCTTGCTAGTGAAACTCTTGCCATATTGCTCTGTGAACACGCAAGTAGTGAGAACACAAGCAAAGCTACGATCACACATACCACCCGTGCCTTCCCCGTAGTCCCACTGGTGTAGAGTGATTCTCCGAAGTGCACACATCCAAGGGGAAGGTGGCGTCGTAGCATGAGCGGAAAGCTTGGTGTAAGTGCAGAGAGTGGTGGCGAGAAAATCTTTATTCGCATGATACGAGCGGGAAGGTTTTGGGATAGGATTACAACTAGAGAGTTATTGCAGGAATAGCTCCAGTTTGCTAATTAACTGGGATATATTGGCATGTTTCCTTGGTGGGTCAACGCACCCATACCCCCGCGGGACGACACTTGTGGAGACCACTTCGGGCCATTTCAATGTCCAATTCCAACATTCCTCTCACTAGGAGGGCCCACCGTTAGGGCACAGGAAGTCTGCCGACAGTAGGAATCGAACGTCGGATCTCTGCACTCACAGCACTATGTAAGGATGGCTCTAGTTCACAAACCAAATAGATAAAAGGGCATGTTTCCTTAGTGGTCAGCACACCCGTAGCTTAGGCGCCATGGCAAGGGCTTCAACAAGGCGAGAGTAGCGAGAGGAAAGTTTGACCAACAAAAGAGGTTGTTCACTATAGAGCGAGGAGTACGAATAGGCGTCAAGAAACAAGAAGGGTGTACCACCAAATAGGAAAATGCTATAACTACAGTGTCCAATCTTACAGGCTGTTATATATAGAAAACATGTGAACTTATGTTTTCTGACACGGGCCCATAATTGCTTGGAAGAGAGGAATATGCAGTTGACGCCCCTGAAGGGGTACACAAGGAGTGTGCAGCGGAAACTGCAGCAGCAAGCAAGTGTAGTGGCAACCGGTGCAGTGGTGGCAGATTCAGCTGCACCAAACCCTCAGCCACAGCAGCTGCAGCAGCGGCGGGTTCATCTGGCAGCAGGCCGCCTGAAGAGGGGTGCATACGGCGGCAACAGGCGGCGGCGCAACAGGGCTCAACAGCAGCAGGTGGCAGCATCAGGTGCAGGTGGTGCCAGGGGCAGCAGAAGGAGGTGCCACGGTAGCGGTGGGCGGCAGCTGCAGATGCCCGGCTGATTTCCGCCACCATCTCTCACCCTCCCCCCCACAGTTGCACGTCTGGTAGTGAGAGCGAGAGAGGAGGGGGGGCGGCTGTTGGCGCGACAAAACCTCTCTCGCCACCTCCTCACACTTCCCCCCTCCACCCACAGCGACAATCGCGCATGGTGCGAATGAGGGCGACGGCAGGCGCTGCTGGCGGCTCGCAGCGGCGACCCTGTAACACCACCTCCCCCACTGTCTTCCCCCCCTCCCCCCCCCCCCCCCCCCCCCCCCCCCCACAGCAGGAGCGCTCACGACAGCAGCAAGTGCGACAGCTGCTGCGGGGCCGGCGGGAGTGTGGGCTGGGACAGTTGCTCGGGCGCGACGAGCGGGACAGGGGGCCGCAATGGAGGCGCGACGAAGCGGCGACGGGGCAGCGTGGCCGCGAACGATGGGGCAACGAGGCAGCGCGACGAGCAGAGCGCCGCCTTCGCCCCGTCGATGGCGCTGACGGTCAAGACCGTCGCGGATTTCAACGCGACGGTCACACTGACGGCATGATTGCAGCAGAAAATCGGTAGGCCCATTGATCGAAACTAGCTCGATACCATGTCAACGTCATGGATTAAGCTTAGGCGTCATGGCTAGGGTTTCAGCAAGGCGAGAGTAGCGAAAAAGAAGTTTGGCCAACAAAAAAGGTTGTTCACTATAGAGCGAGCAGTACAAATAGGCAACAAGAAACAACAAGGGTGGACCATCAAACAGGAAAATGCTATAACTACTGTAACCAATCCTATAAGTTGTTAGGTATAGAGAACATGTAAACTTATGTTTTCTGACAACCGCCCCAGGACGTCACCTGTAGCCCTTAGGGATACCACCTGGTTACCGTAAACCCCCGGATACAAGACCCCCTCTAGTTGTAGACCCCCAAGTCTATAATACGGGGGGAGGGGGGGGGGGTACCCTATTCGAGTATATCCGAGTTATACCCCGCTAAATGGCACCTAATATTATAAGAACCCACCACCCCCTAGGAAACTACTCATTGTTAGCTAAAGAAATGAAAATCTGTCAATTTCCATGTTCATCAAGATACATCACAACCAATTACGCACATGCACAGGCACCTAATCTTCATCCAAGGACGTGCCAGCAAACAGGAGGGGTGTAGATCCCGCCCTAACCAGGACTATGCAGCCCGCGTGTAACGTGCTTGGGGTGTGAAGGTCGAGGCGACATTGTGCGCTGGGCCCATCGCACTGTGCCCTTCCCACTCATGTAGCCACCAAGTACCGTTTACGCGGCCAATGAAAGGAGGCTCCCATCTAGATTTCGTGATGATGTGGGCTAAACCCTCGTGAAGAACTTTTCGAGTATTTTTTTGGGGTGCTAAAAACGGAGCACTTCCCATTCACTTGGGCTCATAAGCATGTGTCTTATAAAGATCAATTTGTAAAGACCCGGGTCTTATAAAACATGTGCCACTTATTTAGACCCCCACATTTTTTTGGGTGCGATTATCATAATACCCCCGGGTCTTGTATCCGGGGGTTTACAGGCATAATACAGGCCCGTATGTGGAACCTTCTTCCCCATGCAACAAAATATGGGTGGATTGAGCATACGAAAATATAAATCGTTAATCTGAGCACAGACCCGGGAGTTTATAGGCATAATACAGGCCCGTATGTGGAACCTTCTTCCCCATGCAACAAAATATGGGTGGATTGAGCATACGAAAATATAAATCGTTAATCTGAGCACAACAATATGTTTTCTCATTAACAAAGTTTCACAAGGGTAGGGGCCAATGCCCGGCCCAATCAGCATACTACACACATCCTACAAATGTCGAGAAGGCTAGGCAAGAATCAAAAACAGGAAAGAGGGGTTTCACTAGCATACAGTTGAGTACATATAGCAAACCCTAATTTGGGTTGTACTCGCTATAGAGTACCCCACTGCAGGCTAGGCAAAAATCACATTCTGACACACCCCCATAGTCAAAGTGGGGTATAATCAGCACAACAAGCAGGCAGAGCAGTAGGTTCACAAATACAAGCAAAGCTAGAGGCAGTCACAGAGGGCAAGTGAGGAGGAGGAGAAACTGTGGGGGCGAGAAGATGAGAGACGACGGCTGAAGCTGCAGACACACGGGCAACAGGAGTGCGCAGCACTGTCGCTACCAGGCTAAACCCGGACTACACGGCGACAGGCGCAGCTGGCTCGCTGTGCTCCCAGGAGTGCGCAGCACTGTCGCTACCAGGCTAAACCCGGACTACACGGCGACAGGCGCAGCTGGCTCTCTGGACTACCAGGAGTGCTCACACTGTGGCTACCAGGCGCAGAGCCCCGGACTACACGGCCACAGGGGGTCGTGGCTCTCTGGACTTCAGGCGCTGCGGACGACAAGACGACTGCCTCCACTCAACTTCCCCCAGCTGTCCCACACCCCTTTCACACACTCCCTGTTGAACCTCTAGCACCGCTCACACGCCACCCCCTCGTACCACTCCGACGGCTCCAACACATCCACCCCCCTCAGCGGCAGCTGCAGCAGTGGGAGACGGAGGAGGAGGAGGAGCAGGGGACGGTTCACAAACACGGCACCCCCATACTCTCCACCCCCAAACCCTAACACAGGAGCGCGGGCAGCAGCGGGGGTGGGACGCAGTCAGAAGATCGGGGGACGGTGTGCGGCACTGGGGCAGACTGTACGGGCCGCGCACGGGCCTGGCGCAGGCCGTAAGAGCCGCGCGCGGGCTGTACGGGCCGCGCGCGGGCCTGGCGCAGCCCGTACGGGCCGCGCGCGGGCCTGGCGCAGGCCGTACGGGCCGCGCGCGGGCTGTACGGGCCGCGCACGAGCCTGGCGCAGCCCGTACGAGCCGCGCGCGGGCTTGGCGCAGGTTGCGCGGGCCGTGGCAGGCGACGCGTGCCAAAAACTAGAGACAGGAATGATTGCACTATAACAGAGTTGGGTACAAGTATGAAACCCTAGCAGTTATGTACCCCATATTGGCTACCCCACTACAGCCTACACAAAGATAACCCATATAGTTTGACACACCCCCATAGGCAAATTGGGGGAGAACAAAGGGTCACACGACCAGTCAAGAGAAGCAAAGCAAGCTCAGGGTGGATCACAACGTCACCACACGCACTGAGCACAAGCAAAGGGCCACAAGGCCAGTTCACATGCAGAGGTATGTATGCAGCAACAACAGAGCAAGCATGCAGGTATATATGTATAGATCACAGTACAAGCAAAGTCTACAGCAAGTGTGGAAACGTAGGCACAAGGCCCAACAAAGTACAAAAGCGCTGATGATCACCAGACGGAAGTGCCTTGGTGAAGATATCAGCAGTGTTGGCCCTGGTGGCCACGTGAGCAAGACGAAGCTGACCACGCTGCTGCAACTCTCGAGCCAGGAAGTAACGCAGAGCGATGTGCTTCGTTCTGTGCTCCAGTCTGTGCTCTTGACACAAGGCAATGGCAGCCTTGTTGTCGACGTACAGAACTGGAGGAGAACGAGGCCTCTCTCCCAAGTCGGTCAGCAGGTAGGTGAGCCAGCGTAACTCCTGTGCAGCCATGGCTGTGGCGTAGATCTCAGCCTCACAACTGGAGCTGAGAACAGAAGACGAGCGTGTAGACCGCCAAGAAACAGAGCCAGAGCCAAGGCTGAAGGTGTAACCCTGTGACGACCACTGCGTAGCCTGGTCGTCAACCCAAGACGCGTCAGAGTGTCCAGTGAGGACAACGGCGCTCCGTCCTCCAAGCACGAGCCCCATGCCCGATGTACTGCACAGGTAGCGCAGTACCCTCTTCGCAGCATCCATGTGCACCTTTCGGTGCCGACCAGGAGCCATGTAGCGAGCCAAAAGGCCAAGAGGGTACGCGAGGTCAGGTCGAGTGCAGGTCATCAGATACATGAGGCAGCCCACTAGCTCTGCGTAAGGACCACTCGACTCTACGGACTCGTCCGAAGGTGGAGCTGAGAGCGAGTGACCTGTAGCCAGCGGAGTGGGCTGTGGGGAGGACCAGGAGAAGCCGAAGCGCTGAAGGACCTGCTGCACCATGTGTGACTGAGTCAGTGTGATGGTGCGGCGTGCTCTGTCCCGGGTGATCTGCAAGCCAAGGTAGCTGCACAGCTCACCCAAGTCAGTGCACGTGTGTCTCTTCTGCAGCTCCGACTTCACCAGAGCGAGAGCCTCAGTGTCAGCAGTGGCAAAGACCAAGTCGTCGATGTACACGAGGATGTAGAACGGCGGCAGCGAAGTGTCGGTGCGCAGAAACAGCGACGGGTCAGCAGTCGAAGGAGCGAACCCAAGAGCCGCAAGTGTAGTCCTCAGTGTGTCGTGCCACTCACGAGGCGCCTGGCGGAGACCGTAGACTGGCCGCCGGAGGCTCCACTGCGGAGAACCCGGCGGCCGCTTCACCCTGAAAATCCACATGTCATCGACGATGTTCGCCCCAGGAGGGGGAACCTCATCGGCGTAAGTGCCTGTGGACTTCCAGGATGCCATCTCTGCGTCCATGGCTGTCTGCCACTGAGAGGAGTACTCACCCGCGATCGCCTCAGCGTAAGAGCGCGGGGTTGGGATGTCTGGTGCATCCGGGTCTCCCTCAGGGGCAAGCAGCATGGCCACGAGATGAGGCGCAGCGGCTGCAAGGCACTCAAGGTCCTCGTGCCTGTCCTCAAGGACGTCTGTGCCAAGAGCACACTCACCCCCGACGGACGGAGGACAGACAGACTCAGACTCAGCAACAAGACTAGCGGCGTAGTGTAGACGACAGGCAGCAGCAAAGTCAACAAGCTCAGCAACCAAGGCAGACGCAGCAGTAGACTCAAACGACGGGTCAGTGACAACAGTGGCTAACAGACGTGTAACAGTAGGGTGTGCAGCGCGAAACCGGCCAGACTTGGGGTCCGCAACGTCAGGCAGAGAGGACGCAGGGGGAGACGGCAGAGGAACAGGCTGCGGAGCAGAGGAAAGACGACGGACTACGAGGTGTGTACCGGGGACAGCCGGCTGACGCGAACGAGGAACACGACGACTGGTACGACCAGGACAAACAGGCGAGACAGGACGCGACGCAGGCTCACGGCGCTCTGCAAGACCACCGGGCTGCTCAGTGTAAGGAGGAGGAGTTGGGAGCGGTGAGCCAGGCAGTAACGGAAGACCAGTAGACGACGGAAGAGTAAGAACCTGACGAAGAACAGAGTCAGGCGGTGGCAGAGACGACGGAGACGGCGGAGCGAAGAACAATCGAGTCGGTGCAGCTGCACCAGCACCAGCAGCTCCAGCAGCTCCAGCGGCTCCAGCACCTCCAGCAGCTCCAGTACCTCCAGCAGCTCCAGAACCTCCAGCGCCAGCACCACCAGCAGCAGCACCCCCAGAACCAGCACCTCCAGTCCTAGGGTCTCCAGCCTCAGTGTCTCCAGCAGCAGCACCCCCAGACGCAGCACCTCCAGCCCCAGCAGCTCCAGTACCTCCAGTACGAGCACCTCCGGGACCAGCGACTCCAGCACCCCCTGTAGACACAGCACCACTCCAGCAGAATAAACACCTCCAGCAGTAGAGCCCCGAGCTCCAGCAGCGCGACCCTGACGGCGAGTGTACCACTCGTGCAGCTGCTGCGGGGAGAGAGGCGCACGCGGACAAAGGCGGCTACTCCAAGGAGACCGCGCACCAGCAGTCTCAGTACCCGCAGGCGCCGCACCCCCAGACTCAGCACTCTTAGGCTCAGCACCCTCGGACGCAGCACCCCCAGGCACAGCACCTCCAGTCTCCTTACGCACAGGCTCAGCACCTCCAGGCTCAGCACCTCCAGCAGGCAAAGAACCAGCACCACTCCCAGCTCCAGTGACGTCAGCAGAAGTACCTCCAGCAGTAGAGCCCCGAGCTCCAGCAGCGCGACCCTGACGGCGACCGTACCACTCGTGCAGCTGCTGTGAGGTGAGAGGCGTACGCGGACGAAGGCGGCCACTCCAAGGAGACCGCGCACCAGCAGTCGCAGTACCCTCAAGCGCCGCAACCCCAGACTCAGCACCCCCAGGCTCCTCACGCTCAGGCTCAGTACCTCCAGGCTCAGCACCCTCAGGCCCCTCACACTCACGCTCAGCACCCTCAGACTCGGCACCCCCAGGCTCAGCACCTCCAGGATCCTCATGCTCAGGCACAGCACCCCTAGACTCTGCATCCCCAGGCTCAGCACCCCCAGGCTCCTCTCGCTCAGGCTCCGTACCCCCAGGCTCAGCACCCCCAGAGACAGCACCCCGAGCAGGACCACCCTCAGCAAGACCTGAGTCACCAGTGACCTCAACAGGCGCAGGCACAGGAGGGTCTACCTGAGAAACACCTGAAGGAGCAGGACCTGGCGCGGGGAGGGGGTCTACCTGGGAAGGACCTGGAGCGAGAAAGAGCGGCGGGGGGGGGGGGCAGGGGTAGTGCGGTAGGGAAAGAGACGGTAAAAGGGGACGGACTCGTCAAAGGTGACGTCCTGAGACGCAAAGACACGGCGCGAGGTGGGGTCGTAAAACTGCCAGCCAGGCGCGTCAGGAGGAAAACCAAGGAAGACGCAGGGAATGGCGCGGGCAGAGAGCTTGTCCGCGGTGAGATCGCGGACAAAGGCACGAGCAACCCAGACCCGGAAACGCGACGCATCGCCAACCTCCCCCGTCCACAGCAGTGTGGGCGAGGTCTCCGGCAAGGAGACACGGGGCCAGAGGTTGAGCTGATGCGCGGCGTACCGGACCGCAAACGGCCACAGAAAATGGGGAGCCGCCGCATGGATCATGGAGGTACGAGCGACCTCCATGACTAAGCCAATGCGGCGCTCAGCAACCCCATTCTGCTGCGGAGAGGCCGGAAGCGTGAACGACTGGCGGATGCCGTGCTCCGCACAGAAGGCTGCCAAGAGGTCGGAGGTGAACTCACCACCTCTGTCAGAGTGCAGACACAGGACAAGAAAGTCCCGCTCAAACCGCTTGCGGAGCTGGAGTTGAACAACGCGGATAGAAGGGATCAGGACAGCACGGGCATCCGCCTTGCGCTGCAAGGGGAAGACCGTGGTGTAACACGTGTAGTCGTCGACAACCAGCAGGAAGTACCGCTCGCGGCCCTGTCCCTGGACGCGGGCTGGGCCCCACACGTCCAGGTGGAGAGTCTGCAGTGGAGCCTCAGTGGGAGGGAACGAGGAGGAGTGAGGAGCGGCGCGCTGTCGCCCCTCGACGCAAGGAATGCAGGGCGGCGCAGGCGAGGGAGGGAGGGCAGGCAGAGACCTGGGAAGACTAGAGACCAGGGAGCGAGAGTGCATGCCACGAAGGCGAGGCAGGGAGGGGTGACCAAGGCGGTGGTGCCACAGGAGAGTGTCGTGCGACAGGCGACGACACTCACACTGGGTAGCTACCTGAGCAGACGCGTACAGCTGAGGAGACAAAGTGGCGTGACGCGACACAGTGGTGAGGGTGTACAGACTGGACCCAGGCGCACGTGTGAACGTGGCCAGGTGGCGGCCGGTCCGAGAGCACGTGCAGTGTGTCACCCGCTGTCCTCCAGGAGTAAAGGTGTCAACCCAGTGATCCTGAAGGACGGCGGTGCTTACCAAGTTCGTAGAGAACGAGGGGAGATGGAGACCAGACAGCTCACCAGACGGGACCGTCAGACACGGAAGCACAGTGGTAGACCGTGCAAGCACTGGGCCCCCAGAGGGGTCAGCCAGTGAGACAGGGACAGATGCAGGGCGGGAAGCACCAGAGTCAAGTGTAAAGGTGTGCAAGGCCTCAGCAGGCGCAGTACCAGAGAGAGCAGACTCACTAGCACCTAGAGCAGCAGCCGCTATACCAGGGTCAGGGGGCACACACAGGTAACAGTCACCCTCAGAAGTACCAGTCAAAGCATACATGGCAGTAAGGATAGTGTCATAGTCTAAAGCAAATACATCTACTCCGCCCTTAAGCAGCTCTAGCCAGAGGGGTAGCTCAGTCTCGTCGCCAAACCGTGCTCGCCAAGCGTCGCTCAGACGGGAGAAGCAGCGGGACTCTGTATGACTAACTGTCCCGCAGGTCTGACCAGCTCGATCACCTGTGCGAATGACGTACGGGCAGCGAGCAGTAGTCCTACACCCCCAACTCTGAGCGTACCACTCATGCAGCTGCCGGGGCGTAAGGGTCTCGCGCGGACGCTGCTGCAGCTGCATCTGGCCACCGCCAGAGACTCCGCACTGACCAGCTCCACCACGACTGCTACTACGGCCGCCGCCACCTCTCCGAGACGCACAACGGAGAGCGTACCACGCATGAAGCTGCTGGGGTGGAAGGGTCTCGCTCGGACGCCGCTGCAGCTGGATCTCGCCACCGCCAGAAACTCCGCACTGAACAGCTCCACCGCGACTGCAACCATGGTCGCCGACACCACTCCCACTGCTGCCACCGCCGCCGCCACCACCCCCACTACTACTACGAAGGGAAGTCATAGCGGGTAAGCAAGGAGGCGCGCGAGGAGGAGGGCGGTACGGAGGGAAGACAGCAGCACGAGCAGCAGCAACAGCAGTAAGAGCAGTAGAGCGGCCCGGTGAGGCTAGGCTGCAGCACCTCCAGCACTCCTAGCAGCACCTCCACCAGCAGCAGTAGTAGCACGAGCAGGAGGGCGGATCGGGTCGGTTAGGGCGGCTCGGCTCAGCCTGGACTACGCGGGTAGCAGGCCGCGCGCTGTGCAGGGAAACATGGCGCGACGCGCGTGCTGCAGTAGGGCGCAACGTGCAGGGCAGCAGGGCGCGACGAGCTGGCTGCAGTAGCGCGCGACGCGCGGGGCAGTAGCGCGCGACGCGCGGGCTGCCGTAGGGCGCGACGCGCGGGCCAGCAGCGCGCGACGCGCGGGCTGCCGTAGGGCGCGACGCGAAGGCCAGCAGCGCGCGTCAAGCGGGCTGTCGTAGGGCGTAACGCGCGGGGCAGCAGCGCGCGACGCGCGGGCTGCCGTAGGGCGCGACGCGCGGGGCAACAGCGCGCGTCGCGGGCTGCCGTAGGGCGCGACGCGCGGGGCAGCAGCGGGCTGCGCAGGCGGCGGACGCGACGCGCGGGGTAGCAGCGGGCTGCGCGCAGAATTAGGGTTTGCGCGCGCGGGCAGCGCAGCGCAGGCAAGGCAAGGCGTGCGTGGGCGGCGCAGCGCAGGCAAGGCAAGGCAAGGCGCAGGCAAGGCAAGGCGCGCGCGGGCAGCGCAGCGCAGGCAAGGCAAGGCAAGGCGCAGGCAAGGCAAAGCGTGCGCGGGCAGCGCAGCGCAGGCAAGGCAGGGCGCGCGCGGGCGGCGCAGCGCAGGCAACACGTGGGGCAGCTCAGTAACCACAACGGTAGGTGGGCCCGAAAAAAACGGTCCTACGGACCTACTGCCCTGATACCATGTCAGAAACTAGAGACAGGAATGATTGAACTAGAACAGAGTTGGGTACAAGTATGAAACCCCTACCAGTTATGTACCCTATATTGGCTACCCCACTACAGCCTACACAAAGATAACCCATATAGTTTGACAACGCGCAGGTCCTCGGGGGTTCCGTGACGGGCGACGGGGGGCGACGCGCGGGTCGACAGGGCAGGAAACCGCCGCGCGCCCCGAGCGCGCGGCGGGAATAAAAGACGCCGCGCGCCCTGAGCGCACGGCAGGCAGTAAACATCGCGCGCCCGGTGCGTGCGATAGGCAGGACAGCAGCGGAAGCATCGGATGGGACCACCCACAGGATCGACCCAGGAGGGTCGACCTGCTCTGATAGCATGTCGAGAAGGCTAGGCAAGAATCAGAAACAGGAAAGAGGGGTTTCACTAGCATACGGTTGAGTACATATAGCAAACCCTAATTTGGGCTGTACTCGCTATAGAGTACCCCATTGCAGGCTAGACAAACATCACATTCTGATAACAAAAACAAGACATCACGGTACCCATACCATTTACACTACTGAGGCAAGGAACGATGCAATCTCCTCCCACTGCAAGATAATTTGCGTTTTCTGATATGCCAGCGTTTTTATGGGGAGCTGATGGGTCTCGAATTGCATGAGGCGGGATCCGTGCCTCAAGAAATGGATGTGATTATATGATGAGTCGAGCGCCGTCCCCAAGCTATATATGATGGTTCCACACTATCGATTTTTTATGCGCGGCGTTAGCAGTTGCCTATGGAGGAGCTCCAAGCCTTCCGTTATCTTCTCACATGTTCCACATCTCTCCAGTGTTCGGGGCCTGGTGCATAGGTTTCAACAGCCCGGCTCATCCAGACTTTACCCTTTTGTATGCGAACGCAGCTCCGCATCAAGAGTTCCGTTGCAAGCACCCGGTGTATGTCGTCTCATGCTCACGTTGAGATGAAATTTGCGGTGGCCAATATCTCCCAGTCATCGGAGCAGGTGGTGTTGATGGAGGACGATATGTTGTTGACAGAGACTTTGAGGCGGCGACCTCTCCTATGTGCCTTCTTTGGTCAAGGACGGGATTGAGCCGAGGGCGTTCGCGCATCTCCGCATTTGCCGCATGGCATGCCTTCATGTCTTGGCTCAAAGTGGCCCCCAGGGTGGTGAGCGTAGGGAAATGCGAAGCACTATAGTTACTTCACAATTTATATGTTAGTTTAACAAAACACTACTCGCCCTACTAAAACACTGTTCGCCCTACTAAAACACTCCGTTTAAAAAAAGGTGGTTCTGCCATTGTCATCCCCTCCAGTACCTGAGGAGCTTGCGCCTCGAATCCTCCCGCCTTATCTCTCGTACGGTTCGAAGCAAGGCTGGCAGGGCAGAGCCTTCAGCTCTCAGGCGTAGAACCCTCCACCGACCAGAATTTGCCACGTAGATTTGACACAACCGGTGTAAACCACTAGCCTCAACAGTGCCAGAATTTTTGAACGGTTTGATGGCTGTTGTGACTATGCGGTTCGGTTTCTCCCCTAAAAATTTCCTCGACACGAAAGTCTCGAGAGTGGGTCAAAGTCGAGTCGAGCGAGGCTTCCTTGAGGGAGAGTCAAGATAGGGATGTACAGTACTGTAATCCCTGAGTGGTTCCCCCAACTCCCACAGTTTTGCATTCTGTGCAGTACAGTAGCTCCGCTCTATTTCCACACCTTCCCGCTTTCTTTCCCGCTTCCACGGCAGAAAACTGTACAAATGATGAAGCTCTTTCGCCTGATCACAGCACAACAGAATCCAGCATTTATGCTTGCACATCCTAAGACTCTCCAAGCTTCTAATTCGAGCTGTTGATTCCACGCGTTTTCCCTGTTTATTTTAGTAGATTAATCGGAGGCTATCCGTGTCGCGGTGATGACAGGGAGCAATGACAACTAAAGATCAGTCTCCAGTTGTCAACGTTTTCATCTGGGCTTCGACCAGCACCCCTCCCGCGTGTTCAGAATTTGGCCAGAAAGGATTCCTTCACAACCCTACCACCGCGAAAGTTTCTCGTGCTCAATCCCCATGCGAGTCTCACCACCTGATCGCCGAACCCCAGTCATTCGACGTTCGTACGCGCAGAAGGCGGCAGCGGGCGGCCTTTTCCTGCGGAGACTGGGTGAGCGCGGGACTGTGCCACGGGAGGTGGGGGGACGCGGCGGCCGCGCCGGAGATTCCAGCGCGTAACCCTGGAAGCGCGAGTGCTCCGCGCGAGTGTGGTGATGCGCTCTTTACGCACGGCGATCGCGGAATTCCGCCAGGCGGAAGTGGGGAGAGAGCGGATGCGGCACCAGCCAGACCCGACAGCCATGCGAAGACACCGCCATCGCTAGAAGAAACCCCTGTTGGCTTTGAGCCAAGCCAAGCATCGCGGGATAAGGCGCGAGTCGCGTCCGAAGAGGCGGGCGGTCCGGTTTGTCATTTGGAAAAGAGCGGCGCGTTACGGGATGGGAGGGTTGCTGTGTCCGCCGCGCTTGATCTGCGAGAAGAAGTAGCAGGCTGTGCGAGGGTTTGCGAACCGGTGTGCCCGCCGGGCGACGAGTGTGCGATGGAGTGCGAGTGCGCGAAGGCGGTCAAGGCCCACTCTTCTTCGTCGCAATCCTCTACTTTGACGGCGGCAGGTGCGACAGCTGCGACGGGTTCGGCAGATGCGGTGGATGCGATAGATGCGACGGATGCGACGGATGCGACGGGTGGGAACGCGCTAAACCCTACGAGCGCATGGAACGCTTTGGTAGCGTCAGGCAATGAGGCAGTACGTGGCGGTGATGGTAGCAGGAGCAGCAGTAGCAGCAACAGCACGGTCATCGCTTCTTCCGCGTCGCCCTCTTTCCCTCCGCCTGTCCTCCGCGCGCCATGTGCTCCCGCAGCGCAGCTTTCGCTTGCGGAAGAGGCGGGCGGGGCGCATGAGCGGGAAACAGATGCGCAAGATGCTTACGGTACAACGGCGCTTCGAGATGCGCGGGCGGCGCTGGATTTGGGAGGCGGAGGGGACATGGCTGGTCACGAGGGGGAGGAAGAAGGGGGAGCGGCGGAACGGCAAGCCGGGGAAGTTGTGTGGCGTGTGTTTGGAGCTGTCTGGGTTGCGGAGGAAGGGCGCGTGGGGGAGGATGAGCAAACTTTGGGTGTGGAAAGTTCGTGGCGTGAAAGGCAGCGGGGGTTAAGGAGGACGGCGATGCAGGTTGGCAATGGGGGAGAGAAGCTGACAGAGGGAGAGGGGAGAATTCCATTGAAGAGAGGGGAGAGGAGGGTAGGGAGGGGTGAGGAGAGGCGGAGAGGTATACCGGAAGACGCAGAGGCAGGGGAGGAGGAGGAGGAGGAGGAGGAGGAAGAGGAAGAGAGGGTGGAGGAAAGGGAAGGAGCGGCGGTTCAGAGGTTTAGCAAACGGAGGCATGCGGTTGAAGCCGGGCGCGGTGTTCGGGGATTCAGGCACACGGCAGTGCAGCCATACACTGAAAAGGGGAGTGGAGCGGAGAGGATGCGTGGGAATGTGGAAGGTCAGCCACACCGCGAGAAGCATGCGAGAGGCAAGCGGGTGCGTGTGATCCGGGGGCCCCTGTCACAGCAGCCGCTCTTGGCGAAGTGCCGAGTGGCACTTGCTCACGCACAGGAGGGGAGGAAGGCAGCGAGCATGCGCGTGGGGAAGGGGAATCGCAGTGAGCCAAAGGCAGACGTGGTGGGAGGCGAAAGGGAGGAAGCTGATGATGAGGTGGTGGAGGTGCTTGCAACGAAGGGTGTTGCTGCTACTGCTGCAGCAGCAGCGAGTGAAGGCAGCAATGGTGACAGCCTTTCTGGGAGTGAGAGAGAGAGCAGGAGTGGGAGAGGGAGAGAGAGTGGGACCAGGCACGCCCTGGCTTGCACGCTGGTTGACCCTCTGCTTCTTGCAGCGAACAACCTGTGTGGATCGCCCAAGGACTTTCAGCTGCCACCTGGGCTGGGGACGTGGGCGGGAGGAGGCAGTAGGGAAAAGTGGCGTGCTCAGGAAGTGAGGTGCGCAGGAGAAACGGGTGTGGGGGATGTGCATGGGAGGGGGAGATCTGGGATGGCACGTCGTGCGTTGAGAATGAAGGGTGGATATGGAGGCGTTTGTGATGGGGAGGAGGACAAGGGTAAGGATGTGGGTGGAATGGTGGGTAAGGGGAATGATGAGGAGGTGGAGGTGGTGGAGGAGGAAGAAAAAGAGGAAGGAAAAATGGGGGAGGAGGAGGGGAGGGAGGAGGAGGAGGAGGAAGGGGAGGAGGAGGAGGAAAGGGAGGAGGAAGGGGAGGAGGAGGGGGGGGAGGAGGAGGAGAAAGACGAAGAGGATGAGGTGTTGGTGATTGAAGTGATTGCACTTTCAGACGATGATTCTGATGAGGACGAGGAGTGCGAGGGGCGAGAGGAGGAGCGAGCGGGGGAGCGAGAGGAGGAGCGAGAGGACGCTGCTGCTGCTGCTGCTGCTGATGATGATGATGATGATGTGGTGGAGGTGACAGCAGCGTATTACCAAAAGCGGCAGCAGCAGAAGCAGCAGAGGGGGAAGGTGGTGCTAGTGAAAGAGCCCTATGCACAACACAAGGAAACCAGCACAACTGGCAGTGATGGTGAGGAATGGGAGGACAGTGCAAGCGAGGATATGGCTCAATATGAAGCTGCCGAGTGTTGGAAGTCCGCGCTAGGTTTCAGATCCAGAAAAAGGCTGCGATTGACAGAAAGTGAAGCGCAGATCATGCTTGGTGACAGAGGCAGGCGGCAGAGGCGGGGAACGGAGAGTGGAACATGCTAGCGGAGGATGTGCTGTGGACCATATGATGCGCTGCAGCAGCAGCAGCAGGAGCAGGAGCAGCAGCAGCTCTGGCAAGGGACTGGGAAGGAAGGCATCCACTGCTGGAGAGAAGCAGCAGCAGGTTGGGCTAGGCCTTTCTTGCTTTTGAAGCCACGGAGCTGGCTGGGTGATATTATTGGATGATACATGAGTGCAGGGGAGTACTGGTTTACCTAGGAGGATGCAGCTGGGTTCACCTGAAGAACTAATACATCTGGTCTGGGAGGGAATGCTTTGTTTGTCTGGGTATGCCTGTCAAATACTCGATTGTGCTAACTCAATAAAAGGCAAGGCAATGCCTTATGCATTTACAGCAGAATTATATGCCATAAGGGGATGCATATGGTACAACATTCTGGAAACACAAGCGGAGGTTGGAGCAAGCCCAAGTCAAGCTCTGTAAAAGTTGACATGAGATAAGGAAAATAATATGTGGAAACTATATGGGTTGAGGGGGAAACAATATGTGGGAATATGAGTTCAACCTTCATATGATTGACTTAATGATATTTAAGATATATTGCAAGGGCGATCACTCAACCGACCAGACAACATGTACATAGCTTGTAACGAGTTTTTCATGAGCGGAGCTGGTTCCTCCCTCACCCACAAGCCGAGTTGCGGATCGTTCATTCTCCAATGACGTGCCTATTTGGTCTGACAAGGGACTTTGGAGCATGCCGTACCATACGGCGTTTTGGACCCATGCCCAGCGTATGTTTCCCACCAAAACCAAGCCCGAAGCTGTCTGTCGTGGTCAGATCTGAGCGAGCCGCGCTAGACTTGGGATGTTGATTTGACATTTGCGGCCTGTTGCGCAGGCTACACACCGTGAACACAGGCTCGGAGTGTGTAGCCTCGTTCGACTATTGCCACTCGAAGCTTGTTCCCGCGTCATGTTTACACCCTCTGATCTCGTCCGGTTTGGCCTGGAAGTCTGGTCCGGGAGTCGCCGATGCCTTCGCTTCCAAACCATACCTCTCTCTCCATGCCATGCCATAGTCCCCCGTCAGTCAGAGCTCCCAACACGGCTTTCCTTACTCCCCGCACCTCGCGCTTCGGTCCTGACCCCTGAGGCACACTTCCCCGATTCGGCCCTCCCGACAGCAGTCAATTCCAAAGCAGCAAAAATTCTTCAGCTATCAACTTCCGTGTTCTGATACAGCTTTAGGCCAACGGCGTTGTCCCTACCGCAGTTGCAACGACGCCCAGTGTTGCTGTTCTTATCTTTGAGGGGAACTCGCATCAGGTTCCGTTCCGTTGAGCCGGCCTGGGATCTCGTTGGTTCGCAGGATGGGGTTGCAGGCGCTAGTGAAGGCCTTTCGAGGCGCCACCAACTCTTGGAAGGGCAAGTCGCCTTACACGTCGCCGGGAGGGAATTCGACGCTGACCACGAGCCTCGCGCTCGTCCTCGTCTTCCTCGTCTCCATGTGGCTCTTCACTTCGCCGGTACGCCTTCATTTTTCGAATCTCCCGTTTTTCTTGCAATGGTCCTTGCACACGCAGACGATCCGCATCAACTGAGCGTCGTGGTTGGATGGAGCTCGGTGACATTCGCATGACATGCCTTCTACCGGCTCGTTATGGTATATCCTTCGTATCAGTGTGCTCTCAGATCTTTATTTTCAACTTCCACCCACCCTTTCCCCTTCCGTGCCTTCACCGGAAATCCCGCCTCTTCCGTGCATTCCCGCCACGTCACTCCCTCCACGTCACCCTGCTACGCCACGCCGGCATCGACCACGTGTTCCTCGCCAGGCAAAGAGTCCATCCAACCAATTGCAGCGCATAGCGGACGATGCGGTGTACACGGCGGTGGTGGTGGAGGAGCGGCGCGAGGAGTCCGCGGAGAGGCAGGCGGCGCAGTACGAGGGGGAGAAGGCGCAGGAGGCGCGCGAGCAGGCGAAGGTGGCGGCGGAACTGCAGCAAGTGGAGGAGCGGATAAAGGAGCTGGGCGGTAGCGATGCTGACGTGGAGCGCAAGACCAGCCGCAAGGAGGGTCCTGCTGACGACAGCAAGGTGAGGCTGGCACATCATCAATAATGCTCGAGAATCCTCTAGATAACAGTCAATGGTACTTACGATGTCGCCGTCTGGTGCGCGAGTAGTTGAGCCGTCGTCTTGCCTTCTCCGACGCCTGTTGACCGCCAGCTTCTAAACACCGTCTCTGCGGGCCCGTGTTGCGCGCAGGCGGAGTCGCTGCCGAGCCAAGCGGCGGAGTCGAAGGTGGAGCAGGCGCACGCGGAGACCGAGACCGACACCGAGGTACGCTCTGCGCCCTGCGCTGTGTGCTCTAAGCTTTGCGCTCTGCGCTGTGTGCTCTGCGCAAGCGGCCATGCTCTGTAAGCTAAGCAGCAGAGGCTATGCGGTATGAGCTGCATGTTCAGTCAGAGTCCATGAGGGTGAAGCTAGCGCAAAGTGAAGGGCGACGAGTATCACACATGTAACCTCCCGTAACTCGCGGTGAACGCGCACGCGCTCACACTCCGCATCCCCCACCCTGCATCGCCCGCATCGCCCGCATCCCCCGCATCCCCCTCATACCCGGCGTGTACCGCAGGAAAGCAGCACCGCCGAGAACAGCGACGCGACGGGCGACACTCCCGAGACAGGCGCGGCGAGCAAGGGGGAGGAAGATGACGCGGAGAAGGAGGAGAAGGCGGAGAAGGCGCAAGAGGATGGGGAAGAACGCGGCGAGGAAGCTTCTGCGTCGCGGCCGACGTCGGTGGCGCCGTATCCGCTGTGCGTAGAGCAGAGCGACGACTACATCCCGTGCCTGGACAACGAGAAGGCGCTGAAGCAGCTCAAGAGCACGAGCCACTACGAGCACCGCGAGCGGCACTGCCCCGCCGTGGACGAGGTGCCGCGCTGCGTGCTGCCGCTGCCCGACGGGTACAAGCCGCACATCACGTGGCCCGAGAGCCGCGACCAGGTGAGCCTTGCGCCGTGCGCCGCGTGCGATGAGCGATGAGCGATGAGCGGCGAGTGTTGAATAACATTTCACCTCCGCTCACCTCCGCTCTTCCCCAGCTCCCCCCCACTCCCCACCTTTCCCTCTCCATCTCCCCCTCCCTGCCCAATAAAACCTATTACATCAACTGCCTAAAACCGTAACACCCGCTTAACTCCCTCGCCCTCTCGTTCCTCTCTTCCCCCACCCTGTTCCCCCATCCTCCCCTCGGGTCATCCTCCCCTCCCCGCGCCTCCCCCCTGCTGGTGCTCCCAGATCTGGTACAGCAACGTGCCGAAGCCGTCGTTGGCGTCGTACAAGGCGGACCAGAACTGGGTGAAGGCGGACGGCGACAAGTTCCTCTTCCCGGGCGGCGGCACGCAGTTCAAGTACGGCGCCACGCGCTACATCGAATGGGTGCACGACGTGAGTGCGCGGGGGGGTGGGGGGGGTTGGGGGTTGGGGCGGAGTGGGGCCGCGCTGCGCCGCGTTCGCACGGGAGGGTGGTTGGGGGGGCGGAGTGGGGCCGCGCTGCGCCGCGCTCGCACGGGAGGGTGGTTGGGGGGGTGGAGTGGGGGGGAAAAATTTTGGGGTGGGGGGGAAGGACTTGAATGATGAAAGGGTGGGGATGGGTGGGGATGTGAAGACGTCGAGGTAGACGCTGAAGTCGGAGCGTGCAAAGATACGGGCGAGATTTCGAAAAGAAAATGGCGCCTCGAGCGCGCGAGCCTCAAGGCGGCTCAAACAACGCCCCCCACAATTCCTCGCCTACCCCTTAACTCCCCTTAAATTCCTAGCGCGTCCCGTTTCGCCCACTTACGCCGTCTCCCCCCTCGTCGCGCCCCTCCCCTCTCGTCGCCTCCTCCCCCGCCCTTCCCCCCGCAGGTGTGTCCGGAGCTGGCGTGGGGCAAGCACGTGCGCGTGGTGCTGGACATGGGGTGCGGCGTGGCGAGCTTCGGCGCGTACCTGGACGCGTTCGACGTGCGCGTGATGTCCGTGGCGCCCAAGGACGAGCACGACGCGCAGATCCAGTTCGCGCTCGAGCGCGGCGTGAGCGCGCTCGTCGGCGTCATGGGCACGCAGCGCCAGCCGTACCCCGCGAACTCGTTCGACGCGGTCCACTGCGCGCGCTGCCGCGTGCCGTGGCACATCGAGGGCGGGAAACTGCTGCTGGAGCTCAACCGGCTGATCCGTCCCGGCGGGTATTTCATCTGGTCCGCCACGCCGCTGTGCCTGCACTGCTCCGCCAAGGAGCCTGATGACAAGGAGATCTGGAGCGGTGAGTCGCGCGGTTTGGAGCGGTGGGTGGGGGTGCAGGGGAGTGGTGGGTAGACCCGGGCGCGATGGCTAGGGGTTTAGTCTGGAGCGGAGAATCCCGGGGTTTGGCACGGTAGGTGGGTTAGTCTCGTCGCGTCGCGTCGCCCGCCAGTGCCAGTGCAGCGCGCTGTGTTCCCCCTCCCACGTGGTTGATCCATCCGCACTTGAGCGATGCGCGGACGAACAGCTTGTGCTGGAAGCAAGACCAATCCCCCTCTGTGCATCCATCCCCTCTCTTTCTCTCCACCCCACCTCCCTCCCACCCCCCTCGCCCCTGTGTATCCCGCGCCTTTTCCCCCCTCTCCGCCCGCCAGCGATGCGCAAGCCGACGAAGAACATGTGCTGGAAGCGGCACTAATAGTCCATCCCCTCTTTCCGCACCTTCCCCCAACTCCACCCCACCCCACCTCCCCCCCCATCCTGCCCCTTATCCTCCCCTCTCCGCCCGTCAGCGATGCGCAAGCTGACGAAGAACATGTGCTGGAAGCGGCTGACGAAGAAGGTGCACCGCGAGTTTGGCATCGGCGTGGCCGTGTGGCAGAAGCCGCTCGACAACGAGTGCTACGACGCGCGCCCGCGCAAGACCATCCCGCCCATGTGCCCCGACGGCAACCGCGCGGACGCCGCCTGGTGAGTGCACGACGGCGGGGTGCGGTGTGGTGTGGTGCGGTGGGGTTGTTTGTGGGTTGTGATGGGGGCTGTGTCGAGGGGCAGTGCGGTGAGGTTGCCACTTTCGCCACCACTTGGCAGCTAGAGCGGTAAGGCAGTGCCCGTAGCGCGTCGCCTCTCGTTTTTACCATGCAGCCCGAACATGTTGCACTTCACCTGTTCGCCACCCTCGCACTTTCCCTTCCCAAATTTCTCCCCTCGCCGCCGTCCCTTCTCTGATATCCCCGCTCTCCTCTCCCCTCTCACCTCGCCCATCCCCTATTTCCCTTTCCCGACCCCGTTCCCCGTTCCCCTTTCCCCTTTCCCCGTTTCCTTTTTCCCTTCCCGTCCCCTCCCCCACCAGGTACGAGCCAATGGAGGCGTGCATGCACCGCATACCCTCCGCCAAGGCGCTCGTCTCGTGGCCCGCGGAGGGGCGCAACCGACTGGTGACCGCGCCCGCGCGCATGGCGGAGGTGGCGCGCGGGCTGTTTGGCAAGGCGGGCCCCGCGGACTTTGACGCGGACACTGAGTTCTGGGAGCGCGAGACCAAGCGCTACTCGCGCCACCTCAACATGGACTGGACGACGGTGCGGAACGTCATGGACATGGACGCGCACTATGGCGGGTGAGTGCGGTGGTGTGCGGTGCTGGGGGTTGGTGCAGGGTGGGGTGCGGTGGTGGAGGGTTCTGTGGGGTCCTGTGGTGATGGAAATGCGGGCGTTACGACGGGTTTGTGGGTGGGGGATGTGGAGCTTTGGGGGTGACCGCAAAGCGGTGTGTGCGTGAGTGGGCATGGTGCTTTGATGGCGCTGTTGTGAATGGCGGTTTCACCAAACATGTTTGGCAAGTGGGGCCCACAGCACATGGATGGGGGCATGTGCTGCGTGGTGATGGTGCTGGGGGACAGCATGGCGTTGAGTGGAGCACCTCTGCGAGAGATACGAGGAGAGGAAACAAGCCCATAGGCCATGGCCATGCACCTTGCACCTTGCCTGCTCTTCCCACCCACTGCTCTCCCTCCCTCCCCCGACCTCTCCTTCTGAAACCTTTCTGCTCCCCTCTGCGCTCTCTCTTTCTCGCCCCTGCCCCCCGACAAACGCTTTCGCTCTTTCTCCCTGGCAGATTCGGCGCGGGCATTTCCGACAAGCCGCTGTGGACCATGAATGTAGTCCCAGTTGGGAACGCGAGTGAGAGTGTGGGGCTGGACACGCTGCCCATCGTGTTTGACCGCGGGCTGCTGGGCGCGTACCACGACTGGTGCGAGGCCTTCAACACCTACCCGCGCACCTTGGTACGACCTGCTTCACGCTGACCGCCTGCTGGGGAAGATGATGCAAGGGAGCAGGTGCGGTGTGGTGCGGTGCGGTGTGGCGCGTGAGGGTCTGTGGTTGTGTGTGCTGGGTGAGACTGCTGCTGGGGTGCTGGGTGAGAGTTGCTTCAGCTGTGGTGGTTTGAGCTTGGGCTGGTGATGGGCAGGCCGCATGGTGCGTGCAGCCTATGGGGTGCATCGTGCCATGGTGCCATCCTGTATGCGCACTCTCCCGTGCCCACTCTCATATGCGCACTCTCAGGTGCGACGTGGAGGCGGTGATGCTAGAGATGGACCGCATTCTACGCCCTATGGGGGTATGTCATGACGCATCGCCCATCGCCCCTGTTCTTACTCCCTCTCCCCATGCCTTCCGGTGTTGCCTTCCCATGCCCGTGCGCACACTCTCAGGTGTGACGTGGAGGCAGTGATGCTAGAGATGGACCGCATTCTGCGCCCCATGGGGTACGTGATCATCCGCGACACGGCGCCGCACCTGCCGCGCATCGAGGCCATTGCGAAGCAGCTGCACTGGGAGGTGAAGAAGGCGTTCCGGCGCCCCGGCAGCTCGGTGATCAGTTTCCAGAAGACCATGTGGCGCCCCGTTGCTGCTTAGACGCGAGGCGCGGGTGAGGGGGCCGGTGGAGCGGCGGCAGGTTGAGGAGGGGTTCAAAACCAGATATGCATGCACCCACACTTGTGCTGTTTGAGATGGGGCCTTCGGATGTGCTTGTGCTTTGTGCAATGCTTTCTGTAGAAAGGGCTACACAGTTGCTAGCATGATTAGCATGCGAAGGCATATTTCACAGCGTCTTGGCCGTTTTACTGGGAGACACAGTGCATGCTTTCTGCTGGCTTCTAGTTAAAAAATTGCTAGTTAGTGCATACCCTTTTCAATGTTAGGTAGAATATTTGACCTGCTAGGGAGCTGTAATGATCTGATGCAAGAAAGTCAAGGTACCGTAATCACCCGGACATACCACCCGCCGAAATTGAAGACCCCCCGGGTGGCTTGTGCGGGGTGGGTGCTATAGCGGACCTCGTTTCTACTATACCCCCCTTTTGGGGTGATTTTCTATTACCCCCCCCCCCCCCCCTCACAAAGTTTCTATTATATTTGTTAGCGAGTACTGCAGAACATCGCGGAAATCACTTACTCGATGAAACTACGGTACATGGTAATTTCGGGCTGTCAGAATGTGATATTTGTCTAGCCTGCAGTGGGGTACTTTATCGCAAGTATACCCCAAATTAAGGTTTACTACATGTACTCAACTTCCTACTAGTGCAAACCCTCTTTTCTGTTCTAAACTTCTGCCTACTGTTTTGACATGCTATCAGAACAGGTCGACTCTCCCTGGTCGATCCTGTAGACGGGCCCACAGTTAGCTTCCACTGCTGTTCTACCGATCACGCGCCTCGGGCGCGCGACGTCTTCTGCTTGCCGCGCGCCCTGCGCGCGTGGCGTTTGAGCGCGCGGCGGTTTTCTGCCCGCCACGCGCTCGGGGCGCGTGGCGGTTTCCTGCCCGCCGCGCGCCCCGGGCGCGCGCGGCGGTTTTGTAGCCCGTCGCGGCGCCTCGGGGGCCCGCGCGCCGTCCCCTCCCGTCATCCGTCGCGGCGCCCTGGGGGCCCGCGCGTCGCCCCCCGTCGCCCGTCGCGGCGCCCTGGGGGCCCGCGCGCTGCCCCCTCCCGTTGCGCGTCGCGGCGCCCTGGGGGCCCGCGCGCCGCCCTGCCCGTCGCCCGTCGAAGCGCCCCAGGGATCCGCGCGCCGCCCCGCTTCCGCTCGCACGCCGCCCCAGCTGCTGCCCGTATATCTGCCCCGCACCGTGCGCGTGCCGCCTGCGTTTAGGGTATGGGGGTGGCGAGTATGGGGGTGGCGGATGTGTGAACCGTCCCCTACTCCTCCTCCTCCTCCGTCTCCCACTGCTACAGCTGTCAAATGATATATATGTGTGATACATATTGGTAGGCTGTAGTGGGGTAGATGTTATAGGGGATAATTCCTTAGGGTTGTGTTACTTGTAAAATTTCTCTCGATAGTGAACCTCACCTTGCCTAGCTATCTCAACATGGCATCTAGAGCAATGGTCCTAAGGACCTAAGATTGGGGCCCACCTACTCATGAGTTACTTTCCCTACAGCTATACCTACGTGCCTACCTTGCCTGCTGCCCGCGCGCGCCTCGGCTGCATGCGCGCGTGCATTTTTTTTTTAGCGCGCCCCGCTGCCTTAGCCGCCCGCGTGCTCGCTGCTGTCACGCGCAGCTCGGCGCCGCGCGCAGCCCGCCGCCACGCGCGACCCGCCGCCGCGTGCAGCCAGTAGCCACGCGCAGCCCGCAGCCGCACGCAGCCCGTCGCCGCGCGCAGCCCGCAGCCGCACGCAGCCCGTCGCCGCGCACAGCCAGCTGCCACGCACAGCCCGCAGCCGCGCGCAGCCCGCTGCCGCGCGCAGCCCGCAGCAGCGCGTGCCCTGCCCTGCCTGTGCGCCACTGCCTCGACCTGAGCGCTTAGCCGCCCGTGAGTCGTGCGCTTACCTGCCTTACGCGCGGCCTGTCACAGAACTGCGTGCTTCCTTACCTGCTACAGTTGCCTGCTGCCTGAGCCTGCTGCCTGAACCTGCAGTCTTTGCCTGCTGCCTGAGCCTGCTGCCTGAGCCTGCTGCCTGAGCCTGCTACCTGAGCCTGCTGCCTGAGCCTGCTGCCTGAGCCTGCTGCCTGAGCCTGCTGCCTGAGCCTGCTGCCTGAGCCTGCTGCCTGAGCCTGCTACCTGAGCCTGCTGCCTGAGCCTGCTGCCTGAGCCTGCTACTTTTGCCTGCGCTACAACCATGGCGACCCTTACTGTTCTCGCCTTTGAGCCTGACGGCCGCCCCATCGAGTTTGACACCTGGCTTAGTGACCTGCGCCTTTATCTTATGACTGACGTCGCAGACGGAGTGTCACTGCTAGCCTATGTGACCGGCACTGTCCCTACTCCTGCTGAGACTGCTCCTGCCCCTGAACGAGCACAGTGGGAGCTCCGCGATGCTGTCGCGCGCCTTGTTATTCGCAATCACCTACCGATCTCTGAGCGCGCGCATTTCAACCAGCTTAAGACTGCTAAGACGCTGTATGATGCTGTCGTTGCCCGCTATTCCGCCCCGACCACAGCCACCGTTGGTAGTCTCATCCTGCCTTACCTGTTCCCAGACTTAGCCTCGTTTCACACTGCTGCCGACCTTATCACTCACCTCCGCGCTAGTGACGCCCGCTTTCGAGCCGCTCTTACCAACGAGTTCCTCGCCACGAACACCCCCCCGCTGTACTTCACCCTCTACATCCTCGTCACCCGCCTCCCTGACACTCTTCGCTCTGTCAGGGATTACTTCCTTGCCAAGGATCCTCCAACTATCACTCTGGACGACTTCGAGCAGCAGCTGGTCGCAGCAGAGAAGAACATCCTCGCTGTCGGTGCTGCTCGTGGCACTCCCCGCACTCCCCTCTTTGAGGGGTGCTCCCCCTCCCCTCTTGACCCCTCCTACGCCTCTGCTGCTACTGCTGTCGACTTCCTCGGTGCGGAGAAGGTCGCAGCGGCTTCCGCTCCTGGTGGGAAGCGTGGTGGTGGCAGGGGCGGCAAGGGTGGCAGGGGTGGCGGAGGTGGCGGTGGAGGGAGCGGTGGTGGAGGCGGCGGGGGTGGTGGAGGTGGTGGGGGTGGCCGTGGGGGTGGAGGCGGTGGGTGGGGTGGCGGCAGGACCGGGGGCGGTGGAGGCGGCGGCGGCGGTGGTGGGGGAGGAGGCAGCGGCAGTGGCGGTGGAGGTGGGAGTGGGGGTGGATCTGGCCAGAAGGGTGGCCAGCAGCAGCAGCAGCAGCAACAGCCACAGCAGCAGCAGCAGCTTCCTCCCCTCACCTCCCAGCAGCTTCCTCCCCTCACCTCCCAGCAGCTCAATGACTGGTATGCTGGGCGTGGGGCGTCTCGGGGTTCTGACCGCTGCCCCTATGTCATTCGTACTGGCCCCCGCAAGGGTCGCCCCTGCAACGGTTTTCACACTGAGTATCGTTGTTTTGCTAGGCTTAGTGACGCCTGGCGTACTAAGTATCCTGATGCTACTGAGTTCCCCAACTGGGCAGAGCTGCTTAGGCGTGATGTGCCTATCTTTGATCTGGACTATGATGTTATTCTTGCTGCCATGTATGCATTGACTGTTAGTGCTGAGGGTGACTGCTACTTGTGTGTGCCGCCTGACCCCGGTATAAGGACTGCAGCCCTAGGTGCTAGTGAGTCTGCTCCCCTTGGTACTGCGTCGGCTCAGGCCTTGCACACGTTTACACTTGACTCTGGTGCTTCCCGCTGTTTCTTTCGCGATAGCACCACCGTCACTCCGCTCCCTGCACCTGTCCCTGTCTCCCTGGCTGACCCCTCTGGGGGCCCAGTGCTTGCACGCGGCACGACTGTGCTCCCGTGCCCGGCGGTCCCGTCTGGTGAGCTGTCAGGTCTCCTCGTTCCCTCGTTCTCTACGAACCTGGTGAGCAACGCCGTCCTCCAGGATCACTGGGTTGACACCTGGACTCCTGGAGGGCAGCGTGTGGCGATCTGTACGTGCTCCAAGACTGGCCGCCACCTGGCCACGTTCACTCGTGAGCCGGGGTCCAGTCTGTACACCCTCACCACTGTTTCACGCTCCGCTCCTTTGTCTCCGCAGCTGTACGCGTCTGCTCAGGTAGCTACCCAGTGTGAGTGCCGCCGCCTGTCGCACGACACGCTCCTGTGGCACCACCGCCTTGGTCACCCCTCCCTGCCTCGCCTTCGTAGCATGCACTCTCGCTCTCTGGTCTCTGGGCTTCCCAGGTCTCTGCCTGCCCTACCTCCCTCGCCTGCGCCGCCCTGCATTCCCTGCGTCGAGGGGCGGCAGCGCGCCGCTCCTCACTCCTCCTCGTTTCCTCCCACAGAGGCTCCCCTGCAGACGCTTCACCTGGACGTGTGGGGCCCAGCCCGCGTCCAGGGACAGGGCCGTGAGCGGTACTTTCTGCTGGTTGTCGACGACTTCACGCGTTACACCACGGTCTTCCCCTTGCGCAGCAAGGGAGACGTCCCTGCTGTTTTGATCCCCTGGATCCGCGCTGTGCGTCTCCAGCTCCGCGAGCGGTTCGAGCGGGACTTTCCTGTCCTGCGTCTGCACTCTGACAGAGGTGGTGAGTTCTCCTCTGACCTCTTGGCAGCCTTCTGTGCGGAGCACGGCATCACCCAGTCGTTCACGCTTCCGGCCTCTCCGCAACAGAATGGGGTTGCTGAGCGCCGCATTGGCTTAGTCATGGAGGTCGCTCGTACCTCCATGATCCATGCGGCGGCTCCCCATTTTCTGTGGCCGTTCGCGGTCCGGTACGCCGCGCATCAGCTCAACCTCTGGCCCCGTGTCTCCTTGCCGGAGACCTCGCCCACACTGCTGTGGACGGGGGAGGTTGGCGATGTGTCGCGTTTCCGGGTCTGGGGTGCTCGTGCCTTTGTCCGCGATCTCACCGCGGACAAGCTCTCTGCTCGCGCCATTCCCTGCGTCTTCCTTGGTTTTCCTCCTGACGCGCCTGGCTGGCAGTTTTACGACCCCACCTCGCACCGTGTCTTTGCGTCTCAGGACGTCACCTTTGACGAGTCTGTTCCCTTCTACCGTCTCTTTCCCTACCGCACTGTCTCTCGCCCCCCCCCGCCGCTCTTTCTCGCTCCAGGTCCTCCCCAGGTAGACCCCCTCCCCGCGCCAGGTCCTGCTCCTTCAGGTGTTTCTCAGGTAGACCCTCCGGTACCTGCGCCTGTTGAGGTCATTGGTGACTTAGGTACTGCTGGAGGTGGTCCTGCTCGGGGTGCTGTCTCTGGGGGTGCTGAGCCTGGGGGTGCGGAGCCTGAGCGAGAGGCGCCTAGAGGTGCTGAGCCTGGGGGTGCGGAGTCTGGGGATGCCGTGCCTGCGCGTGAGGAGCCTGGCGGTGCTGAGCTTGGGGGTGTCGAGTCTGAGGGTGCTGTGCCTGCGCGTGAGGAGCCTGGAGGTGCTGAGCTTGCGGGTGCCGAGTCTGCGGGTACTGAGCCTACGCGTGAGGAGCCTGGGGGTGCTGGCGCTGGAGGTTCTGGAGCAGCTGGGGGTGCTGGCGCTGAGGGTTCTGAGTCTGCTGTTGCGCGGTCTCCTTGGAGTAGCCGCCTTCGTCCACGTGTGCCTCTCACCCCACAGCAGCTGCAGGACTGGTACGGTCACCGTCAGCGTCGCGCTGCTGGAGCTAGGAGTGGTGCTGGACCTTTGTCTACTGGAGGTGCTGGAGTCGCTGGTTCTGGAGGTACTCGTACTGGAGACACTGAGGCTGGAGACCCTGGGACTGGAGGTGCTGGCTCTGGGGGTGCTGCTGCTGGTGACACTGAGGCTGGAGACCCTGGGACTGGGGGTGCTGGTTCTGGGGGTGCTACTGCTGGAGACACAGGGGCTGGAGACCCTGGGACTGGAGGTGACGACTCTGGGACTGGAGCTTCTGGAGCTGCTGGAGGTTCTGGAGCTGCTGGAGGTACTGGAGCTGCTGGGGGTACTGGAGCTGCTGGAGCTGCCGGTACTGATGCAGCTGCGCCGACACGACTGTTCTTCGCTCCGCCGTCTCCGTCGTCTCTGCCGCCGTCTGACTCTGTTCTTCGTCAGGTTCTTACTCTCCCGTCGTCTACTGGTCTTCCGTTACAGCCTGGCTCACCGCTGCCTGCTCCTTCTCCTTACACTGAGCAGACTGGTAGTCCTGCTGAGCGTCGTGAGCCTGTGTCGCGTCCTGTCTCGCCTGCTCGTCCCGGTCGTCGTGTTCCTCGTTCGCGTCAGCAGGCTGTCCCCAGCACACACCTCGTAGTTCGTCGTCCTTCCTCTGCTCTGCAGCCTGTTCCTCTTCCGTCTCCTCCTGCGTCCTCTCTACCTGACGTTCCGGACCCTGAGTCTGACCGGTTTCGTGCTGAGCACCCTACTGTCACGCGTCTGCTAGCCACTGTTGTCACTGACCCGTCGTTTGAGTCTACTGCTGCGTCTGCTCTTGTCGCTGAGCTTGTTGACTTTGCTGCTGCCTGTCGTCTAGACTACGCCGCCAGTCTTGTTGCTGAGTCTGCGCCTGTCTGTCCTCCGTCCGTCGGGGGTGAGTGTGCTCTTAGCACGGACGTCCTTGAGGACAGGCAGGAGGAGTTCCAGTGTCTTGCTGCTGCTTTACCTCATCTTGTGTCCTCGCTACTTGCCCCTGAGGGAGACCCGGATGCACCAGACATCCCGACTCCGCGCTCTTACGCAGAGGCGATAGAGAGTCCCTACTCCTCTCAGTGGCAGGCAGCCATGGACGCAGAGATGGCTTCCTGGAAGTCCACAGGCACCTATGTCGACGAGGTTCCCCCACCTGGGGCGAACATCGTCAGTGTCATGTGGATTTTCAGGGTGAAGCGGCCGCCGGGTTCTCCGCCTGTCTTCAAGGCGCGTTACGTGGCTCGAGGCTTCAGTCAGCGAGAGGGAGTTGACTTCTTCCATACCTTCTCCCCCACCCCGAAGATGACCACTCTTCGGGTGCTGCTGCACGTTGCTGCTCACCGTGACTACGAGCTTCACTCTCTTGACTTCAGCACAGCTTTCTTACAGGGCAGCCTGCACGAGGAGATCTGGCTGCGCCGCCCCCCGGGCTTCACTGGGTCGTTCCCTCCTGGCACCCAGTGGAGCCTCCGACGGCCGGTCTACGGTCTCCGCCAGGCGCCACGTGAGTGGCACGACACACTGAGGACGACACTTGCGGCTCTTGGGTTTGCGCCTTCTACTGCTGACCCGTCGCTGTTTCTGCGCACAGACACTTCACTGCCGCCGTTCTACATCCTCGTGTACGTCGACGACTTGGTTTTTGCCACTGCTGACACTGAGGCTCTCGCCCACGTGAAGTCGGAGCTACAGAAGAGACACACGTGCACTGACTTGGGTGAGCTGCGCAGCTACCTTGGCTTGCAGATCACCCGGGACAGAGCACGCCGCACCATCACCTTGACTCAGTCACACATGGTGCAGCAGGTCCTTCAGCGCTTCGGCTTCACCTGGTCTTCAGCACAGGCCACTCCTCTGGCTACAGGTCACACGCTCTCAGCTCCACCTTCGGACGAGTCCGTAGAGCCGAGTGGTCCTTACCCAGAGCTAGTCGGCTGCCTCATGTACCTGATGACTTGCACTCGACCTGACCTCGCGTACCCTCTTGGTCTCCTCGCTCGCTACGTGGCTCCTGGTCGACACCGACCTGAGCACATGGCTGCTGCTAAGAGGGTACTGCGCTACTTGTGCAGCACATCAGGCATGGGGCTAGTGCTTGGAGGGACGAGCCCAGTTGTCCTCACTGGGCACTCAGACGCTTCTTGGGTTGACGACCTGGCTACTCAGCGGTCGTCACAGGGTTACACCTTCAGCCTTGGCTCTGGTTCAGTTTCGTGGCGTTCTACACGCTCGTCTTCAGTTCTCGGCTCCAGTTGTGAGGCTGAGATCTACGCCACCGCCATGGCTGCACAGGAGTTACGCTGGCTCACCTACCTGCTGACTGACTTGGGAGAGCAGCCTCGTTCTCCTCCAGTGCTGTACGTTGACAACAAGGCCGCCATTGCCTTGTGTGAGGAGCACAGACTGGAGCACAGAACGAAGCACATTGCTCTGCGTTACTTCCTGGCTCGAGAGTTGCAGCAGCGAGGCCAGCTTTGTCTTCGTTACGTGGCCACTCGGGCCAACACTGCTGATATATTCACCAAGGCACTTCCGTCTGGTGATCATCAGCGCTTTTGTACTCTGTTAGGCCTTGTGCCTACGCTTCCACACTTGCTGTAGTCTTTGCTTGTACTGTGATCTATATACATATATACCTGCATGCTGGCTCTTGCTAGGTAGCTCGACACTGTACTGTCATTGCTGCATATATATCTCTGCATGTGAACTGGCCTTGTGGCCATTTTCTTGTGCTCAGAATGTGTGGTGACGTTGTGATCCACCCTGAGCTTGTTTTGTTTCTCTTGACTGGTCTTGTGACCCATTGCTCTCCCCCACTTTGCCTATGGGGGTGTGTCAAATGATATATATGTGTGATACATATTGGTAGGCTGTAGTGGGGTAGATGTTATAGGGGATAATTCCTTAGGGTTGTGTTACTTGTAAAATTTCTCTCGATAGTCAACTTCACCTTGCCTAGCTATCTCAACAACAGCTGCCGCCGCGGAGGGGGGTGGATGTGTGGGAGCCGAGGGAGTGGCGCTATGGGGGTGCTGTGGGATTGGCGCTAGGGGTGCAGCAGGGGGTGTGTGAAAAGGGGATTGGGACAGTTGGGGGAGGTTGAGCGGAGGTAGCCGTCGTGACGTCAGCAGCGCCAGTAGTTCGGGGCCTTTGCCATTGGTAGCCCAGCGAGCCTGCTGCGCCAGTCGCCCGTGGGTCAGTTGCTCCTGCTGCTCGACTTAGCGCAGAGGCAGTTACTCCTGTAGTCCGGGGCCCTTGCCATCGATAGCCACCGTGCGCGCCGCTCCTGTTGCCCGTGTGTATGCGGCTTCAGCCGTCGCCTCCTATCTCCTCTCACAGTCCCTCCTCCTCCTCACTTGCCCACTATGACTGTCTCTAGCTTTGCCTGTACTTGTGAACCTGCTCTATAACTGCTTGTTGTGCTGATTATACCCCACTTTGACTATGGGGGTGTGTCAGAATGTGATATTTGTCTAGCCTGCAGTGGGGTACTCTATAGCAAGTATTGTTAGAATATATCTGTAACTGCCTGTAGCTGTAGTTTAGTGTAGTTATTATAAACTGTTGGTGGTGCACCTTCTTTGCATGCTTTGTTTGCTATTTGTACCTCGCTCAATAGTGAACTCATCCTCTTTGGCTAAACTCTCTCGACATGTTCTTCTCCTAAGCCTCTTCCTACCCCAAACCCTAGTATTAACTTAATCTACTATTCTGACATGGTATTTAGAGCTAGGTCGTCCTAAGACCTACTCTTTTTTTTTTTCCCATGGGCCCACCACGTATCCCCCCGCTCATGGCGCTCGTCACGCCCCCCTTCGCGACCGTAGTTACGACGGTTGCAACGGTTGCGACCGTCGAAACGGTCTCGGCAGCGAGCTGCGCGACGGCGTCGGATGCGGCCTCGTTTCGGCCCCCCGTCAGCGCCCTGCGCGTCCGCGCTTCCTACGCCCTGCTCGTCCCGTCCGTCGCGCCCGTTGCGCCCTGCTCGTCGCGCGCATCGCCTGCCCCGCCCCGTTCTGTCACGAACACAGCAGCAGCCACGCGCATTGCTGCGCGCAGCCGCGTACGACCGTGCAGGCTGCCCTGTAAGAAAGCTGTGCTGAAGTCAAGAGACTGAAGCTCGTAGTCACGGTGAGCAGCAACATGCAGCAGCACCCGAAGAGTGGTCATCTTCGGGGTGGGGGAGAAGGTCTGGAAGAAGTCAACTCCCTCTCGCTGACTGAAGCCTCGAGCTACGTAACGCGCCTTGAAGACAGGCGGAGAACCCGGCGGCCGCTTCACCCTGAAAATCCACATGCCACTGACGATGTTCGCCCCAGGTGGGGGAACCTCGTCAACGTAGGTGCCTGTGGACTTCCAGGAAGCCATCTCTGCGTCCATGGCTGCCTGCCACTGAGAGGAGTAGGGACCCTCTATCGCCTCTGCGTAAGAGCGCGGGGTCGGGATGTCTGGTGCATCCGGGTCTCCCTCAGGGGCAAGTAGTGAGGACACAAGATGAGGTAAAGCAGCAGCAAGACACTGGAACTCCTCCTGCCTGTCCTCAAGGACGTCCGTGCTAAGAGCACACTCACCCCCGACAGACGGAGGACAGACAGACTCAGACTCAGTAACAAGACTGGCGGCGTAGTCTAGACGACAGGCTGCAGCAAAGTCAACAAGCTCAGCGACCAAGGCAGACGCAGCAGTAGACTCAAACGACGGGTCAGTGACAATAGTGGCTAGGAGACGCGTGACAGTAGGGTGCTCAGTACGAAACCGGTCAGACTCAGGGTCCGGAACGGCAGGCAGAGAGGACGCAGGAGGAGACGGCAGAGGAACAGGCGGCGGAGCAGAGGAAGGACAACGGACTACGAGGTGTGCGCCGGGGACAGCCGGCTGACGCGAACGAGGATCACGACAACCGGTACGACCAGGACGAACAGGCGAAACAGGACGCGACGCAGGCTCACGACGCTCAGCAGGACTACCAGTCAGCTCAGCGTAAGGAGAAGGAGCAGGCAGCGGTGAGCCAGACTGTAACGGAAGACCAGTAGACGACGGAAGAGTAAGAACCTGACGAAGAACAGAGGCAGACGGCGGCAGAGACGACGGAGACGGCGGAGCGAAGAACAGTCGTGTCGGCGCAGCTGCACCAGTACCAGCAGCTCCAGCAGCTCCAGTGCCTCCAGCAGCTCCAGTACCTCCAGCAGCTCCAGTACCTCCAGGCCCAGAGCCGACACCTCGAGTCCCAGGGTCTCCAACCTCTGTGTCTCCAGCAGCAGCACCCCCAGAACCAGCACCTCCAGCTCCAGGGTCTCCAACCTCAGTGTCTCCAGCAGCAGCACCCCCAGAGCCAGCACCTCCAGTCCCAGGGTCTCCAGCCTCAGTGTCTCCAGCACGAGCCCCTCCAGAACCAGCAACTCCAGCACCTCCAGTAGACTCCGAGCTCCAGCAGCGCGACGCTGACGGTGACCGTACCAGTCCTGCAGCTGCTGTGGGGTGAGAGGCACACGTGGACGAAGGCGGCCACTCCAAGGAGACCGCGCAACAGCAGACTCAGAACCCTCAGCGCCCGCACCCCCAACGGCTCCAGAACCTCCGGTGTCAGTACCCTCAGCACCAGTACCTCCAGCGGCTCCAGAACCTCCAGCTCCAGCGTCACCAGTACTAGGCCCTCCAGCAGCTCCCGAACCTCCAGCGCCAGCACCCTCAGTAGCTCCAGAACCTCCAGCGTCAGTACCGCCAAGCTCAGCACCCCCAGACCCCTCACACTCAGGCTCAGCACCACCAGGCTCTACACCCTCAAGCTCCGCACCCGCAGGCTCAGTACCCCCAGGCTCAGCACCCCCAGGCTCCGCACCCCTAGGCTCAGCACCCCCAGAAGTAGCACCCCGAGCAGGACCACTCTCAGTAGGACCTGAGTCACCAGTGACCTCAACCGGCACAGTCAAGGGAGGAGGGTCTACCTGAGAAACACCTGAAGGAGCAGGACCGGGAGCGGGGAGGGGGTCTACCTGGGGAGCACCTGGAGCGAGGAAGAGCGGCGGGGGGGGGAGCGAGGCAGTGCGGTAGGGGAAGAGACGGTAAAAGGGAACCGACTCGTCGAACGTGACGTCCTGAGACGCAAAGACACGGCGCGAGGTGGGGTGGTAAAACTGCCAACCAGGCGCGTCAGGGACAAAGCCAAGGAAGACACAGGGAACAGCGCGGGCGGAGAGCTTGTCCGCGGTGGTATCGCGGACAAAGGCACGAGCACCCCAGACCCGGAAACGCGACGCATCGCCAACCTTCCCCGTCCACATCAGTGTGGGCGAGGTCTCCGGCAAGGAGACACGGGGCCAGAGGTTGAGCTGATGCGCGGCGTACCGGACCGCAAACGGCCACAGAAAATGGGGGGCAGCCGCATGGATCAGGGAGGTACGAGCGACCTCCATGACTAAGCCAATGCGGCGCTCAGCAACCCCATTCTGCTGCGGAGAGGCCGGAAGCGTGAACGACTGGGCGATGCCGTGCTCCGCACAGTAGGCTGCCAAGAGGTTGGAGGAGAACTCACCACCTCTGTCAGAGTGCAGACGCAGGACAGGAAAGTCCGACCGGAACCGCTCGCGGAGCTGGAGACGAACTGCGCGGATCCAGGGGATCAAAACAGCAGGGACATCCGCCTTGCTCCGCAAGGGGAAGACCGTGGTGTAACGCGTGTAGTCGTCGACAACCAGCAGGAAGTACCGCTCGTGGCCCTGTCCCTGGACGCGGGCTGGGCCCCACACGTCCAGGTGGAGCGTCTGCAGTGGAGCCTCTGTGGGAGGAAACGAGGAGGAGTGAGGAGCGGCGTGCTGCCGCCCCTCGACACAAGGAATGCAGGGCGGCGCAGGCGAGGGAGGGAGGGCAGGCAGAGACCTGGGGAGACCAGAGACCAGGGAGCGAGAGTGCATGCTACGCAGGCGAGGCAAGGAGGGGTGACCAAGGCGGTGGTGCCACAGGAGAGTGTCGTGCGACAAAGCGCGACACTCGCAGGGGGCCGCCTGCTGACCAGACGTAGACGCAGACGCAGCTACCTGAGGGGACTCAGTGGTCAGTGTGTACAGACTCGAGCCAGGTGCACGGGTGAACGTGGCCAAGTGCCGGCCCGTCCTAGCACACGTACAGTGAGTCACTCGCTGACTCGCAGGAGTGAACTGGTGAACCCCCCCATCCTGGAGGTCAGCTCCACTCACCAAGTTCGTAGAGAACGAGGGGAGGTAAAGACCTGACAGGAAGCCAGACGGGACGGCCGGACACGGCAGAACCGTGGAGTGGTGGGCAATGACTGGACCCCCAGAGGGGTCCGCCAGGGAGACCGGGACTGGCCGACTGAGCGGCGTGAGTGCGGTGCAGTCGCGAAAGAAGGAGCGGGAAGCTCCTGAGTCAAGGGTGAAGGTGTGCGAGACCGCAGTGGGCGCAGTACCAGAGAGAGCAGAGTCACCAGCACCTGAAGCCACGGCCTCACCAGTACCTAGAGCAGTAGACGTACTAGCACCGAGAGCAGCAGCCTCACCAGCACCTAGAGCAGGAGACGCACTAGCACCTAGGGCAGCAGCCTCACCAGGGTCAGGCGGTACGCACAGGTAACAGGCACGGTCAGCACTAGTAGACAAGGCATACATGGCAGTGAGAATAGCATCATAGTCAAGCGCAAAGATATCTACCCTCTGTCCATGCAGCTCCAGCCAGGTGGGGAGCTCAGCCTCGTCGCCAAACACTGTGCGCCAGGCGTCGCTCAGACGGGCGAAGCAGCGGGACTGTGTGTGACCAAGCGTCCCACAAGGCTGACCAGTCCTAGCACCTGTGCGAATGACGTACGGGCAGCGAACTGTACGTGTAGACCTGCTACACTGAGCGTACCACTCCTGGAGCTGCCGAGGCATAAGTGTCTCGCGTGGACGCCCCTGCAGCTGCAGCTGGCCACTGCTAGACGCTCCCAACTGACCAGCCCCAGGGCGACAGCTACGACGGCTACCGCGACAACCCCAGCTAGTATACCACTCACTAAGCTGCTGGGGCGTGAGAGGCTCGCGTGAACGTCGCTGGAGCTGCATCTGGCCACCTGCCAGTAGCAGTAGCAGCAGCAGCAGCGCGGGCAGGGCAGGCGTGGCAGGCAGGTAGGCAAGCAGGCAGGCAGGCAGGCAGGCAGGAAGGCAGGCAGGCAGACAGGCAGACAGACAGGCAGGCCGGCAGGCAGGCAGTCAGGCCGGTAGGCAGGCAGGCAGGCGCGCAGGCAGGCAGGCAGGCAGGCCGGCAGGCAGGCAGGCAGCCAGGCAGGCAGGCAGACAGGCAGGCCGTCAGGCAGGCAGGCAGACAGGCAGGCAGGCAAGCAGGCAGGCAGGCAGGCCGGCAGGCAGGCAGGCAGGCGCGCAGGCAGGCAGGCAGGCAGGCAGGCAGTCGCTCACCAAAGGCTGGGAGAGCAGGCGCTCACCGGGCGAGCAGGGCCGGCGCTCGACAGCGGCGACGTCGGGGCCGCAACACCGTGTGCAGAGCAGGGCCGAAGCAGCTGCAGGGCGGGGCCGCTTCAGCGGCAGGTCGGGGCCGTGGCAGCTGCAGGGCGGGGCCGCATCAGCGGCAGGTCGGGGCCGTGGCAGCTGCAGGGCGGGGCCGCATCAGCGGCAGGTCGGGGCCGTGGCAGCTGCAGGGCGGGGCCGCATCAGCGGCAGGTCGGGGCCGAGGCAGAGGGCCGCGCGCGGCTCGGCGCGGGCTGCGCTGACAGCGCGCTAAGCTGATGCAGGCCGCGCGCGGCCGCGCTAGGCAGTAGCGGGCCGCGCGCGGCTCGGCGCGGGCTGTTGCGGGCCGCGCGCGGGCCGTGCGAGGCAGTAGCAGGCCGCGCGCGGCTCGGCGCGGGCTGCTGCGGGCCGCGCGCGGGCCTCGCGAGGCCGTAGCAGGCCGCGCGCGGCTCGACGCGGGCTGCGTGGGCTCGGCGCGGGCTGCGCGCGGCAGCTGCGAGCTGCGCGCGGCTCGGTGCGGGCTGCGCGCGGCTGCAGCGGGCTGCGCGCGGGTCGGTGCGGGCTGCGCGCGGCTGCAGCGGGCTGCGCGCGGCTCGGTGCGGGCTGCGCGCGGCTGCAGCGGGCTGCGCGCGACTCGGTGCGGGCAGCGCGCGGCAGCAGTGTGCTTAACGGTCTGCAGGGGCTGTGTGCGGGCCTGACGGGCGTGTAGAGGCGGCGCGCGGGCCTTACGGGCCTCTAGGGGCAGCGCGCTGGCCTAGGGCAGCAGGAGGCAGCGCATGTGCAGCACGTCACAAGGCAAGGCAAGGCAGGCAGGTACGTGGGGTAGCGCGGTAACCGCAGCGGTAGGTGGGCCCGAAAAAAAACGGTCCTACGGACCTTAGTGCTCTGAAACCATGTTAGAAACTAGCAGCAGGAATGAATGAACTAACAGGATGCAGGAGTACAAGTAGTAAACCCTAATTGGGTTGTACCCCATATGGGCTACCCCACTACAGCCTAGACAATATGCAGCACATATAGTTTGACAGTGGGGGGGAGGGTGAGACGGTAGCGGAAGTCAGCTAGGCATCTGCAGCTGCCGCCCGCTGCTACCGTGGCACCTCCTGCTGCCGCCCCTGCCTCCACCTGTTGTTTCTTCTGCTGTGCCGCCGCAAGGTACCGCCGCACGCACCCGCTCTCCAGGCGACCTGCCGCCACATGCACCTTTGTCTGTTGCTTCTACCTTGGTTGAGGGGTTGGCGTAGCTGAATCTGCCACCACTGCATCGGTTGCCACTGCGCTTGCCTGCTGATGCTGTTTTCTCTGTTCGTGGTGTACCCATCCAGGATGTGTTGCTGCACAAACTCCTGCTGCAGGCAGTTATGGGGGAGTGTTAGAATATATCTGTAACTGCCTGTAGCTGTAGTTTAGTGTAGTTATTATAAACTGTTGGTGGTGCACCTTCTTTGCATGCTTTGTTTGCTATTTGTACCTCGCTCAATAGTGAATTCACCCTCTTTGGCTAAAATCTCTCGACATGTTCCTCTCCTAAGCCTCTTCCTACCCCAAACCCTAGTATTCACTTAATCTACTATTCTGACAAGTATAGCCCAAATTAGGGTTTACTTTATGTACTCAACTCCCTGCTAGTGCAAACCCTCTTTTCTGTTCGAAACTTCTGCCTGCTGTTCTGACAGAATCTGCCGAAATCACCCCCCTCCCCCTTTTGCGCTGCTACCACGCTAGTAGATAGTTCGCTAACAAGTGGCAAAAAAGGTGCCACCTGGCAATCTCAAGCGGGGCAAAAAGGTTCTCGCCGAAACCCACATTCTTGCTTCTAGCTGTGATGTTAAACTAATTCTGAAAACACCCAAGTTGTCTTTGCATCAAAATCCTTACAGTTAAAAATGTCGTATAAAAAGACCCGGGTGTTATGTAGCCTTTTCTGATGAGTAGACCCCCCCCCCCCCCCCCCCCCCCCCCCCCCCCCCCCCCCCCCCCCCCCCCCCCCCCCCCCCCCCTTTTTTTGCTGAAGTATCATAGCACCCTAGGGTGGTATGTCCGGGTGATTACGGTATTGAGGCAATGTTGACGTTTCAAAAGGACCCTGATTGCACTGTGCCGACAAAGTACCGCAAAAAGTCTAAGCTTTATTGAATTCGTTACCGTATTGGCTTCTCGAAACAAAATCACACTCCCATTACTACCGTATTTTGTTTGTGGGTGGGGTGGGGTGGGGTGGGGAGAGGGGAGCCCTAAGTTTTTGGGTTGATAATTCAGACAACACAAAGTTTACAAGCTGAACTTTCAGCGTGAGCTGCAGGGCTTCTGATTCGTTCAGGCCACCCATTAGTAGTCATGGTTCTAGGTATAGTCAACCCTAATGCGCATAGTAATTTTTTTGTTTCCCTGACAAATGCAGTCTCATTGGTAAGGGTAATGTTTGAAAAACGTTTTTATGATACCAAACTAAAAGTAATAAAGTTCAACAATTAGGACGCATCACAATTGCAATACCGGGGAGGATCTGGACCGAACACAGAAAATGTGTGCATCACGTATGAAAAACAGGTTTCAATCTGAATGAGCAGTGTCAGGCTGCTTCTCTGAGCCAAGTGGGACACGACCGGATTTGCAATTGGGGGGGGAACCCCATGCCAAGGGTACACCCAGCTTCTAGCGCAGAAGCTGTGCTTCGCTGACGCGTCGTACAATTTCGCCTGACTTGTGACGATGTCGCCCTGTTACCGCATCGATAGTGGCCGACAGTATGCGACGGCGATCGATCGTGGCTGGCACTGGTTTCGTTCCCTGCGCTGCCAATCGCACGATCGATGTGGTAACAGGGCGATCCGCAATTTCACGTCATACAATCTCGTCAATCTGCAATTTCACGATCTTCGCGTCAAGTTAAGCGAAATCGGGATACATAGTTTTCGCGAATTATGATTTTACGGAGGATCAGCGTTGCAATTGTGACGCGTCCTCAGTGGTTCAGTTGGTTCGATTTCGAATTTAATCTGGAAGGTCGCAGGTTCCGGGTTTTCAGATACGGAGGGACACTTTTTGTCGAACCAGCGTTTCCATGGGAAATTCATCGCTTTTTGGGGACAGTTTCCAGCCCTCTGCCCGTAAAACAGGACACTTAGCGCGACAACTCAGGAATTTGCACCACATTCACCCACGTGGCACAAATTCACAAGTAATTGGAATTTTTCATCACTCCACCAGACCAAAGAAATATATACCCAATCGGAAAGGGGCGCGACTCGGGGAGGCATCAACCCTAAAAAAATTTGAAGGTTCCCGCGTTCTCCCTAAAAAGTGTCCAGGTCCGTAGGAGTTTATTTTTTCGGCCCTGCCCTTTTTCTTTCTCCTAAATTTACAACACGTGGGTGAACGTGGAGTGAATTCCTGAGTTGTCGCACTAAGCTTCTTGTCTTATGGGTGGAAGATAGGAAACTGTCCCCAAATAGCGATGAAGTTCCCCTGAGAACGCTGGATCGACAGTAGATTTTCCTCAAAATATGAAAACCCGAGTCTCGCTGTTGGGAGTATTTTTCAGTGGCCTGCACAGTTCGTCTCGCTACGGAGCATTCGGTATCAGTATTACGGGAATTGTACACTTCACAGTCAGAGAAATATGTTCGTTACGCTGTTTTTCAAAGGGTATAAAAAACCTTTGGCCTAGGGTAAAAAATCCACTACCCTGCCTGTGAAAGGGTAACTGAAAAAAAGCGGCCGCCAGTCAGTGCAAAAAGGGTATTTTACCCTGATAACGAGAGGAATGGTGAGCTGTAAATATTAGAATGAAACATCTCCCAGGCTGGCGGGAAAACCAGATTACAACATCTCACACTAAACGTGACTGTGCGGTGCCGTGCAAGGGAAAATTCGATTTCCCTTCGCACCCGTGATTGAACGGTGTTAGTTCAACACTTTGCCAGGCTGTCAAAATCCCTGTGTTGTAGGGTTCAGTTTCCATCCCATATACAAGGCTAGGAAAAAACACTGAAATATCGGCCAAGGTACATAACAAAAAACTTTGGATTCACCCAACCCCCTAAAAAAAGTCTGATGTAACGCTAAATCAGCGTAAAAAGGCTGAATCTAGGGCACTGCCACAAGGCCAGTTCACATGTAAAGTTAGAAGAATGTAGAAGTAGTACAGCGATCACAACCTAGCAACAGTAAGCAAGCATGTATAGATACATAAAGATCACCGTACAAGGCCTAATCAAGCAGTAAGCAAGTGAGGCAGAGTAGGCACAAGGCCTAGAGCAGTGCACAAACGCCGATGATCACTAGACATAAGTGCCTTGGTGAAAATATTATCAGTGTTGGCCGGTGAGGCCACGTAAGCAAGACGGAGCTGACCACGCTGCTGCTAATCTCGTGTGAGGAAGTAGCGTAGAGCGATAGGCTTCGTTCTATGCTCCAGACTCTGCTCCTAACACAAGGCAATCATGGCCTTGTTGTCGACGTACTGACCGGAGGGAACGAGGCCGCTCTCCCAAGTCAGTCAGCAGATAGGTGAGCCAGCGTAACTCTTGAGCAGCCATGGCCCCCACGTTGATCTCGCCCTCACAACTGGACCTGAGAACAGAAAAAGAGTAGGTAGACCTCCAGAAGACTGAACCGCTGAGACTGAAAGTGTAACCTTGTGACGATCTCTGAGTCACCTGGACGTCTGTGCAAGAAGCCTCAGAGTGTCCAGTGAGTACAATTGCACCACGTCCTCCAAGCACGAGCCCCATGCCCGATGTAATGCACAAGTAACGCTGCACCCTTCTAGCAACTCGCCAACGCTCTCGTCGGTGTCTCCCGGGCGCAACATAGCGTGCCAGGCTGCTGAGAGGGTACCGAGATCAGGTCAAGCGTAGGTCATTAGTTACATGAGGCACAAGCTCTGGGTAAGGACCACTCGGCTCTACAGACTCGTCCGAAGGTCAAAGCGGGTGGCCTGTAGGCTGTGGAGTGGACTGTGGCAAGGAGAACTGGAAGCCGAAGCGCAAAAGGACCTGGTGCACCATGTGTGACTGAGTCAGAGTGATGGTGCACCGTGACCTCACGCTGGCGCGGGTGTGGGGCTGCATGGTGCAGTTCATGGTTCCCGAGCAGCAGCGCGGTGGGAAGCTGGCACCGAAGGCTCGCTGGGGGCTTCACCTGGGCGTGTCGCCGGAGAGCAAGGGCTGGGAGGTGCTCGACCTAATCGACAACAAGGTGGTCACGTCGGTCGAGGTGATCTTCTACGAGACGTTGTCGCTGGAGGTGTGGAAGACGAAGTATGGGCCGGCGTCGGGGCGGACGCAGACGCACCCGCTGACGGACACCTCGACGGCGCCGGACCCACTGCTCGCCGAAGTCGACGAGCCTGCGGATGAGGATGTTGTGGAAGTTCCTTCACCTTCCCCTATCCTTGCTCCTCCCTCCCCCATCGCAGCTCGGCCTGCGTCGACACCTGTGTCGGCCACCGGCGATGAGGGGAGCCTTGAGGCGTCACCTGTGGCGCCGGCCGGTAGCATCGCCGGCGGTCGACAAGGCGCCAAGCTCGTCGACCAGAATCGGAAGCCGTAGACGAGATGTCGAGGTCAGCAGCAGACGAGCAGCTGGTCGAAGAATCAAAGCAGCTGGTCGATGATGTGAATTTATGTCGACGAGGAAGGGGAGCTGTCGGCGGGAGAGGAGTCCACCGACAGTGACGTGGTGGAGGTTCCGGTCGAGAAGCCTGCGCCGGAGCTGTGACGGTCTGTCATATTATGTAGGCTGTAGTGGGTTACACCTTAGGGGGTACTCAAAGTTAGGGTTTCCTACTTGTACCAAACTCTGTGCTAGTTCATTTCATTCCTGCTCAGTTATTCTGACATGGTATCAGAGCAGGTCCATCGCTAGGACCGTTCTTAGGGCCCACCGCTACCTACCTACCTACCTACCGTGCGCCTCTTGCGCCTACGCGCCCTCGTGCGCCCTACCCTACGTGCGCCCTCGTGCGCCCTACCCTACGTGCGCCCTCGTGCGCCTTTCTCTCCTTGTGCGCCTTCGTGCGCCCTCGTGCGCCCTCGAGCTGCCCCTGCAGGTCCGTCAGGCCACCGAGCCGTCGCTGCAGGCCTGTCAGGCACCTGAGCCGCCGCTACAGGCACGTCAGGCACCCGAGTCGCCGCTGCAGGCCCGTCAGGCCCCCGAGCCGCCGCTACAGGCCCGTCAGGCCCGAGAGCCGCCCCTGCAGACCCGTCAGGCCACGCGCGCCGCCCCTGCAGGCCCTAGCCGGCCGCCGCGTCGCTCTGCCCGCAGCGTCGCCGCCTCTCCGCGGCGTCGTCGCCTGCCCGCGTCGAAGCCGCCTACCCTGCTGGCTACTTTCACTCGGGAGCCGGGGTCGGACCTGTACACACTGACCACTGAGTCCCCTCAGGTGGCTGCGTCTGCGTCTGCGTCTGCGTCAGGTCAGCTGTCCGCCCCCTGCTCATGTCGCTCTCTGGCGCATGAGACTGTCCTCTGGCACCACCGCCTTGGTCACCCGTCTGTGCAGCGCCTTCGGGCCATGCACAAACGGGACCTTGTTGCTGGTCTTCCCAGGGTGCTCCCTCCCCTTCCCGACTCCCCTGCTCCTGACTGCATTCCCTGTGTCGAGGGGCGGCAGCGCGCCGCTCCTCACTCCTCCTCCTTTCCCCCGACGACTGCTCCCTTGCAGACGCTCCACATGGACGTGTGGGGCCCAGCCCGCGTCCGTGGTCAGGGTCAGGAGAGGTACTTCCTGATAGTTGTTGACGACTACTCGCGCTACACCACGGTCTTCCCCTTGCGCGCCAAGGGTGACGTCCCTGGTGTTTTGATCCCCTGGATCAGCCGAGCCCGTCTCCAGCTAGCCAAGCGCTTTCACTCGGACTTTCCTGTCCTGCGCTTGCACTCTGACAGGGGTGGTGAGTTCGCCTCCGACCTCTTGGCAGCCTACTGTGCTGAGCACGGCATTGAGCAGTCGTTCACGCTTCCGGCCTCTCCACAGCAGAATGGGGTCGCTGAGCGCCGCATTGGCTTGGTCATGGAGGTCGCTCGTACCTCCCTGACCCATGCGGCTGCTCCCCACTTTCTGTGGCCGTTTGCGGTCCGGTACGCAGCGCATCAGCTCAACCTCTGGCCCCGTGTCTCCTTGCCGGAGACTTCCCCGACTCTACGGTGGACGGGAGAGGTTGGCGATGCGTCGCGTTTCCGGGTCTGGGGATCTCGAGCTTTTGTCCGCGACACGTCCGCGGACAAGCTCTCGCGTCGCGCTGTTCCCTGTGTCTTTCTTGGCTTTGTTCCCGACGCGCCTGGATGGCAGTTTTACCACGTCACCTCGCGCCGGGTTCTGGCCTCTCAGGACGTCACTTTTGACGAGTCCGTCCCCTTCTACCGCCTCTTCCCCTACCGCACTGCCCCGCTCCCCCCCCCCGCCTCTCTTCCTCGCTCCAGGTGCTGAGGTACCAGACCCCCTCCCCCCTCAGGGTGCCGCTCCCTCAGGTGTGTCCCAGGTAGACCCGGGTGAGCCTGTCGAGGTAGCTGTTGACTCGCGTCCTGCGTCTGGGGGTGCTGAGCCTGGGAGTGCTGCGTCTGAGGGTGCGGAGCCTGGGGGTGCTGAGCCTGGAGGTGCGGAGCCTGGGGGTGCTGAGCCTGGAGGTGCGGAGCCTGGAGGTGCGGAGCCTGGAGGTGCGGAGCCTGGAGGTACTGAGCCTGGGGGTGCTGAGTCTGGACGTGCTGAGTCTGGGGGTGCTGAGTCTGGGGGTGCTGAGTCTGGGGGTGCTGAGCCTGAGCGTGCTCCACCTGGAGGAGCCCTCTCCTCCCAGCAGCTGCAGGAGAGGTACCTCGAGTACTGCCGCCTCCGGAGAGGTGCTTCTGGAGCTCGTCCCGGTACTTCCCCTCCTACCCAGGAGCTCCCCCCCATTCAGGTGATCCGCGAGTGGTACACGCGGCGCTGCAGTCTTCGTAGTGGTGCTCCTGGTGCTGCGGACCCGAGCGGTGGTGCTGTTGCTGGTGCTGAGGACCCGGACGCTGGAGCTGCTGCTGGTGCTGAGGACCCGGGGGCTGGAGCTGCTGCTGGTGCTGAGGACCCGGGCGTTGGAGCTGCTGCTGGTGCTGAGGACCCGACCGGTGGCGCTGCTGCTGGTGCTGAGGACCTGACCAGTGGCCCTGCTGCTGGTGCTGAGGACCCGGGCGTTGGAGCTCCTACTGGTGCTGAGGACCCGGGCGTTGGAGCTGCTGCTGGTGCTGAGGACTCGGGCGTTGGGGCTACCACTGGTGTCCCTGCTGCTTCTGGAGACGCTGCGCGGCCGCGACCGTACTTCGTACCGCTCCTTCAGCAGGTTCTTGGTCAGGCTCCTCCTCCTAGTCCTCCTCCCTCCGTCGAGTGTCCTCTGCCTGTCCAGCCGCAGTCACAGTTACTGCCTGCCTCGCCTCTCCCTGCTCCCTCTCCTTACGCTGGTCCCACAGGAGGTCTTACAGAGCGTCGTGAGCCTGAGTCTCGTCCTGCGTCGCCTGTTCGTACTGCTCGCACTGGTCGTCGTGTCCCACGTGAGCGTCCTCCTCCTGTCCCTGGCACTCACTACATGACTCTGCGTCCCTCCACTGCTCCGCAGCGTGTCCCGCTGCCGTCTCCTCCTGCGTCATCTCTTCCTACTCTTCCTGACCCGGAGTCTGACTCCCGTCGTGCTGCCAGTCCCACTGTTACGCGTCTCCTCGCTACAGTTGTCACTGACCCGACCTTTGAGTCCTCTGCTGCGTCTGCTCTGGTCGCTGAGTTGGTTGACTTTGCTGCTCGCTGTCGCCTAGACTACGCTGCCAGCCTTGTCGCTAGGTCTGAGTCTGCGTCTGCCTGTCCTCCGTCCGTCGGGGGTGAGTGTGCCCTCGGCACGGACGTCCTTGAGGACAGACAGGAGGAGTTCCACTGCCTTGCTGCTGCTTTGCCCCGTCTCGTGTCCTTGCTAGTTGCCCCTGAGGGAGACCCGGATGCACCAGACATCCCGACCCCACGCTCTTACGCTGAGGCGATGGCGGGTCCCTACTCCTCTCAGTGGCAGACAGCCATGGACGCAGAGATGGCCTCCTGGAAGTCCACAGGCACCTACGTAGACGAGGTTCCCCCTCCTGGGGCGAACATCGTCAGTGGCATGTGGATTTTCAGGGTGAAGCGGCCGCCGGGTTCTCCGCCTGTCTTCAAGGCGCGCTACGTGGCTCGAGGCTTCAGTCAGCGAGAGGGAGTAGACTTCTTTCAGACCTTCTCCCCCACCCCGAAGATGACTACTCTTCGGGTGCTGCTGCACATAGCCGCTCACCGCGACTACGAGCTTCACTCTCTTGACTTCAGCACTGCTTTCTTGCAGGGCAGCCTGCACGAGGAGATCTGGCTGCGCCGCCCCCCTGGCTTCACTGGGTCAGTTCCTCCTGGCACCCAGTGGAGGCTTCAGCGGCCGGTCTACGGTCTCCGCCAGGCGCCACGTGAGTGGCACGACACACTGAGGACGACACTTGCGGCTCTTGGGTTCGCTCCCTCTACTGCTGACCCGTCGCTGTTTCTACGCACCGACACCTCGCTGGCGCCGTTCTACATCCTCGTGTACGTCGACGACTTGGTCTTTGCCACTGCTGACACCGCGGCACTCGCTCACGTGAAGTCGGAGCTGCAGAGGAGACACACGTGCACAGACCTGGGTGAGCTGACGAGCTATCTTGGCTTGCGGATCACCCGGGACAGAGCACGGCGCACCATCACCCTGACTCAGTCACACATGGTGCAGCAGGTTCTCCAGCGCTTCCGCTTCACGTACTCCTCGCCTCAGTCCACTCCTCTGCCTACCGGTCACTCGCTCTCAGCTCTGCCTTCGGATGAGTCCGTAGAGCCGAGTGGCCCGTATCCAGAGCTTGTGGGCTGCCTCATGTACCTGATGACCTGCACTCGACCTGACCTTGCATACCCTCTTAGCATCCTAGCACGCTATGTCGCTCCTGGCCGTCACCGGAAGGAGCACATGGATGCTGCTAAGAGGGTGTTGCGCTACTTGTGCAGTACGTCGGGCATGGGGCTTGTGCTTGGAGGGCGAGACCGGGTTGTTCTCACAGGGCACTCAGACGCTTCTTGGGCAGACGACCAGGCTACTCAGCGGTCGTCCCAGGGTTACACCTTCAGCCTTGGCTCTGGCTCAGTTTCTTGGCGTTCTACTCGCTCTTCTTCTGTTCTCAGCTCCAGTTGTGAGGCTGAGATCTACGCCACAGCCATGGCTGCTCAGGAGCTACGCTGGCTGACCTACCTGCTGACCGACCTCGGAGAGCGGCCTCGTTCTCCTCCAGTGCTGTACGTCGACAACAAGGCTGCCATTGCCTTGTGTGAGGAGCACAGACTGGAGCACAGAACGAAGCACATCGCTCTGCGGTACTTCCTTGCTCGAGAGCTGCAGCAGCGTGGTCAGCTTTGTCTGCGTTACGTGGCCACGGAGGCCAACACTGCTGATGTGTTCACCAAGGCGCTTCAGCCTTGTGACCATCAGCGCTTTTGCACTCTGCTAGGCCTTGTACCTACTGGGCCTCACTTGCTTACCTCTTGACCTTGCTTGTACTGTGATCACTATATATATATGCCTACTTGTTTACTTTTGCTAGGTTGTGATCACTGTATCTCTTGCTTTGTTATAAACCTGCATGTGAACTGGTCTTGTGACCGCTTGCTTGTGCTCGGAATTTGTGTGGAATCCTTGAGATCCACCCTGAGCTTGCTTTGCTTTGCTTTGACTGGTCTTGTGACCCTGTGGTTGTCTCCCACTGCGCCTATGGGGGTGTGTCAAACATTGCATGTTTATATTATGTAGGCTGTAGTGGGTTACACCTTAGGGGGTACTCAAAGTTAGGGTTTCCTACTTGTACCAAACTCTGTGCTAGTTCATTTCATTCCTGCTCAGTTATTCTGACACGGTCTGGTCGAGCTCGACGGCCGCCGGAGAAGCTGAGCTACCACACCCACACCTGCCTGCCACCAGCTGCCTTCACCACGGTGTACGACGAGGTCGACGACGACCTGCTGTACGACGACGCCGAGGAGGATGAAGAGCTGCCGGAGCTCGACCCCGACGTGCATGCCGACCCCGAACACCGCTGGGACATCGCCACAATGACGGTGAAGGAGGCTCTGGCGAGCTGGAAGGGCGACGCGGTGAAGGCCGCCATGGAGGAGGAGACCCGCAGCCTCATCGGCATGGACACTTGGGAGCTGGTCGAAGGACCACGCGGAGTGAACATCATGAAGAACTGGTGGGTGCTGACGACCAAGTACCACATCGACGACACCGTCGAGCGCGAGAAGGCAAGGCTGGTCGTGAAGGGCTTCACGCAGGTGTACGGCGCCGACTACGACGAGACGTACTCGCCGGTGAGCAGCTACGTCACGCTGAGGATCTTCCTCAGCATCGTCGCCGTCCTCGACCTCAACCTGATGCAGCTCGACATGAAGAACGCTTTCCTGCAGAGCAAGCTCGACAGGGTGCTCTACATGTACCAGCCGGACTACTTCGACGACGGGACCGGCCGGGTGTGTAAGCTGCTGAAGAGCCTCTACGGGCTGAAGCAGTCGCCGCTGCTGTGGTACAGGGCTCTCGACGGAGTGCTGCTGGGGGCTGGCTGGAAGAAGAGCCAGGTCGACGAGGCGCTCTACTTCAAGTCCGGCGCCAACGGAGAGACCTGCTGGGTGTTGGTCTACGTCGACGACCTGCTCACCGCCAGCAGCAGCACTGCAATGCTGAAGGAGCTGCTGGAGTCCGCCTTCGAGCTGCGGGAGATCTCGCCGGTGGTGAAGTACCTTGGGCTGGAGATCGTGCGCGACTGGAGGTAAGTGCCTGTGGACTTCCAGGATGCCATCTCTGCGTCCATGGCTGTCTACCAAAGAGAGGAGTAAGGACCCGTGTTTGCCTATTCGTAAGAGCGTGGGGTCGGGATGTCTAGTGTATCCGGGTCTCCCTCATGGGCAATTATCATGGCAGCGAGATGAGGAACAGCAGTCGCAAGGCACTCGAGCTCAAACTGCCTGTCCTCGCTCAAACTGCCTGTCCTCAAGGACATCCGTGCCAAGGCACACTCACCTTCGATGGACGAAGGACAGTCAAGCTCAGACTCAGTGACAAGGCTCGCGTAGTAGTCGAGACGACACGCAGCAGCAAAGTCAACAAGCTCAGTGACTAAGGCAGACGCAGCGGCGGACTCAAAAGTAGGGTCAGTGACAAGTGTAGCTAGAACACGCGTGACAGTAGGACTAGCAGCACGAGCAAGGTCAGGTTCAGGGTCAGGAACGTCAGGATGGGAGGACTCGGGAGGAGACGGTAGAGAAACACGCTGTGGAACAGAGGAAGGACGAAGTGTCATAGTGTGAGTGCCGGAAACTGGTGGAGGACGAGGACGAGGAACACGACGAGCCCGACGAACAGGGCGAACATGCTAGGCAGGACGAGATGCAGGCTCACAACGCTCTGTCAAAGAGTCTGGCTGCTCAGTGTAAGGAGAAGGAGCATGCAATGTCTGAGACGGGTCAGGCGGTGGACACAGTAAGGGAGGAGTAAGGCAAGTGGAAGACGAATGACTAAGAACCTGGCGAAGTGCTTAGCCAGGTGGTGGTAGTTACAACCACAGCTGCGTTATCTGTAGAGGCTAAGTCAGTGCGCGGGCATAGGGCAGGTGCGGCGCGGGGCAACAGGGTGCACAGGATGCTCGCGCACCAGGGCACGACGCGGGGCAGCAGGGTGCGCTGGCAGCAGGGATGCGGGCTGCAGCCAGGCCGGGCAGGGCAGCGCTTGGCAGCGTGCAGGGCACTGCTGGCGGCGTCCAGGCAGGGCAGGGCAGCGTTTGGCAGCTTGTTGGGTGCTGGCGGCGGCCAGGCAGGGCAGGGCAGCGCTGGGCAGCGTACAGGGCAGTGCCGCCGGCGGCCAGGCAGGGCGGGGCAGTGCTGGGCAGCGTGCTGGGCAGTTTGGCGGCGGCCAGGCATGTCAGGGCAGTGCTTGGCAGCGTGCAGCTATGCTGGCGACGGCCAGGCAGGGCAGAGCAACGCTGGGCAGCTTGCAAGGCAGCACTGAGACGGCCAGATAGGGCAGGGCAGCACTGGGCAGCGCGTGCAGGTAGGGCAGCAGTTGCGGTGGCTGGCATCCGTAGCGGCAGAGGCCGGTAGTAATGGCGGCAGTAGCAGGCAGAAGCTGCGGCTTGGCATGGCAGCGCTGGCTGTGGCTAGGCAGGGCAAGGTAGCGCTGGCGGTGGCCTGGCAGGGCAGGGCAGCGCTGGGCAGCGTGCAGGGCAGTGCTGGTGGTGGCTAGGCAGGGCAGGGCAGCGCTGGGCAGCGGCGTCAGCGGCCGGCAGCAGTAGCGGCAGTGGCCGGCAGCAGTGGCGGCAGCAGGAGGCAGCAGATGCGGCTTGGCAGGGCAGCGCTAGTGGCGGCCAGGCAGGGCAAGGCAGCCCTGGGCAGTTTGCAGGGCAGGCGGCGGCCAGGCAGAGCAGGGCAACGCTGGGCAGCGCGTGCAGGGAGGGTAGTAGTCGAAGCGGCCGGTAGTAGAAGCGGCAGAATTAGGCAGCAGCTGCGGCTTGGCAGGGCAGCGCTGGCGGCGGCCAGGCAGGGCAGGGCAGCGCTAGGCAGCGGTGACTGTAGTGGCTGTAGCAGGCAGCAGCAACGGCTGTAGCTGCAGAGGTTGCGGCTATGGCGGCGGCAGGCAGAAATAGCAGCTGTCGTGGCAGAAAGCGTAGCAGCAGCTGTGGCTGTAGCGGCTGCAGCATTGGCTGTGGTTGGAGCTGCTGCAGTGGCTGTAGCTATCGCAGGCGCAGCTGTGGCTGAAGGCGCTGCAGCGGCTGCATCCAGGGGCGGCCCGTAGCAGCAGCTTTGTAGCAGCTGCAGCGCAAGCAGAGTGCGTGCAGGTGGCAACAGGGCGCGGGTAGCGCGTGCAGGGCAAAGCGCGGACCGTGCCGGCAGAGAGTGGGCCGAGCAAGCCGCGCGAAGGCAGGGCGGCGGCAGTGCAAACAGCGTGGGCTGTGCAGGCAGCGAGCGGGCAGCACAGGGAGCATGCGGGTCGAGCGCGTGTAGGGCTCGGGCCGCGCGTAGGGCTCGGGCAGCGCGTGCGGGCGACGGGGCTGGGCACGCGCGTGCGTGCAGGTGGCGCAAGCAGGGCGCGTATGGGTCGCGCACAGTGTAGGTCAGGGCAATCGCTCTAGGTAGCGCGGCACTAGCGGACAAACGGTCACGATTTCATGGGGCGGGGCAGAACGAACAGGTAGGATACAAGCTAACAGTGGGCCCTAATAAATAAAGGTCCTGTGGGACCTGCTCAGAATACCATTTTAGAATCTAGCCTTAACTAGTAGCCATAGCAAACTAGAGGAGTGAAGAGGAGTGACATTGATCAGAGTGTCGAGAAGTACAAGAGGGAAAACCTAAAGGTACTGTACTCTCTAATGAGTGCCCCACCACAGCCTTAAATCGTGTATGGTTTCGTCTGATAGCGCCAAAACTGCCCAGTGGCCATTGGAGCAGCGATTTGTTGTCTGTACAGGCACGCATAATGAATTTTGCGTGAAGGCACGGGGGTCAAGTTTGGATTCTTCCTGCCAGCGCATACTGCATTTGACTAAGGTGCTGCCACGCCTCTATCTCGTAATTGTTGTCGGCACCACTGTAATAGTCGGTGCACTACAAACAGGGACAGTCGGTGCACAACAAACAAGTCATGCACCTGCTGCGACTTGTGTATGATATTTATGGAAAGGTTTGTTCTAGGAACAACAAAGACTTGGCAGATCTTATAATCCACTCTTGCTCTCACACCATGTTGATATAATCAGGGATCGTTGTGGATAGGATCAGACCTGCTAAGTGTGTATAACAATGAAGTCTTGTAATGACCTTGTTGATAATAATTGAGAGATAACAAGATGATTAGATAGATATATAAACGACATTAAATAGAGCCATGTATCCTGAGGGGTACATTCCCTTGTTAGCTGTATTGCATTGCTACAGAAGCTGCGACCATTGCCATGCTCGACAGTTACTATGTTGCATCGCGTATGTTAATGGGAATGGAGTGTTGGCCCCGCCCTCGCTTGGGCAACGCCAACGACTTGGTCGGATGTACGGGTGAAGCAGCCGACCGTTCGCAGTGAAGGAGCTGCTCGACGGGCTTCGTCGAGCTGCAGGATGTCACTGTGGAGCTTCCGTCGACCAGGGGTGCTCGACGGGCACAACTGACTGGCCTGGACGATGGGTGGGCCGTCCAGGAGGTGGACGGAGCAGTCCGTCAACCTACAGCTCGATGGGGAGGTCTCTGGAGCATCCCGTCGAACTGCAGCTCGACCGGGAGGACCGGGGGGCATCCCGTCGACCTGCTGCTCGACCGACGGGGAGGTCTGCGGAGCATCCCGTCGACCTGCAGCTCGACCAGGGGGTAGCTCGACGGGAGCTGTGGTCGACCAGGGGCACCTGGTGGTCGACCAGAGGGAGCTGTGGTCGACCAGAGGCACCTGGTGGTCGACCGAAGACATTGGTGGTCGACCGGGGCACCTGGTGGTGTCCAGGTCGACCGGGTAACCTGCTCGATGAGTTCTGCGGAGGCACGCGAACGTCGTCAAGGTCGCGATGGCGAAGGCGACTTTGGGCTGGTATCCCGAAGTCGATGTGGCTCGTCAGGTGCAGACAACAGCCGACGGATGCCCAACGAGGCAAGTCGGGCCAATCGTCTGCGCGCACCTGCGAGCGTGCGCACTGCTGTCTTCTACGGGGCAACGCTGGACAGCCGCACAGCTGCAGCGTTGGCACGCCGTCGACCTGCAGTGTTGGCAGGTCGCCTTTCTGCAGTGCTGGCGCGGCTCCTCTACGCAACGCTGGCAGGCGGTCGACCATGCAGTGCTGGCGGTCGACCAGGCTAGCTCCAGAGTTGCTAGGTGCCTGATGTAGTCATTCTGTCATTGCTTGTTCAATGATTCTGTATTCTCAACTTTGCTAGTGGAAACTCTTGCCAATTTCTCCCGTGAATGTGCAAGCACTAAGGAACTAAGCAAAGCTACGATCACTCATAGTAGTTCGTGCCAACCTCGTAGTCTAGCTCACTACCGTTGTAGAGTGAATCTCCACAGCGTAACCTCAGATACAGTTACTGGACGGTCAACAGTCGCGACCGTTACTGACTACCAACGACTGTTGACCTTCGGGTGACTCTCGAGCTGCCGCGTGCCCTATACGAGCTTAACGCGTTAGTAGTGCAGGTGCTACGCTTTGCTATGAAGCGATGCGCTAGGTCAAGCCTTCGGGAATGCTATCATAACCTTCAGCTTTTCCAACACGGATAACGTAGGCCCTTTGGAAATGCAAGTTTGAACAAAACATCCCGCTCAAAAAACATTCCTTGAAATTAAATACAGCGACGGAGGTTGATGGCAATTCGGGGAGTGGGGCTCGGGGGGTAGGAGAGTGACAAACATTTTGCGAGGAGGCAATATCTATACGCCCCATTACGCTGGAACACAACTACAAAATAAAAGGCTGACGATGTGGGCCAAATCAAGCTTGATCGGCTCTGATCTGATCGGGTCGGATCTGATCGGGTTGGTTGTGATCGCATTTACCAAACCGCCTGATAAGAGATGTTTCTCAGAGAAGATTCCTAGCGCTTGCACATCAAACGATGTACGATCCAGACGTTTCGTCCCAATTCTAGCGAGAGTGGGGACCACATGACGAAAGTATTCCCCCCCCCCCCCCTATAATATCGTATACCCTACTCCGCACATGTTGTCGCGGAGAGTTCCCGCCATGCTGAGAACGCGGTGCAGATCGGCCCGATCTCAGTGCGATTGCGTCAGATTGGGACAATCCACCATTTCTAAGAAGCCGAAGGGGTATTTTGTGGCAATCGCATGTAATCGGGGGCAATCTATCGATTGCAATCGGAAATCCGATCGATTGCGTTCGATCACCCCGATCTGACGCAATCGCTCGCGTGCTTGACGACAGATGCGAAATGGTAACTACCCCGAAGAAATTCGACACTGATCGCAGCCCCATCGGATATCGCGATATCAAATTGGGACCACGGTTTACCAGCACGAATCTCCACGTGAATAGCATAGAACCCGCGTGATTCTCACTTACTTCTGTGAAATTCATGGTCTGATCGCGTGGCTCGGAACGCAATCGTCAGATTGCCTCAGATTGGCGCAATCCCACCCAATTCGATCCGACCCGACCTGATCGGACGATCGGTGGCGATCGATCGCCCGATTTGCACCGCGTCTTGAATGTATGAGCGAGGGGTTTAAGGACGCGGGCACGCACACAGATTCGCGAGGGGCACGGATCGATTTTTGCTATGTTTTTTTGGTAACCAGTTATGTAAGCATACTACAGTTCTTCCGAACAGTACGCTATAGTGACCGAGAGTTACCCGTTTTGCAATGTCAGAATGCGAGAATCGATCTGCCGACAATCAAGCCGATAGGAAAATCGTGGTGGCAGCACTCAAGCACGATCGATAGTTGGTCAGCGCCTCGGCGAAATTTCTTTGGCGGGACATTCGCGAAACAAACTGGCAGAAATCCCGTATCACATTTGGGTACACCTGGTATTCTAACGAAATGAATGGATTTCGCTAGAATGTCAATCGTCACAGTTGCATTATACTGCCCTCCTACACTTTGACGATCGTGATCACATCTAAGGAGAGGATCGAATGCAACAATCGTCAAGAGCACACAAAGAGCGATCGGTCAATTTTGTCAGAGGATCGGTGAGCAGACAAGATCCTCCCTCAATCCTCCCAAGTGCCCGCGTCCTAAGAGATCGAGTTCAGCAGTGTAAGGGCGCGTCCCCTCCCTCGATCGATCCTGCCCTCGATCGATCGAGGGACAAGTACAGTGTCGCAATTTACCAAGTAACCGATTTTCGAGAAAGCTCGCGAATGTATAGTAACTGGGTCAAAACGATCTTGTCACCTACGCGGATGACGATCGATGTGCCGTCGTGGTCATATCGATCTCGGCTTTGGTAGGATCGAGGGTTTTTCCCCCTTGATTTCTCGATCCTGTCACCTTGGGCTCGAGATCGATCCGTGCCTGTCACCTCACTACCAATCCCGCTCCAATCCTGCGATCGGTGTGCGTGATCGGTTTTTCTCGTCGATCTCGCGATCGATCGAGGGAGGGGACGCGCCCTAACATTTCGTTTTCATCGCTATGGTCCCCGATCATGTTTCAATCGAGTGAAAATCGACTCTGATCGAATTGGGGCGATCGGGCTGATCGCGATCAGAGCCGATTGCCCCCAATTGCTTTCTAGATGTCGTTGATCGCCACTGATCGCGATCAACCTCGATTGGGCCCACGTCACGAGAACGAGCAGAACTAGTCCCCTCGAGATCCTTCTGGAAAATTTTGAGCCCGCAAAAGTACACCCAGACTTTATCAAACATTTTCAAATTCAGAAAAGGGCAGCTGTCAGGGTGAGATTGTTAGCACCTTTGTACAGTTCCAACAAATTGGCGGAGTAGCATTTTCAGAATGGCCGAGCCGCTACTGCAAAATGTCAAGTGAGTATTTTTCCATGCTCCTTGGAAATGCATGGTAGTTCGGACCGTCCAACAAAGAAATCGGGTGTCGTCAAGTAGCCGCTAAGGACGTGGGCCCAATCGACTTTGATCGGCTCGATCAAAGGCGATCAACAACTTCCAAGAAGGCGGGAACCCAATTTCAGGCAATCGGGGGCAATCAGCTGATCGCGATCAGCTGATCGCTCCAACTCGATCAACCGCCTCAAACAGCCCGATCAATCTCGATCAGACTCAATCAGTCCCGATCACTTGATTGCATGTGATCGGGGCCTCGGCGACTTATGCGAAATGTTACACAACTGACATGATGTCACGAAAAGTTTACACGACTAACGAGAAATGTAGAGTTACCCATCGCGAAGGTTCTAGAGCGTACATTTTGTACAGTACGATTTTTCGCGACGTTACCACGATACATTGAGCTCGCGCGTCTCGCCAACTAAGGGGAGAAACTACCAGGTAATGGTTTCGCGCTTTTCATGCAGGCACATAAAGACTTCGAGGAAAATCAGCTCTGATCCGACCCGATCCGACCTGATCCGATCAGAGCCGATCAAAGTCGATTACTGAACAAATGAGAGCTGTATTATTGGCTGGGGAGTCTATGGACAAACCGAAGGGGCCAAACTGCGGGTTTGACAAAGGAGGTCTTGACAAGTGGGATCAAGAGGGGGGGTTGCGTGATTGTTCCACTCACTTCCTGGGCTGACTGGATATACTTGAAACTCGAATTAGCAGCCCAAATTGCACACCACTCATGCCAAAGAGGGTAAGCTGAAAAACGGACCCTTGTTGCAGAGTATCCATGTAACCCTGACCTGGGAAAAGGGCGTCTTTTTGTTGGTCACGAAAGTGAGTATTGCTCGTTTTTCCAAGGACAGTTTCAGCACTGTGCACACTGTTTCGCGCCAAAAGAAACCGTGTGTGTATGTTGTTCGTTTCTTGGATTACAATTCCACGCTAGCAAGTGGGTCCAAAAATTGCCGACGTGCATTGCGAGGGTGTTATATATACACCTGTTTCCATCTTATTGAACGTGACGTAAACACGCTACAGTTCGGCAGACGTTTTCTGGAAGCCACATTAACCGCCCCTAGAAAGCTGGTTTTGTTGTCCAGGAAGATTCACTTTCTTGAAAACCCTTCCCAGCTTTTTCAAAGTTTTAACCACCTCCTTGAGTGGCACTGATAAGAATCGACTATAAAGGGATTTCTACTAAAGGAGTTGCCGTGATATTCCCTCCTCGTAGGAGTGTTAACTGTGAACCATTTCCGTGACTGTAGAGATTTGCTGCTGTGGATTATCGCTGTTACTGTCCCGGGTTGGCATTTTCGTGCGGTTTGTGAGCATCAAGTGTGTTAGCATCAAGGCAGCCCAAACACACCATCAGGATGATTGTTCCAAGTTCTTCGTGCTCACGCTTTGTTCGTGGCTGTATATCATGCGCCTATCGAGCACCAAGAGCTTTATTATTTCAAGTTTTGTTTGCATGATCCTATGCGAACATGGCTCAATCACCTCTCTAGGTCCTCCTCCTTGGTAAGCACTTTTACTACTACGGCTGTCTTGCTAGAAGTTCTCCGATATAGATCATCATGTATATCATGCAGACATGCCTTGTGTGACTCATCGATCTATCCCACTGACAATTGTCCAAAAAAAAATTTCGAGTTAACTCGCCGCTGCTCCTGTGCCGTCGGAAGTCCAACAGCTGTCATTATTCCGTTTCTGCCTATTTCTGTCACCGGCGGTCTTTCCTCCTGCCGGTCTGTCTGCCAGGTGCGGCGGCGTTCTTCACTGTCGCCGCTGGATCAATTCCGTCAATCCCCGACGGCGACGTTTCAGCCGTCCAGTCTGCCACTCAGGCCAAACCCTCAGTGTGGAAAGGGAAGATAATCAGTAAGTTGGCGTTGCCTCAGCCAGAAGTTCGCCGTTGCTGAACTGGTGGTGCTCCGTGCTGCATTTTACTGGCAAACGTAGACAACTGGTTGATACAAAAAAAAAATGTTCACGTAGAAGGTGCCCGCCAACCAACTCCTTCGAACTTCACCGAAGCTTTCATGACTAGAATTTATTGTTTCCTCACTTTGCTATTCAAAAGGTTCTACAAGGTTCCCCTGCTGTCCGTCACGCCCTTCCCCTTCACACCCTTCATGATTTCATCCCTGCCCATTCCCATTGCCAGAGAAGTACGTGGCAAAACTCCGTCCTCCTAGGAAAAACGGGAAGGTGGTTGGCGACAAAGGCGCTTGGGGGAAATATGTCATACAGGCAGTGAGGTGAGTCCCCATGCTGTTTCTATCTGCTGGAGCTTTTAATCCACAAAAATACTTACTCAGGATTAAAAATTACCCCCGGTTTTGCCGATGGGCCCCATCCCTACTCACCTGTTTCCTCTTCCCTTTGCGGCGATGCCCTGTGCTTCTGCTCGCAGGTTCTCAGCATCATCAATCTATGTGAGAACTTACATCACCATCGCAAACCTAAAAAATGGAGGAACAGATCCTGGTTTCAACACCGGGCCTTCCTGTTCTCCTACTGCACTGGGCGGCGCTCTAGGTTGGGTAAACGTCACACGTGACAAGAGCAAGGCATACAGCTACACGTATTATGAGAGCATGGGGCCAATGGCACAGGGTGATGTACCTGTTCCCTTTGCTGGTCTAGGTAAATACGTGTTTATTGGGCATGTTCACAACTTGCATGCAATCTGCGTGAAGTTGAAGAAGGTGGTCTAGTGGCTGGCTTGTCACGTATACCAACTATTGGTTGCTTTATCATGTCTCTGCAAGACTCCCCACATGAAAGTTCCTAGTTGACTCTCTCTTTCTTTGTTCTATTTTCATGGACGGTATACACTTTTTGCTGACACACCCGCTGTCGTAATTGATCAGGAGGGGACGCTTATCAGGCTCTTTTTCTAGATCTACTCTAGCTGACGGAAGGTTAGGGGGTTGTTCGATAGGGGCATCACTGATGCAACAACGTTGCGTTGCCCTTGCCTCGTACCTTCATCTCAGGATAGGAGATACCGTATTTCGATTCACATACAATCTTGAGGATTGTCCCTTGTGAATGGGAACTTCCAGGTGTCTTGATTCATCTATATTTGAAACCCTTTTTCTTTTCTATCGGTCCCAATCTTTGTTGTGACCAGTGTGGAATGTCAAATGTTCTAGTCTTAGTGATGTGTGTCATATGGTGTACAATAGTTAGGGTTAGGTTTATGTACACCAACCAACCTTAGTCAAGCCATCATTCCATTCTTGACATGATATCGCCTAGGTTAGGATCCTGTGGGATCCAGTGCATCTCGCTCACGTCAGCGCACGAGCCTGTTCCGTACCCTAGTGCACGTTACGCATGTACTGTCCCCTAGCGCCTATTGCGCTCGTCTCTCTCGTTCCCTAGCGCCCGCTGCGCCTGCCGTCGCGTCGCCCCTGCTGGCCCGTCCCGTCCCGTCGCCCCTGCTGTCCTGTCGCGTCGCCCCCTGCTGTCCCGTCGCGTCGCGCCTGTCCCTGCTGCCCGCCGTGTCGCGCTGTCCCGCCGCGTCGCGCCGTCCGTCCCGTCCCGTCCTGTCGCACGCGCCCCATGCGCCCTGCCCGTCGCACGCGCCCCGTGCGCCCTGCCCGTCCGTCGCGCCCCGTGCACCCTGCTCGTCCGTCGCGGCCCCGCTGCGCCCTGCCCGTCCGTCGTGTCAAACATATATGCATGTTATATTTGTGTAGGCTGTAGTGGGGTAGCCAATATGGGGTACAACCCCATTAGGGTTTCATATTTGTACCCAACCTTCTGCTAGTTCATTCATTCCTGTCTCTAGTTTCTGACATGGTATCAGAGCAGTAGGTCCGTAGGACCGTTTTTTTTCGGGCCCACCTACCGTTGCGGTTACTGAGCTGCCCCACGTCTTGCTTGCGCTGCGCCGCCCGCGCGCGCCTTGCCTTGCCTGCGCTGCGCCGCCCGCGCGCGCCCTGCCTTGTCTGCGCAACGCCGCCCGCGCGCGCCCTTCCTTGCCTGCGCTGCACCGCCCGCGCGTGCCCTGCCTAGCCTTCGTGACGTGCTGCGCTGCGCGCGCCGTCCTGCAGCCTTCGCGCTGCCTATTGCTGCCCCGCGTCGTGTTGCCCCACGCACGCCCTGCCCTGCCCCGCGCTGCGGTGCCCCGCACACGCCCTGCCCTGCCCTGCGCTAGCGCCCTGCCCTGCGCCGGCGCCCTGCCCTGCGCCAGCGCCCTGCCCTGCGCCGGCGCCCTGCCCTGCGCCAGCGCCCTGCCCTGCGCCAGCGCCTTGCCCTACGCACGCGCTGCTGCCCTGTGCGTCACACCCTACGGCAGCCCGCGCGTCGCGCTCTGCTGCCCCGCGCGTCGCGCTCTGCTGCCCCGCGCGTCGCGCTCTACGGCAGCCCGCGCGTCACGCGCTGCTGCCCCGAGCGCCGCGCCCTACGGCAGCCCGCGCGTCGCGCGCTGCTGCTCTGCGTGTTGCGCCCAACGGCAGCCCGCGCGTCGCACGCTGCTGGCCCGCGCGTCGCGCCCTACGGCAGCCCGCGCGTCGCGCGCTACTGCCCCGCGCGTCGCGCTCTGCTGCAGCCCGCGCGTCGCGCCCTGCTGCCCTGCGCGTCGCGCCCTGCTGCAGCACGCGCGTCGCGCCCTGCTGCCCTGCACAGCGCGCGCCCTGCTACCCGCGCAGCCCAGGCCGAGCCGAGCCGCCCTACCCGACCCGATCCGCCCTCCTGCTCGTGCTACTACTGCTGCTGGTGGAGGTGCTGCTAGGAGTGCTGGAGGTGCTGCAGCCTAGCCTCACCGAGCCGCTCTAGTGCTCTTACTGCTGTTGCTGCTGTCTTCCCTCCGTACCGCCCTCCTCCTCGCGCGCCTCCTTGCTTACCCGCTATGACTTCCCTTCGTAGTAGCGGTGGGAGTGGTGACGGCGGTGGTGGCAGCAGTGGGAGTGGTGGCGGCCGTAGTAGCAGTCGCTGTGAAGTTGTTCGGTGGGGAGTGTCTGACGGTTGCCAGATGCAGCTGCAGCGGCGTCCGCGCGAGACCCTTACACCCCAGCAGCTTCATGAGTGGTACGCTCAGCGTTGTGCGTCTCGGAGAGGTGGCGGCGGCCGTAGTAGCAGTCGTGGTGGAGCTGGTCAGTGCGGAGTTTCTGGCGGTGGCCAGATGCAGCTGCAGCGGCGCCCGCGCGAGACCCTTACGCCCCGGCAGCTGCATGAGTGGTACGCTCAGAGTTGGGGGAGTAGGACTACTACTCGCTGCCCGTACGTCATTCGCACAGGTGATCGGGCTGGTCAGACCTGCAAGACAGTTAGTCACACAGAGTCCCGCTGCTTCTCCCGTCTGAGCGACGCTTGGCGAGCACGGTTTGCCGACGAGACTGAGCTACCTTTCTGGCTAGAGCTGCTTCGAGACGGAGTAGATATATTTGCTCTAGACTATGACACTATCCTTACTGCCATGTATGCTCTGACTGGTACTACTGAGGGTGACTGTTACCTGTGTGTGCCCCCTGACCCTGGTATAGCAGCTGCTGCTCTAGGTGCTAGTGAGTCTGCTCTCTTTGGTACTGCGCCTGCTGAGGCTTTGCACACCTTCACGCTTGACTCAGGTGCTTCCCGCTGTTTCTTTCGTGACAGTACCACAGTCACTCCCCTCCCTACACCTATCCCTGTCTCACTGGCTGACCCCTCTGGGGGCCCAGTGCTTGCGCGGTCCACTACTATGCTTCGGTGCCCGGCGGTCCCGTCTGCTGAGCTGTCAGGTCTTCACATCCCCTCGTTCTCTACGAACTTGGTGAGCACCGCCGTCCTTCAGGATCACTGGGTTGACACCTTTACTCCTGGAGGACAGCGGGTGACGCACTGCACGTGCTCTCGGACCGGCCGCCACCTGGCCACGTTCACACGTGCGCCTGGGTCCAGTCTGTACACCCTCACTGCTGTGTCGCGCTACACCCCTTTGTCTCCTCAGCTGTACGCGTCTGCTCAAGTAGCTACCCAGTGTGAGTGTCGCCGCCTGTCGCACCAGACTCTCCTTTGGCACCACCGCCTTGGTCACCCCTCCCTGCCCCGCCTTCGTGGCATGCACTCTCGCTCCCTGGTCTCTGGCCTTCCCAGGTCTCTGCCTGCCCTCCCTCCCTCACCTGCGCCGCCCTGCATTCCTTGCGTCGAGGGGTGGCAGCGCGCCGCTCCTCACTCCTCCTCGTTCCCTCCCACAGAGGCTCCACTGCAGACTCTCCACCTGGACGTGTGGGGCCCAGCCCGCGTCCAGGGACAGGGCCGCGAGCGGTACTTCCTGCTGGTTGTCGACGACTACACGCGTTACACCATGGTCTTCCCCTTGCAGCGCAAGGCGGATGTCCCTGCTATCTGATCCCTTGGATCCGCGCTGTTCGTCTCCAGCTCCGCGAGCGGTTCCAGTCGGACTTTCCTGTCATGCGTCTGCACTCTGACAGAGGTGGTGAGTTCACCTCCGACCTCTTGCAGGCCTTCTGTGAGGAGCACGGCATCCGCCAGTCGTTCACGCTTCCGGACTCTCCGCAGCAGAATGGGGTTGCTGAGTGCCGCATTGGCTTAGTCATGGAGGTCGCTCGTACCTCCATGATCCATGCGGCGACTCCCCATTTTCTGTGGCCGTTTGCGGTCCGGTACGCCGCGCATCAGCTCAACCTTTGGCCCCGTGTCTCCTTGCCGGAGACCTCGCCCACACTGCTGTGGACGGGGGAGGTTGGCGATGCGTCGCGATTCCGGGTCTGGGGTGCTCGTGCCTTTGTCCGCGGACAAGCTCTTCGCTCGCGCCATTCCTTGCGTCTTCCTTGGTTTTCCTCCTGACGCGCCTGGCTGGCAGTTTTACGACCCCACCTCGCGCCGTGTCTTTGCGTCTCAGGACGTCACCTTTGACGAGTCAGTCCCCTTTTACCGTCTCTTTCCCTACCGCACTGCCCCTCGCCCCCTGCCGCCGCTCTTTCTCGCTCTAGGTCCTCCCCAGATAGACCCCCTCCCCGTGCTAGGTCCTGCTCCTTCAGGTGTTTCTCAGGTAGACCCTCCCGTGCCTGTGCCTGTTGAGGTCACTGGTGACTCAGGTCCTGCTGGAGGTGGTCCTGCTCGGGGTGCTGTCTCTGGGGGTGCTGAGCCTGGGGGTGCAGAGCCTGAGCGTGAGGAGCCTGGGGGTGTGGAGTCTAGGGGTACTGATCCTGAGCGTAAGGAGCCTGAGGGTGCTAAGCCTGGAGGTGCTACCCCTGAGCGTGAGGAGACTGGAGGTACTGCGCCTGGGGGTGCTGCGTCTGGGGGTGCTGAGCTTGAGCGTGCTGAGTCTGGGGGTGCGGCGCCTGAGGGTACTGAGACTGCTGGTGCGCGGTCTCCTTGGAGTGGCCGCCTTCGTCCGCGTGCGCCTCTCTCCCCACAGCAGCTGCACGAGTGGTACACTCGCCGTCAGGGTCGCGCTGCTGGAGCTCGGGGCTCTACCGCTGGAGGTGTTTCTGCTGTCGTCGCTGGAGCTGGGAGTGGTGCTGGTACTTTGTCTACTGGAGGTGCTGGCGCTGGAGGTTCTGGAGCTGCTGGAGGTGCTGGAGCTGCTGGAGGTGCTGGAGCTGCTGGAGGTGCTGGAGGTGCTGGTGCTGGTGCTGGTGGCACTACTGAGCCATGATTGTTCTTCGCTCCGCCGTCTCCGTCGTCTCTGCCACCGCCTGACACTGTACTTTGCCAGGTTCTTACTCTCCCGTCATCTACTGGTCTTCCGTTACAGCCTGGCTCCCCACTACCTGCTCCTTCTCCTTACACTGAGCAGCCTGGAGGTCTTGCTGAGCGTCGTGAGCCTGCGTCGCGTCCTGTCTCGCCTGTTCGCACTATCAACTGGTCGTACTGGTAGTCGTGTTCCTCGTCCGCGTCCGCCGGCTGTCCCCGGCACACACCTCATGGCTCTGCGTCCTTCCTCTGCTCCACAGCCTGTTCCTCTGCCGTCTCCTCCTGCGTCTTCTCTGCCTGACGTTGCGGACCCTGAGTCTGACCAGTTTCGTGCTGCACACCCTACTGTCACGCGTCTGTTAGCCACAGTTGTCACTGACCCGTCGTTTGAGTCTGCTGCTGCATCTGCCTTAGTCGCTGAGCTTGTTGACTTTGCTGCTGCCTGTCGTCTAGACTACGCCGCTAGTCTTTGTTGCTGAGTCTGATTTTTTCTGTCCTCCGTCCGTCGGGGGTGAGTGTGCTCTTGGCACGTCCTGGACCTTGAGTGTCTTGCAGCCGCTGCGCCTCATCTCGTGGCCATGCTGCTTGCCCCTGAGGGAGACCCGGATGCACCAGACATCCCGACCCCGCGCTCTTACGCTGAGGCGATCGCGGGTGAATACTTCTCTCACTGGCAGACAGCCATGGACGCAGAGATGGCATCCTCGAAGTCCACAGGCACTGATGTCGATGAGGTTCCCCCTCCTGGGGCGAACATCGTCGATGGCATGTGGATTTTTAGGGTGAAGCGGCCGCCGGGTTCTCCGCCTGTCTTCAAGGCTCGTTACGTTGCTAGAGGCTTCACTGTGAGTTGACTTTTTCCAGACCTTCTCCCCTACCCCAAAGATGACCACTCTTCGGGTGCTGCTGCACGTTGCTGCTCACCGTGACTACGAGCTTCACTCTCTTGACTTCAGCACAGCCTTCTTATTGGGCAGCCTGCACGAGGAGATCTGGCTGCGCCGCCCACCTGACTTCACTGGGTCGTTCCCTCCTGGTACCCAGTGGAGCCTCCGGCGGCCAGTCTACAGTCTCCGCCAGGCGCCTCGTGAGTGGCACGACACACTGAGGACTACACTTACGGCTCTTGGGTTCGCTCCTTCGACTGCTGACTCGTCGCTGTTTCTGCGCACCGACACTTCCCTGCCGCCGTTCTTCATCCTCGTGTACGTCGACGACTTGGTCTTCGCCACTGCTGACACTGAGGCTCTCGCCCTGGTGAAGTCGGAGCTACAGAAGAGACACACGTGCACAAACCTGGGTGAGCTGCGCAGCTACCTTGGCTTGCATATCACCCGGGACAGAGCACGCCGCACCATCACACTGACTCAGTCACACATGGTGCAGCAGGTCCTTCAGCGCTTCGGCTTCACCTGGTCCTCCCCACAGTCCACTCCTCTGGCTACAGGTCACTCGCTCTCAGCTCCACCTTCGGACGAGTCCGTAGAGTCGAGTGGTCCTTACGTAGAACTAGTGGGCTGCCTCATGTACCTGATGACCTGCACTCGACCTGACCTCGCGTACCCTCTTGGCCTTTTGGCTCGCTACGTGGCTCCTGGTCAGCACCGAAAGGTGCACATGGATGCTGCTAAGAGGGTACTGCGCTACCTGTGCAGTACATCGGGCATGGGGCTCATGCTTGGAGGACGAAGCGACGTTGTCCTCATTAGACACTCTGACGCGTCTTGGGTTGACGACCAGGCTACGCAGCGGTCGTCACAGGGTTACACCTTCAGCCTTGGCTCTGGCTCTGTTTCTTGGCGGTCTACACGCTCGTCTTCTGTTCTCAGCTCCAATTGTGAGGCTGAGATCTACGCCAGAGCTATGGCTGCACAGGAGTTACGCTGGCTCACCTACCTGCTGACTGACTTGGGAGAGAAGCCTCGTCGACAACAAGGCCGCCATCGCCTTGTGTCAGGAGCACAGAATGGAGCACAGAACGAAGCACATCGCTCTGCGTTACTTCCTGGCTCGAGAGTTGCAGCAGCGAGGTCAGCTTCGTCTTGCTCACGTGGCCACTCGGGCCAACACTGCTGATATATTCACCAAGGCACTTCCGTCTAGTGATCATCAGCGCCTTTGTACTTTGTTAGGCCTTGTGCCTACGTTCCCGCACTTGCTATAGTCTCTGCTTGTACAGTGAGCTAAATATATATACCTGCATGCTTGCTCTTGCTAGGTAGTGATCACTGTGATGCTATTGTTGCATATATACCTTTGCATGTGAACTGGCCTTGTGGCCCTTTGCTTGTGCTCAGTGCGTGTGGTGACGTTGTGATCCACCCTGAGCTTGTTTTGCCTTTCTTGACTGGTCTTGTGACCCCTTGCTCTCCCCCACTTTGCCTATGGGGGTGTGTCAAACATATATGCATGTTATATTTGTGTAGGCTATAGTGGGGTAGCCAATATGGGGTACAACCCCATTAGGGTTTCATATTTGTACCCAACCTTCTGCTAGTTCATTCCTGTCTCTATTTTCTGACACGTGGCGCCTACACTGCACCCTACCCGTCCGTCGCGCCCCGTGCGCCCTGCCGGTCCGCGACTGTCGCGCCTGTCCCTGCCAGTCGTGTGTTGTCGCGCCCGTCCCTGCCAGTCGCGTGTTGTCGCGCCCGTCCCTGCCAGTCGCGTCCTGTCTCGTCGCGTCGCACTCCACTTTCACGCCCTACACAGGCCCTTTTGGCGTTTAGGGTTTCGGCAACAGTAGTTCGCTCTTCGCTTCTACTATGGCGACCCCTAGGGTCCTGCGCTTTGACGCCGAGGGTAGGCCGCTTGAGATCTCTGTCTGGCTCCTGCGTGCGCGCCGCCTTTTAGAGAGTCAGGTTCAAGCAGATGCGTCTCTGTGGGCGCACGCTTCTGGCGACCTTCCTAAGCCCGACGATCCTGCACCCTTAGGCACTGACCCTAGCGCTGCAGACAGCGACCGTCATGCCCGCCAGCGTGCTAACCTCACAACGTGGAAGTCGCGTGACGCTGCGGCCTGCATCGCCCTCAGCAGCCTCCTCCCTGAGTCTGAGGAGGCCCACTTCACTCAGGTTCGCACGGCTAGTGAGTTCCTGACTGCGATCAAGGCCCGCTACGATACTCTCACCACTGTCTCTCTTGGTCGCCTGTTCCTCCCGTTCCTGTTTCCTGACCTTGCCTCGTTTGAGCGCTCTGCTGACTTGATCGCTCACCTACGCTTGCTCAATTCCAGCTAGCGAGCTGCCTGCACTGACAAACAACTTGCACTGCTCTCTCCCCCTATGACAATTATTATCTATTTCACGCCACTAGCCTCCCTGACCGCTTTCCTTTGGTTCGTGACGCGCTTCTTCTGAAGCACCCTAGCGAGCTCACTATCGAGGTCCTTGAGTCTTCCCTCAAGGGCGCCAAGAGCAACCTCCGCTCGGTAGCCTCCGCCTCTGGTGCTGTGCCCCCTCCACTGTTTCACGGGTGCAATGTCTCTCAGCTACCCACCATTACTACCTCCCTTGCCACTGCCGCTACTGATTTGACCGCAGTTGCTGTTACGACTTCTTTGCCGTCTAGGGGTAGGATCAGCCGGAGGGGCGGTCAGGGTGCGGGCGGAGGCGGCGGGGGTGGCGTGGTGAGCGGCGGTGGCGGGAGCACAGAGGTTGGAGGAGCGCCTCGTGCAGCGGCTAGTGACTCCCCTGCTGCAGCTGGTGGAGGTGACGCTCAGGATTGTCAGGCACCTACTGGTCTGCCAACTGCAGGAGCTGGAGTGGTGGCTTGGTACCTTACTCAGCAGCAGCAGCAGCAGCAGCCACTCCTCTCACTGCAGCCACAGCAGCAGCAGGCTCCGGGGCAGGGGTCATTACCGCGTCAGCTGTCACGTGGTGCTGTCCACCCTCCCTATAAGTATGTCGCCGCCGGGCAGGAGCAGTCCTTCCGAGTTGAAAACTTCGGGATTGATAGAGTTATTGAGTGTGGCATGCAAGGGATGACCGAGCCACTGGTGCCATATTTATGGTTCGGCACGATAGCCGATTGTCCTCTTGTACTTGTTTTTCTCTTCTTCGTCTTGCGATATGGCAGGTCCCTTTTCGGGGATGGCGCGTATATCTGCTGCGAAGGCTCGAGCAAAGGCTTGGTGAAGGTCAACTTCGGTGACACTGATGACATCGTCCGTGTCAGCGACGTGGATCGAAACGTTGGTGGTCGGGAGAAGATACGGAGTTGGGAGTCGTGCTGCTTCTGGTCACTCGGAAGCAGGAAGTCCTTCCATTGGAACGAGCTCGTAGAGGTACTCATCGCCGGTGACCGAAATTAACTGAGGTCCTTGTTCCGGTTGTGGTGCTTCCTCGGTAGGTTCGGGTAGCTCTGTTGCTTCATCAAAATCGTAAATCATGCATTCTGACTCCACTTGAACTTCTTTTGCAGGTTTGTACGAGTACTGATTTGGAAAAGGAGGTCCTCCCCAATTAGTGCCGCACGTTGCCCGATACGGATCTCGTTCTGTCACGTCTTCAGGAGGGAGTGTTGGAGCTTCGGGATAAGGAGGGCTTGGTGGTCCCCAGCCGCGTCGAGAAGTTGACGGTCCCCAACCGCCGATGGTGACTTCGGTGTTGGTCCAGCCGGGGGCAGCTACTCCTGTGTATCCCCATCCTCGAGTATTTGGTTGCCTTGCAGTTGCTGACCTCCCATTGTCTGCTTCTTGTTCCATTGTTCCAGGTCTGGTGTCTCGAGGAGTGGTTGTTGAGGCAGTTGGGATGGCACGTGAGCGAAGAAGACCGTCTGGTCCAGGAAGTTCAAGGTACATTTCTTCAGGATGCGACCACGTCGGAGTTTCTGTGGGCGTGGTCTTCTGAAGGAGTGTTATGTCTGAGTCGCCGGTGTTACCCCGCGACGTGAACTTCAAGACAAAGACTTCTTCGTCGGTCGCCTTCCCGATATAAGTGTTCTTGCAAAATAGTTTGAGGCTTTTATCCTCGCTGTTGCTTCAGATGTCAACTCCGCATTTCATGGGTTGTGCTGCAGAGAGAAATTCAAACTGAATGTCGGCGATGACGAGCACGTCACCAATGTGGATGGTGAAGTTGGTATCGCCGACTGTAGGTAGATCTCTCCGATGTCGTAAACTTGCAACCGATTGTTATTTGCGACAATGATTTCTCACGATCGTTGCATCTGCTTCGATTTACTGATGAATGTTGGTGATCCCACCATGTATTCTCCGCAGCAACTATCAAGATACCATTATTGTAGTTTTTGTCGCTGAGACGTGCGATACCGGCAATCTTTGATTTGATGATGCGGTCAAGATCAACTCAAAGGCGCGAAAGATCGTTCTCGTGCCTTGCAGGGAAATCGGGAGGGGACTCCATGTCAAACATTGTATGTTTATATTGTGTAGGCTATAGTGGGTTTAGCCTTAGAGGGTACACAAACTTAGGGTTTCATACTTGTACCCACCTTCCTGCTAGTTCATCCATTCTCGTTCTATTCTAGATTCTAACATGGTATCAGAGGCCTAGGTTGCTACCTAGGACCGCTTTCTACAATGGGCCCACTATTCCGCTAGGCGCGCCCTCGTGCGCCCTACCTTACGTGCGCCCTCGTGCGCCCTACCTTACGTGCGCCCTCGTGCGCTCTACCTTACGTGCGCCCTCGTGCGCCCTCGTGCGCCCTCGTACGCCCTCGTGCGCCCTCGTGCGCTCTCGAGCTGCCCCTGCAGGTCCGTCAGGCCCCCGAGCCGCCGCTGCAGGCCCGTCAGGCCCGAGAGCCGCCCCTGCACACCCGTCAGGCCCGCGCGCAGCCTCTGCACGACCGCGCGCCGCCCCTGCAGGCTCTCGCCGCCCGCCGCGTCGCCCTGCCCGTGGCGTCGCCGCCTCCCCGCGGCGTCGTTGCCTGCCCGCGGCGTCGTCGCCTGCCCGCGGCGTCGTCGCCTGCCCGCGGCGTCGTCGCCTGCCCGCGGCGTCGTCGCCTGCCCGCGGCGTCGTCGCCTGCCCGCGGCGTCGCCGCCTGCCCGCGGCGTCGTCGCCTGCCCGCGGCGTCGTCGCCTGCCCGCGGCGTCGTCGCCTGCCCGCGGCGTCGTCGCCTGCCCACGGCGTCGTCGCCTGCCCGCGGCGTCGTCCCCTGCCCGCGGCGTCGGCGCCTGCCCGCGGCGTCGTCGCCTACCCGCGGCGTCGCCACCTGCTAGCGGCGTCGCCCTACTCGCGGCGTCGCCACCTGCCCGCCGCGTCGCCCTGCCCGCGGCGTCGCCACCTGCCCGCCGCGTCGCCCTGACCTAATCCGCCTCTCGCCCCTGGAGCAGCCGCCACTGCAGCAGCAGCCCCTGGAGCAGCCGCCACTGCAGCAGCAGCCCCTGGAGCCGCCCGCCACTGCAGCAGCAGCCCCTGGAGCCGCTCGCCACTGCAGCAGCCGCCCCTGGAGCCGCCCGTCACTGCAGCAGCCCCCTCTGGAGCAGCCACACCTGCAGCAGCCGCCCCTGGAACAGCCCGCACCTGCAGCAGCCGCCCCTGGAGCAGCCCGCACCTGCAGCAGCCGCCCCAGTGGCACCTGGAGCAGCTGCCGTCGCGGCCCAGCCTCGCCCTGCCGCAGCTGCCGCGGAGCTCCCTGCTGCGGCCCGGCCCAGCCCTGCAGTTGTAGCGGCCCCACTGTCGCCACCGTCTTGCGCCTGCCGCGCCGACCACTGGTGAGCATTGCCCAGTACTGCTGCAACTGCCTTTTCTACTCCCACTGCCACTGCTCCTGCTGTTACTACTGTTACTGCCGCTACTGCTACTACTGCTGCTCCTGACGTGGCCAGATGCAGCTCCAGGGCTGTGCGCGTGAGTCCCCCACGCCCCAGCAGCTTCGTGCGCATGAGTGGTACGCTAGTCGGGGCTGTCGGGGTGGCCGTAGTGGTAGTCGCTCTGGAGTGCATCGGTCGGGAGCTTCTGGTAGTGGACAGGTGCAGCTGCCGTGTCCTCCTTCGCCTCAGCTGCTTCGTGCGCGTGAGTGGTACGCTAGTTTGGGCTGTCGGGGTGGCCGTAGTGGTAGTCGCTCTGGAGTGCATCGGTCGGGAGCTTCTGGTAGTGGACAGGTGCAGCTGCCGTGTCCTCCTTCGCCTCAGCTGCTTCGTGCGCGTGAGTGGTACGCTAGTTTGGGCTGTCGGAGTGGCCGTAGTGGTAGTCGCTCTGGAGTGCATCGGTCGGGAGCTTCTGGTAGTGGACAGGTGCAGCTGCCGCATCCTCCTTCGCCTCAGCTGCTTCGTGCGCGTGAGTGGTACGCTAGTTTGGGCTGTCGGAGTGGCCGTAGTGGTAGTCGCTCTGGAGTGCATCGGTCGGGAGCTTCTGGTAGTGGACAGGTGCAGCTGCCGTGTCCTCCTTCGCCTCAGCTGCTTCGTGCGCGTGAGTGGTACGCTAGTTTGGGCTGTCGGAGTGGCCGTAGTGGTAGTCGCTCTGGAGTGCATCGGTCGGGAGCTTCTGGTAGTGGACAGGTGCAGCTGCCGTGTCCTCCTTCGCCCCAGCTGCTTCGTGCGCGTGAGTGGTACGCTAGTTTGGGCTGTCGGAGTGGCCGTAGTGGTAGTCGCTCTGGAGTGCATCGTTCGGGAGCTTCTGGTAGTGGACAGGTGCAGCTGCCGTGTCCTGTCAGTGAGGCTGCCGCTCTAGGTGCTAGTACGTCTGTTGCCCTAGGTGCTGGTGAGGCTGCTACTCTAGGTCCTAGTGAGTCTGCGCCCCCTGGTACTGAGTCGACTGAGGCCCTGCACACCTTCACCCTGGACTCAGGTGCTTCTCGCTGTTTCTTTCGTGACCGCACTGCCCTTGAGCCGCTTGCTCGGCCAGTTGCTGTCTCCCTCGCTGACCCCTCTGGGGGTCCGGTCATTGCGACCTCCTCCACTGTTCTTCCCTGTCCTGCGGTCCCGTCGGGCACACTGTCAGGTCTCCACCTCCCCTCGTTCTCTACGAACTTGGTGGCGGGTTGTGCGCTCCAGGATGCGGGTGTTCACCAGTTCACCCCTGCCTACGAGCGCGTGACACACTGCACGTGTGCTCGGACGGGCCGTCACCTGGCTACCTTCACTCGGCAGCCGGGGTCGGACCTGTACACACTGACCACTGAGTCCCCTCAGGTAGCTGCGTCCGCGTCTGCGTCTGCGTCAGGTCAGCTGTCCGCCCCCTGCTCGTGTCGCTCTCTGGCGCATGAGACTGTCCTCTGGCACCACCGCCTTGGTCACCCGTCTGTGCAGCGCCTTCGGGCCATGCACAAACGGGACCTTGTTGCTGGTCTTCCCAGGGTTCTCCCTCCCCTCCCACCCTCGCCTGCTCCTCCATGTCTTCCCTGTGTCGAGGGGTGGCAGCGCGCCGCTCCTCACTCCTCCTCCTTTCCCCCGACGACTGCTCCTTTGCAGACGCTCCACGTGGACGTGTGGGGCCCAGCCCGCGTCCGTGGTCAGGGTCAGGAGAGGTACTTCCTGATTGTTGTTGACGACTTCTCGCGCTACACCACGGTCTTCCCCTTGCGCACCAAGGGTGACGTCCCTGATGTCTTGATCCCTTGGATCCGCAGATCTCGTCTCCAGCTCAGTGAGCGTTTCCGCTCCGACTTCCCTGTCCTGCGTCTGCACTCTGACAGAGGTGGGGAGTTTTCCTCTGGCCTCTTGGAGGCCTTCTGTCAGCAGGAGGGCATTGAGCAGTCGTTCACGCTTCCGGCCTCTCCACAGCAGAATGGGGTTGCTGAGCGCCGCATTGGCTTGGTCATGGAGGTCGCTCGTACCTCCTTGGTTCATGCGGCTGCCCCCCACTTTCTGTGGCCGTTTGCAGTCCGATACGCTGCGCATCAGCTCAACCTCTGGCCCCGTGTCTCCTTACCGGAGACTTCTCCGACACTGCGTTGGACGGGAGAGGCTGGCGATGCGTCGCGTTTTCGGGTCTGGGGATCCCGAGCTTTTGTTCGCGACACGTCCGCGGACAAGCTCTCCCGTCGCGCTGTCCCCTGTGTCTTCCTTGGCTTTGTCCCGGACGCGCCTGGTTGGCAGTTCTACCACGCCACCTCGCGTCGTGTCCTGGCCTCTCAGGACGTCACTTTTGACGAGTCCGTCCCCTACTACCGCCTCTTCCCCTACCGCACTGCCCCACTCCCCCCCCCGCCTCTCTTCCTGGCTCCAGGTGCTGAGGTACCAGACCCCCTCCCCCCTCAGGGTGCCGCTCCCTCAGGTGTGTCCCAGGTAGACCCGGGTGAGCCGGTCGAGGTAGCTGTTGACTCTCGTCCTGCTGGGGGTGCTGAGCCTGGGGGTGCTGAGCCTGGGGGTGCTGCGTCTGGGGGTGCTGAGCCTGGGAGTGCTGAGTCTGGAGGTGCGGAGCCTGGGGGTGCTGAGCCTCAGGGTAGTGAGCCTGGGGGTGCTGAGTCTGGGGGTACTACACCTGGAGGAGCCCTCTCCTCACAGCGGCTGCAGGAGAGGTACCTACAGTACTGCCGCCTCCGGAGAGGTACTGCTGGAGCTGGCACCAGTGCTTCCCCTCCTGCCCGGGAGCTCCCCCCCCTCCAGCAGATCCGAGAGTGGTACACGAGGCGCTGCAGTCTTCGGAGTGGCGCTGCTGCTGGTGCTGTGGACCCGGACGTTGGAGCTGCTGCTGGTGCTGAGGACCCGGCTGGTGGAGTTCCTGCTGGTGCTGAGGACCCGGGCGGTGGAGCTGCTACTGGTGCTGAGGACCCGGGCGGTGGAGCTGCTGCTGGTGCTGAGGACCCGGCTGGTGGAGTTCCTGCTGGTGCTGAGGACTCGGGCGGTGGAGCTGCTGCTGGTGCTGAGGACCCTAGCGCTGGTGTCTCTGCTGCTTCTGGAGACGCTACGCGGCCGCGACCGTACTTCGTACCGCTCCTTCAGCAGGTTCTTGGTCAGGCTCCTCCTCCTCGTCCTCCTCCCTCCGTAGAGTGTCCTCCGCCTGTCCAGTCGCAGTCACAGTTACCGCCTGCCTCGCCTCTTCCTGGTCCCTCTCCCTACACTGGTCCCACAGGAGGTCTTGCAGAGCGTCGTGAGCCTGCGTCTCGTCCTGCGTCGCCTGTTCGTACTGCTCGCACTGGTCGTCGTGTCCCATGTGAGCGTCCTCCTCCTGTCCCTGGCACTCACTACATGACTCTGCGTCCCTCCACTGCTCCTCAGCGTGTCCCGCTGCCGTCTCCTCCTGCGTCCTCTCTGCCTACTCTTCCTGACCCGGAGTCTGACTCCCGTCGTGCTGCCAGTCCCACGGTCACCCGTCTTCTCGCCACTGTTGTCACTGACCCTACCTTTGAGTCCTCTGCTGCGTCTGCTCTGGTCGCTGAGTTGATAGACTTTGCTGCCCGGTGTCGTCTAGACTACGCCGCTAGCCTTGTTGCTGAGTCTGAGTCTGTCTGTCCTCCGTCCGTCGGGGGTGCGTGTGCTCTTAGCACGGACGTCCTTGAGGACAGACAGGAGGAGTTCCAGTGCTTTGCTACTGCTTTGCCCCACCTCGTGTCCATGCTAGTTGCCCCTGAGGGAGACCCGGATGCACCAGACATCCCGACCCCGCGCACTTACGCTGAGGCGATGGCGGGTCCCTACTCCTCTCAGTGGCAGACAGCCATGGACGCAGAGATGGCTTCCTGGAAGTCCACTGGCACTTACGTCGACGAGGTTCCCCCACCTGGGGCGAACATCGTCAGTGGCATGTGGATTTTCAGGGTGAAGCGGCCACCAGGTTCTCCTCCTGTCTTCAAGGCGCGCTACGTGGCTCGAGGCTTCAGTCAGCGAGAGGGAGTTGACTTCTTTCAGACCTTCTCCCCCACCCCGAAGATGACCACTCTTCGGGTGCTGCTGCACATAGCCGCTCAGCGCGACTACGAGCTTCACTCACTTGACTTCAGCACTGCTTTCTTGCAGGGCAGTTTGCACGAGGAGATCTGGCTGCGCCGCCCTCCTGGCTTCACTGGGTCGTTTCCTCCTGGTACCCAGTGGAGGCTCCAGCGGCCGGTCTACGGTCTCCGACAGGCTCCACGTGAGTGGCACGACACACTGAGGACGACACTTGCGGCACTTGGGTTCGCGCCTTCTACTGCTGACCCGTCGCTGTTTCTGCGCACCGACACTTCGCTGCCGCCGTTCTACATCCTCGTGTACGTCGACGACTTGGTCTTTGCCACTGCTGACACTGCGGCGCTCGCCCACGTGAAGTCGGAGCTGCAGAGGAGACACACGTGCATAGACCTGGGTGAACTGACAAGCTATCTTGGCTTGCGGATCACTCGGGACAGAGCACGGCGCACCATCACCTTGACTCAGTCACACATGGTGCAGCAGATCCTTCAGCGCTTCCGCTTCACGTACTCCTCGCCTCAGTCCACTCCTCTGCCTACCGGTCACTCGCTCTCAGCTCTGCCTTCGGATGAGTCCGTAGAGCCGAGTGGCCCGTATCCAGAGCTTGTGGGCTGTCTCATGTACCTGATGACCTGCATTCGACCTGACCTTGCATACCCTCTTAGCATCCTTGCACGTTATGTCGCTCCTGGCCGTCACAGGAAGGAGCACATGGATGCCACTAAGAGGGTGTTGCGCTACCTGTGCAGTACGTCGGGCATGGGGCTAGTGCTTGGAGGGCGAGACCGAGTTGTACTTACTGGACACTCAGACGCTTCTTGGGCGGACGACCAGGCTACTCAGCGGTCGTCTCAGGGTTACACCTTCAGCCTTGGCTCCGGCTCAGTTTCTTGGCGTTCTACACGCTCTTCTTCTGTTCTCAGCTCCAGTTGTGAGGCTGAGATCTACGCCACAGCCATGGCTGCCCAGGAGCTACGCTGGCTGACCTACCTGCTGACCGACTTGGGAGAGCGGCCTCGTTCTCCTCCAGTGCTGTACGTCGACAACCAGGCTGCCATTGCCTTGTGTGAGGAGCACAGACTGGAGCACAGAACGAAGCACATCGCCCTGCGTTACTTCTTTGCTCGAGAGCTGCAGCAGCGTGGTCAGCTTCGTCTGCGTTACGTGGCCACTGAGGCCAACCTTGCTGATGTGTTCACCAAGGCGCTTCAGCCTTGTGACCATCAGCGCTTCTGTACTCTTCTAGGCCTTGTGCCTGCTGGACCTCACTTACTTCTTGACCTTGCTTGTACTGTGATCTTTATATATATGCCTGCATGTTTACACTTGCTAGGTTGTGATCACTGTATCTCTTGTTATATTATCAACCTGCATGTGAACTGGTCTTGTGACCACTTGCTTGTGCTCGGAATTTGTGTGGTATCCTTGAGATCCACCCTGAGCTTGTTTTGCTTTGCTTTGACTGGTCTTGTGACCCTCTGGTTGTCTCCCACTTCGCCTATGGGGGTGTGTCAAACATTGTATGTTTATATTGTGTAGGCTATAGTGGGTTTAGCCTTAGAGGGTACACAAACTTAGGGTTTCATACTTGTACCCACCTTCCTGCTAGTTCATCCATTCTCGTTCTATTCTACATTCTAACACTCCAGTGTGCTCGGCAGTAACTCAAAAGCAGGCGAAGGTTTGTTGCAGTGTTAATCCAAAGACTGATTGTAGGATCGTTATTTGGACTTGGTGCAACTGGGTCGGTTGGCGCGATTGGCGGGTACTGATTTTCGTCGTAGTAGCGAATTCCTCTACGAAGCGCCATGAAACGGAGGATAAGATGCGTGCGGGAACTTGAGAAGTACTTGCGATGGAGGGTGGTGACATTGCCGCCGTCACGACTGGTACTGAAGGTTCTTGAATGGGTGGGTTGCTGCCGCGCCTCACGTTGGCAGCCTTCCGCTTGTAGCACCGATCTATGGTATGGCCTGGTTTCGTGCAGTACTTACAAAAGGACCCTTTCTTCTCATGTGACTCCCCTTCAGTAGCTCCGGCGTAGAATCCTAACTTCTCCTTCCTGTTGTTCTTTTCATTGTACAGGTCGAACTCCTTTTATTCGGAGAGAAGTGTGGCGCAGAGGGCTGATTCAGCGATGGTTGCTCGAGCGCGGAGCAACAATTGGCGCTGGCGCCATTCTGGTCCTAGTCCGGAGAGGACTATGGAGACGAAAATATCGTCAGGGACGTTTCGGCACCGATTGATATACGGTCCCACTTTCTCCTCTTTAATCATTTTGACTGATGTCAGTTGGCTGATCAGGCGACTCATTATCACTGGATCTGTTGCCATGTATGAATTGCGCAGATGCTCCTAGGACATTTTCGTAGGAGCGCACTCCGATTTGTAGGAGCGAATTGTCAAACTATATGTGCTGCATATTGTCTAGGCTGTAGTGGGGTAGCCCATATGGGGTACAACCCAATTAGGGTTTACTACTTGTACTCCTGCATCCTGTTAGTTCATTCATTCCTGCTGCTAGATTCTGACATGGTTTCAGAGCACTAAGGTCCGTAGGACCGTTTTTTTTTCGGGCCCACCTACCGCTGCGGTTACCGCGCTACCCCACGTACCTGCCTGCCTTGCCTTGCCTTGTGACGTGCTGCACAAGCGCTGCCTCCTGCTGCCCTAGGCCAGCGCGCTGCCCCTAGAGGCCCGTAAAGCCCGCGCGCCGCCTCTACACGCCTGTCAGGCCCGCAAACACGCTGCTACCGCGCGCTGCCCGCACCGAAACCGCGCAGCCCGCACCGAGTCGCGCGCAGCCCGCTGCAGCCACGCGCAGCCCGCACCGAGCCGCGCGCAGCCCGCTGCAGCCGCGCGCAGCCTGCACCGAGCCGCGCACAGCCCGCTGCAGCCGCGCGCAGCCCGCACCGAGCCGCGCGCAGCTCGCAGCTGCCGCGCGCAGCCCGCGCCGAGCCCACGCAGCCCGCGTCGAGCCGCGCGCGGCCTGCTACGGCCTCGCGAGGCCCGCGCGCGGCCCGCAGCAGCCCGCGCCGAGCCGCGCGCGGCCTGCTACTGCCTCGCACGGCCCGCGCGCGGCCCGCAACAGCCCGCGCCGAGCCATGCGCGGCCCGCTACTACCTAGCGCGGCCGCGCGCGGCCTGCAGCAGCTCCGCGCGCTGTCCGCGCAGCCCGCGCCGAGCCGCGCGCGGCCCTCTGCCTCGGCCCCGACCTGCCGCTGATGCGGCCCCGCCCCGCAGCTGCCACGGCCCCGACCTGCCGCTGATGCGGCCCCGCCCTGCAGCTGCCACGGCCCCGACCTGCCGCTGACGCGGCCCCACCCTGCTCCTGCCGCTGAAGCGGCCCCGCCCTGCAGCTGCTTCGGCCCTGCTCTTCAGCCGGTGTTGCGGCCCCGACGTCGCCGCTGTCGAGCGCCGGCCATGCTCGCCCGGTGAGCGCCTGCTCTCCCAGCCTTTGGTGAGCGACTGCCTGCCTGCCTGACGGCCTGCCTGCCTGCCTGCCTTCCTGCCTGGCTGCCTGCCTGCCTGCCGGCCTGCCTACCTGCCTGCCTGCCTGCCTGCCGGCCTGCCTGCCGGCCTGCCTGTCTGTCTGCCTGCCTGCCTGCCTGCCTGCCTGTCTGCTTGCCTGCCTGCCTGCCTGCCTGCCTGGCTGCCTGCCTGCCTGCCGGCCTGCCTGCCTGCCTGCTTGCCTGCCTGCCTGCCACGCCTGCCCTGCCCGCGCTAATGATACTGGCAGGTGGTCAGATGCAGCTCCAGCGACGTTCACGCGAGCCTCTCACGCCCCAGCAGCTTAGTGAGTGGTATACTAGCTGGGGTTGTCGCGGTAGCCGTCGTAGCTGTCGCCCTGGGGCTGGTCAGTTGGGAGCGTCTAGCAGTGGCCAGCTGCAGCTGCAGGGGCGTCCACGCGAGACACTTACGCCTCGGCAGCTCCAGGAGTGGTACGCTCAGTGTAGCAGGTCTACACGTACAGTTCGCTGCCCGTACGTCATTCGCACAGGTGCTAGGACTGGTCAGCCTTGTGGGACACTTGGTCACACACAGTCCCGCTGCTTCGCCCGTCTGAGCGACGCCTGGCGCACAGTGTTTGGCGACGAGGCTGAGCTCCCCACCTGGCTAGAGCTGCATGGACAGGGGGTAGATATCTTTGCGCGTGACTATGATGCTATTCTCACTGCCATGTATGCATTGTCTACTAGTGTTGACCGTGCCTGTTGCCTGTGCGTACCGCCTGACCCTGGTGAGGCTGCTGCCCTAGGTGCTAGTGCGTCTCTTGCTCTAGGTGCTGGTGAGGCTGCTGCTCTCGGTGCTAGTACGTCTACTGCTCTAGGTACTGGTGAGGCCGTGGCTTCAGGTGCTGCTGTGTCTGCTCTCTCTGGTACTGCGCCCACTGCGGTCTCGCACACCTTCACCCTTGACTCAGGAGCTTCCCGCTCCTTCTTTCGCGACTGCACCGCACTCACGCCGCTCCGTCGGCCAGTCCCGGTCTCCCTGGCGGACCCCTCTGGGGGTCCAGTCCTTGCCCACTATTCCACGGTTCTGCCGTGTCCGGCCGTCCCGTCCGGCTCGCTGTCAGGTCTTTACCTCCCCTCGTTCTCTACGAACTTGGTGAGTGGAGCTGACCTCCAGGATGGGGGGGTTCACCAGTTCACTCCTGCGAGTCAGCGAGTGACTCACTGTACGTGTGCTAGGACGGGCCGGCACTTGGCCACGTTCACCCGTGCACCTGGCTCGAGTCTGTACACACTGACCACTGAGTCCCCTCAGGTAGCTGCGTCTGCGTCTGCGTCTGCGTCTGCGTCTGGTCAGCTGGCGGCCCCCTGCGAGTGTCGCGCTTTGTCACACGACACTCTCCTGTGGCACCACCGCCTTGGTCACCCCTCCTTGCCTCGCCTGCGTAGCATGCACTCTCGCTCCCTGGTCTCTGGTCTCCCCAGGTCTCTGCCTGCCCTCCCTCCCTCGCCTGCGCCGCCCTGCATTCCTTGCGTCGAGGGGCGGCAACGAGCTGCCCCTCACTCCTCCTCGTTTCCTCCCACAGAGGCTCCACTGCAGACGCTCCACCTGGACGTGTGGGGCCCAGCCCGCGTCCAGGGACAGGGCCACGAGCGGTACTTCCTGCTGGTTGTCGACGACTACACGCGTTACACCACGGTCTTCCCCTTGCGGACCAAGGCGGATGTCCCTGCTGTTTTGATCCCCTGGATCCGCGCTGTTCGTCTCCAGCTCCGCGAGCGGTTCCGGTCGGACTTTCCTGTCCTGCGTCTGCACTCTGACAGAGGTGGTGAGTTCTCCTCCGACCTCTTGGCAGCCTACTGTGCGGAGCACGGCATCACCCAGTCGTTCACGCTCCCGGCCTCTCCGCAGCAGAATGGGGTTGCTGAGCGCCGCATTGGCTTAGTCATGGAGGTCGCTCGTACCTCCATGATCCATGCGGCTGCCCCCCATTTTCTGTGGCCGTTTGCGGTCCGGTACGCCGCGCATCAGCTCAACCTTTGGCCCCGTGTCTCCTTGCCGGAGACCTCGCCCACACTGCTGTGGACGGGGAAGGTTGGCGATGCGTCGCGTTTCCGGGTCTGGGGTGCTCGTGCCTTTGTCCGCGATACCACCGCGGACAAGCTCTCCGCCCGCGCTGTTCCCTGTGTCTTCCTTGGCTTTGTCCCTGACGCGCCTGGTTGGCAGTTTTACCACCCCGCCTCGCGCCGTGTCTTTGCGTCTCAGGATGTCACGTTCGACGAGTCGGTTCCCTTTTACCGTCTCTTCCCCTACCGCACTGCCTCGCTCCCCCCCCCGCCGCTCTTCCTCGCTCCAGGTGCTCCCCAGGTAGACCCCCTCCCCGCTCCCGGTCCTGCTCCTTCAGGTGTTTCTCAGGTAGACCCTCCTCCCTTGACTGCGCCGGTTGAGGTCACTGGTGACTCAGGTCCTACTGAGAGTGGTCCTGCTCGGGGTACTACTTCTGGGGGTGCTGAGCCTTGGGGTGCGGAGCCTGAGGGTGCTGAGCCTGGGGGTACTGAGCCTGAGGGTACGAAGCTTGAGGGTGTGGAGCCTGGTGGTGCTGAGCCTGAGTGTGAGGGGTCTGGGGGTGCTGAGCTTGGCGGTACTGACGCTGGAGGTTCTGGAGCTACTGAGGGTGGTGGCGCTGGAGGTTCGGGAGCTGCTGGAGGGCCTAGTACTGGTGGCGCTGGAGCTGGAGGTTCTGGAGCTGCTGAGGGTGCTCGCGCTGGAGGTTCTGGAGCCGCTGGAGGTACTGGTGCTGAGGGTACTGACACCGGAGGTTCTGGAGCCGTTGGGGGTGCGGGCGCTGAGGGTTCTGAGTCTGCTGTTGCGTGGTCTCCTTGGAGTGGCCGCCTTCGTCCACGTGTGCCTCTCACCCCACAGCAGCTGCAGGACTGGTACGGTCGCCGTCAGCGTCGCGCTGCTGGAGCTAGGAGTGGTGCTGGTCCTTTGTCTACTGGAGGTGCTGGAGTCGCTGGTTCTGGAGGTGCTCGTGCTGGAGACACTGAGGCTGGAGACCTTGGGACTGGAGGTGCTGGTTCTGGGGGTGCTGCTGCTGGAGACACTGAGGCTGGAGACCCTGGGACTGGAGCTTCTGGAGCTGCTGGAGGTACGGGAGCTGCTGGAGGTACTGGAGCTGCTGGAGGCACTGGAGCTGCTGGAGCTGCCGGTACTGGTGCAGCTGCGCCGACACGGCTGTTCTTCGCTCCGCCGTCTCCGTCGTCTCTGCCGCCACCTGACTCTGCTCTTCGTCAGGTTGTTACTCTCCCGTCGTCTACTGGTCTTCTGTTACAGCCTGGCTCACCGCTGCCTGCTCCTTCTCCTTACACTGAGCAGACTGGTAGTCCTGCTGAGCGTCGTGAGCCTGCGTCGCATCCTGTCTCGCCTGCTCGTCCTGGTCGTACCGGTCGTCGTGTTCCTCGTTCGCGTCAGCCGGCTGTCCCCAGCGCACACCTCATAGTCCGTCGTCCTTCCTCTGCTCTGCAGCCTGTTCCTCTGCCGTCTCCCCCTGCGTCCTCTCTGCCTGCCGTTCCGGACCCTGAGTCTGACCGGTTTCGTACTGAGCACCCTACTGTCACGCGTCTCCTAGCCACTGTTGTCACTGACCCGTCGTTTGAGTCTACTGCTGCGTCTGCCTTGGTCGCTGAGCTTGTTGACTTTGCTGCTGCCTGTCGTCTAGACTACGCCGCTAGTCTTGTTGCTGAGTCTGAGTCTGTCTGTCCTCCGTCCGTCGGGGGTGAGTGTGCTCTTAGCACGGACGTCCTTGAGGACAGGCAGGAGGAGTTCCAGTGTCTTGCTGCTGCTTTACCTCATCTTGTGTCCTCGCTACTTGCCCCTGAGGGAGACCCGGATGCACCAGACATCCCGACTCCACGCTCTTACGCAGAGGCGATAGAGGGTCCCTACTCCTCTCAGTGGCAGGCAGCCATGGACGCAGAGATGGCTTCCTGGAAGTCCACAGGCACCTACGTTGACGAGGTTCCCCCACCTGGGGCGAACATCGTCAGTGGCATGTGGATTTTCAGGGTGAAGCGGCCGCCGGGTTCTCCGCCTGTCTTCAAGGCGCGTTACGTGGCTCGAGGCTTCAGTCAGCGAGAGGGAGTTGACTTCTTCCAGACCTTCTCCCCCACCCCGAAGATGACCACTCTTCGGGTGCTGCTGCACGTTGCTGCTCACCGTGAATACGAGCTTCACTCTCTTGACTTCAGCACAGCTTTCTTGCAGGGCAGCCTGCACGAGGAGATATGGCTGCGCGGCCCCCCGGGCTTCATTGGGTCGTTCCCTCCTGGTACCCAGTGGAGCCTCCGGCGGCCGGTCTACGGTCTCCGCCAGGCGCCACGTGAGTGGCACGACACACTGAGGACTACGCTTGCGGCTCTTGGGTTCGCGCCTTCTACTGCTGACCCGTCGCTGTTTCTGCGCACCGACACTTCCCTGCCGCCGTTCTACATCCTCGTGTACGTCGACGACTTGGTTTTTGCCACTGCTGACACTGAGGCTCTCGCCCACGTGAAGTCGGAGCTGCAGAAGAGACACACGTGCACAGACTTGGGTGAGCTGCGCAGCTACCTTGGCTTGCAGATCACCCGAGACAGAGCACGTCGCACCATCACCTTGACTCAGTCACACATGGTGCAGCAGGTCCTTCAGCGCTTCGGCTTCACCTGGTCTTCAGCACAGGCCACTCCTCTGGCTACAGGTCACTCGCTCTCAGCTCCACCTTCGGACGAGTTCGTAGAGCCGAGTGGTCCTTACCCAGAGCTAGTCGGCTGCCTCATGTACCTGATGACTTGCACTCGACCTGACCTCGCGTACCCTCTTGGTCTCCTGGCTCGCTACGTGGCTCCTGGTCGGCACCGACCTGAGCACATGGCTGCTGCTAAGAGGGTACTGCGTTACTTGTGCAGCACATCAGGCATGGGGCTAGTGCTTGGAGGGACGAGCCCAGTTGTCCTCACTGGGCACTCAGACGCTTCTTGGGTTGACGACCTGGCTACTCAGCGGTCGTCACAGGGTTACACCTTCAGCCTTGGCTCTGGTTCAGTTTCGTGGCATTCTACACGCTCGTCTTCAGTTCTCGGCTCCAGTTGTGAGGCTGAGATCTACGCCACCGCCATGGCTGCACAGGAGTTACGCTGGCTCACCTACCTGCTGACTGACTTGGGAGAGCAGCCTCGTTCTCCTCCAGTGCTGTACGTTGACAACAAGGCCGCCATTGCCTTGTGTGAGGAGCACAGACTGGAGCACAGAATGAAGCACATTGCTCTGCGGTACTTCCTGGCTCGAGAGTTGCAGCAGCGAGGCCAGCTTCGTCTTCGCCACGTGGCCACTCGGGCCAACACTGCTGATATATTCACCAAGGCACTTCCGTCTGGTGATCATCAGCGCTTTTGTACTCTGTTAGGCCTTGTGCCTACGTTTCCACACTTGCTGTAGTCTCTGCTTGTACTGTGATCTGTACATATATATATATATGCATGCTGGCTCTTGCTAGGTAGCCATCACTGTACTGTTATTGCTGCATATATATCTCTGCATGTGAACTGGCCCTGTGGCCCTTTGCTTGTGCTCGGAATGCGTGGTGACGTTGTGATCCACCCTGAGCTTGTTTTGCTTCTCTTGACTGGTCGTGTGACCTCTTGTTCTCCCCCACTTTGCCTATGGGGGTGTGTCAAACTATATGTGCTGCATATTGTCTAGGCTGTAGTGGGGTAGCCCATATGGGGTACAACCCAATTAGGGTTTACTACTTGTACTCCTGCATCCTGTTAGTTCATTCATTCCTGCTGCTAGATTCTGACACGAATGCCAAGTTGCTCAACAGGGTGGAGATTTCGAAGGAAAGCGGTGTATGTGATAAGGGACTCGTGGTAGTGTCAGAATCCCAGCCACTAACCACTGGGATAAAATGGCTTGTTTGTATGGCGGGTGAGTGCGCCCATAACCCCCCAGGCCAACGTGCCTGTAACCCTTCCCTAGGATCAATCGGGGATCACCAGTGGACCTCTGACACCCCCCCGCACTGGGATGCCCGAAGTGCACACACCGGGATTCGAACCCGAGACCTTCGCTCTGATACCATGTTAGAATCCCAGCCACTAACCACTGGGATAAAAGGGCTTGTTTGTATGGCGGGTGAGTGCGCCCATAACCCCCCAGGCCAACGTGCCTGTAACCCTTCCCTAGGATCAATCGGGGATCACCAGTGGACCTCTGACAGGTAGTACTGGTTCTTCTCCTGAAGAGTTCCTTCTGCTCGAAAAGGTAAGCTCCCATCGTAATGCATCTAGATGTGCACAGTGGTTGCGAGGAGCTCAAACTTGAAGTCCACGTGTTCAAATCATTTCCATCGAAATGTACTGAAATCTTCATATTTGTTGTCAAGACGAAACATGGTTGCATGATTTCAATGGTCTCTGACTGTACACGTTGTTGACCGTCGTGCGCAGGAGCTGAAGCTTGACGGCTGTCAAAGGTTAATGACCTCTCGGAGTTTAGTCACTAGGCTGTAACGATGTCGGCAATATAAAAAAATAGAGAATCTAGTCCTTAAAGTACATCGTTGCGATCACAAAGTTTATCATGCCTAGGATCATCTCGCGAAGGTTCGCAAAAGAGAGTTTTGCAGCGGAAGAATTGACCTCAGGTCAAAGTGAATTCGAAATGTCCGAGATGATAAAAACATATAGGTATATGTTTCTATTGGAGTACATTGGAATACGAAAAGATCTAGACTAGCCATATACTCTAAGGGGTACGTTTTCTAATTGCAGCGAAATCCAACCGTGCGACTCCAGACAGTTCCCACTAGAATCTTCGCTCCTGCAGCTAGATGTTTCTGCTCCGACGGTCCAGACGCTGCCTAATGGTACACGACTCTTCGCGCCATTTCGACCTTTCGCCTGTTGCTGTAACAAGGAATCGTAGTCGATAGGATAAGCTAGTCAACTTTAGAGAAGACTACGGAAGTCTTTGTAATGACCTTGTTGATAAATAATTGGAGAACACAAGATGATTAAGATAGAGATACAAGAAGATCAAATATCAAATCTAGCTAGCCATGTACTCTGAGGGGTACATTTCCATATTAACTGTATTGCATTGCTACACTAACCGCGACTATTATTCTACTCGACATTTACCATGTTGCATCGTGTAACCTCTGAGTGCGGTTACTGCACAGTAAACAGTCGCGACCGTTTACCACCTGCGACCGTTGACCTTCGGGTGACTCTCGAGCTTCCGCGTGCTCTCTAAGAGCTTAGCGCGATACTAGTATTAGTACGTTTGTCACGTTATAAAGCGATGCGCTAAGAGAAACTCGTCAGGGATGTTATAATAACCATTGGTTACTCCAACATCGCATTTATACTCGTTTTCTGCGCTCTTCATTTTGCTACTGGCAGAAATGCAGAGTACTTTCTCATTTTATTATTTGTAATATACATGGCTAGTCATGATCTATATATTATTTGTAATGTTTTATTTTATTCAATCATGATGCTAGCACTGGATCTTCAAGTTTTTGTTCTAGATGGAGGATTAGTATCCACCTAAGATTCAAAAGCATGTATGTGTTTTAAGTAGAGAAACAAAGGATTAGTATCCACCTAAACTTTGTACCTCTAATTTGAAGCGGTGAGTTTGGCACTATACGAGAACCATAGTACACCCTGTGTCGCGCCCGGTGAAACAAAGTTCCCACCGCGTCAAATTTGGCTCGATCAATGCGCTTCAAGATGGTGAAATGCGTTTGACAGCGGTGAGTAAACAGTTTACTGTAGCCTGCCTACTCAGAAGAAGTTGAACCACTGCCACCATCTTCGAGGGACGGTTATAATCAGCCTTCGTATACAGACAAGAAACAGTAGCTTCTTACGCGGTTCCTTGGAGTTGCGAAAAAAGTGTGTACAGTACTTGTTCGGGCAGATTCTGGGGCACCTCAGCCTCCCAATCAACAGGTCTGTTTCTGTGCTGTTTACTTTTTGTCCGACCGTCCGGAGGCTGTCGTTCTTAGGATCCTAAGAATCTGGAGTCACCTGGGCTATCGATTGCTTTAGGGGCCGAACTTTACGGATTGAGCTGCCCTGAAACAAGCCCTCAAATCTCCAGAGTGCGGCGGAACTCGACTCGTTATTGGAAATAGGACAGGCTCGGCCGCTAAAACAATCATAATAAGCAGTACTGCTTCTAAGTTTGCATCTTGGAACAGTTCAATATTTTCTAGCAGATGTGAGCAATCTCCAATATTTTCTTCGAACAATCCCGAGAACAATGCTCCCACAGAGGCTTCCTGTTGTAGGGACTGACAGGTCCTAAATATTATTCAAAAGCAATATCTAGGGCTGTGTAGTGACGTCAATGCACGGCAGTTTGCCAGTGTGGATTTGCGTTAGCAATAGGTATGGTAAATATTTGGGCAGCCCATGGCCTATTCATGTACTCCCGTACTTTTTAGGCGTTAATTTGTTGGCTGAAGCTGCTGATGCTTGCGAACATTTTGTCACAAATACTGTACCCTGACTAAGTGCTGGTCTCTTGCGAGAAACGAATGCCTCTCAAGAACGTTCGGCCCTTCGGTGAGATTGCATCATTTCCAGGTGGATTTGGTTGTTGTAGCTTTTGTACTTTTCTCGATGTAACCTGACCAAAATCTATCAAAAGAAAGCAGATCCAGTGAAATTCCACGTAGACTCTGCTCTGAGTGGTTGGAAATTCCGAGTCTCATGATGCCTCTTCCTAGCTGGAACTCTGACGTCATAGTTCTGCCCAACCCGGGATCCATGTGGAATTGTTCCATTCGCTGGGAGTCGAGCAGAACGAAGGGACACCGTCCGTCACGCTTGCGACGAATTGAGCGGCCTGCTTCCAACCCCAGGGGACTCGCTCCCGCCAGCTCAGTCGCGCTGCGTGGCGGAATTGACGTTCCACATTCGATATCACTCTCTCACGCCCAAGCAGAGGTTGGGAGCAGTTTCATTCACCGTCTTTCGTTCGCAACTCCACCTGCTGCTCGTCTCTCTACTCTTACGCGGCTGTGACGTCGCGCGTAGCCCACCAGCCTTCAGTTCCCAACTTGGAAGTCCCACACTTTTTGTCATTCATGCGTAGTGGTTTGGCAGTTCATTCTCCTTCAGCTCATGGCTGCGCTTGACCGGAACTCTGCTGTCCATCTCGACATGGCTGCCTTTTCAAGGAATCTCTGCCGCTGTGGAACGAGGCCATTCGACACTTTACCTGTAATGTCTCCCCGCCACGTTGTCTCGAACCAAAATCAACTCCCAATGTCGTGTGAGATCATCCCTAAAGAAATCCTCTTGGAGCATTTGTGTTTATGAGTGAAGCCAACAAATCTCGGTTTCTTACTTACTCCTGCCCCTGCTCTACTCCTTGGTCATTCCACTCTCCGAACCACCCAGGACGAGCTGATCTCGACGATATTGGCGAAAGTCGTGGCGAATTCCACTAGACCCGCTTGCCTGGCGCTCCTTCGATCAGTGTAAGTCCCTGAATCCACTCCCAATGCCTGCATACCTCTCGCTCTCTCGCTCTCACTTTGCAACTTTGCCCGCATCGCAGCATTCGCCACAACTTCCCGCGTGGCAATGACGGCCCTTCACGCATTCTTACCAGCCCGCCGAGTATCATACAAAATTATCACCATCCTCATCTCGTTCGCCTCTCGCCTGCAGCTCGCGGCGCTTCTACCGCCTCATGGCCGATCCCACCGTGCTCCGCTGCGTGGCGCCGCGCGCGCTGCTTCCCCATCCAGCCGCGTGGGCAGCCCAAAATTCCTCCTCCTCACCGTCAACACCCGCATCAACTTCGCCGACAGTACTGCCGGCGCCGTCACCGGCATCACCATCGCCGCCGTCACCGTCAACATCAACGCCTGCTGGCCGCTCCGCGAGTCGGTTCATGCTCTTGTGCGGCCTGGCAGGCAACGTGGATGCGCTCTTTCTGCTCGGCATGGTACGTGAAGTCGCCTTCGCGGCGGTCGGGAATCTCGCGACGAGGGGGTTTCGTGACACGAATTTTCCCCTCCAGGGGCCCGCGACGAGGAAATTTGACGATGGGCAACCCCGCAGGCCGTGCTGTGATGCGGGTAGATCGTTCACGCTGTGCTGCTGCCAGCATCGTTCGTTACGTCGTTTCTTAACGCCTGACTTCGAAACGAAACCGGCGAGCTTGCCCATGCTTCCGTCCTGGTATTACTACTACTAGTAGTAGTCAGCTGTGCAATAGCACAGAGGCTCCAATCCCTGCAAACAGGCTCCAATCCCTGCAACATGCGTGCTCGTCATTCATTTGAAATGAGCTGGGCGATCGCCCAGCTCGACGTCGGCGCCAAACTCACGATGGCCTTTGTTTCCTCACCGCGGCTGAGTGCTATTGTGCGATTGTGCGGTTGTGCGGTTGTGCGATGTCGCAGATCAAGTTCTATTGCCAGCGCGACTCCCGATCGGGCGCGTGTCTACTCGTGCGCGCGGCGGAGGAGGGCCACGTGGGCGCGCTGCACGCGCTCGCCGCCATCAACGCGCACGGCAGCGGCGGAAGCGCAGCGGACGCCAACCCCGCCGTTGCCGCGGAGGTGCTGTGGCACGCCGCGGTTCGCGGGAGCCGGGCCGCGCTGCAAGAGCTGGGCCATTCTTACTTGGTACTACTGCTGCTACGACTACCCCCACGCGCATTCCGCTTCTTTTCCTCTCTCCATTCCGCCCTGTCTTTCCTGCCGCGTTTCCCGCGCGTTTCGCCACATTCCCCGCTGCTGTTTCTGTGCGCGCGTATGCCATACGCGGCGTCTTCGCAGTGGCGCTCATATCACCCCTGCCCCGGCCTACCGCCCTACTTGCTTCCTTGCTCTGCTCGTCTCTCTGCGCAGGACGGCTACGGCGTCAGGAAGAACGTGGCCTTGGGAGTGAAACTCCTGCTGCTCGCCACGTCAGCATCATCTTTATCATCAGCATCATCATCGCCACCATCTCCACCGCCCGTCTCGCCGCAGCAGCACCATCCCGACCGTCCCCCGCTTAACACCAGCTCGCACGCGGCGTACCCAGCAGGACCCACTATCACCGCTCCAGACCCTACCAGAGTAACACTGGAAGAGACACTGAACAGCCTGAGTGGAAGCTTACAGGAGATGGTGTACGATCATGACGAGAGAGCGCAGGCAACGGCAGTAGAGAGCATGGGGATCAGATTCAGTAGTGAGGAGCTGGGCTTTAATAGATCTGGTGTTGGTGCTGCTCAGCCGACGCCATCCGCTGGAGGAGCCACAGGGGGATCTGGCACATGGTTCTGCAATGGCGGGGCGTCTTCTCCAGCGGGTGGCTCTGGTTTCACAGGGTTGCATGCGGTTCATGGTGAAATGGTACAGGAGGGAGCTCGTGCTGGTGATTCCGGTGATATTCGTGATTTCAGTGCTTGCAGTAGTGGCAGTGGATATGCAGTGGCTGAGACGGCTGGGTGGGAGGATGGCAGCAGGGCTGATCGATCAGGGGAGAACGTGGCACGGGATTGTGGGAGGGAGGAAGAGCCAGGGCAAGGGCTGGGGGGAGCAGACGAGTGTGTGTTGACGCCAGTGTGGGGTGTTGCCGAGGAGGGATTTAGGGACTGGAGAGGACGCAGAAGCAGCAGCGGCAGCAGTGGCAGCAGTGGCAGTAGCAGCAGCAGCAACAGCAGCAGCAGTGCCAGCAGTGGCAGCAGCGCCAGCAGCATGTCTCAACAGCCCCACAGTAACAGCCTTCTTTCTTCTCAACCCCCAATGACACCGCCACCAACCTCTGTGGCACTTCAACAGCAAAACTGCAGTGGTCATGCAGTTGCAGCAGAATCACTGCAAGCTGCAGCCGTCCCCAGTGGGAACAGCGATGCCGTGGCGCGCACTGAGAAGCCCAGCTCTCCCTTGGTCTCAGTCATCACCTGCCAAGCTGGCTGCCATTTGACTGTCTCCATTACCCAGAACGTCTCCCCTACGCCAGTGGAGCAGGTGGGCTCGATAAGCCTCTTCTCGCCTCTAGAGCGCGGCACGTTTCAGCAGGAGCAGCTGCCTTACCAGGTGATTGTTCCGTTCATGCGGGAGTGGGCAGCGCTGTTTGGACTACCTGATGGGCGGCAGATGTGCGCCAATTGGGAGTGCAGCCGGCCGGAGACGAGGCCGCAGGAGTTCCGCTGCTGCGTGGTTTGTGAGAGGGCTCCTTACTGCAGCCGCACTTGCCAGGTCGCAGACTGGAAAACAAGACATTTCCGGGAGTGCTCCGCTTTTCAAACTGCATCCTCATCCTTAATGTGATCCATGGTGCATGGGAGTGGGAGGTGGAACTACCAATTTAATTTATTTATACACACAGCAGTAAATAGACGAAGATGTAGTAGACAGTTGGTTAAGCGAAATATTATGTTCCATGGGGAGGAAAAATGCAGGTTCTTTGTGCTTGTGGTCATCAGTGGCGGCAAATTGCCATTAGCCGCAGTCAACATGTTCATATCCGGTAGGCATTCTGCTGTGGGTTTTCTGGTTGACCTTTAGTTTTGTGTCTGGAATGCAAGGATTTTGTGTGTACCACTCTGTCAAGAATGAAAGTGTTGGTTCATTGATGTGGGTTGGGGTACATATAGCAAACCCTAACATGTGTTACCCCTAAGACAAGCCTCACTACAGGCTACAACGTTTGACACACCCCCATAGCCTACCGTAAGTGAGGGGTGTCGAGCAAAACCAAAAGCGTACGGTCACAAGACCAGTCGCTGAGAAACAAAGCTCAGGGTGGATCACAATGTCACCACACACTCTAAGTACAAGCAACAGGGGCCACAAGGCCAGTCCAAGAGTCCACAAAGGTGTATGGCAAGAGTACAAGCAAAGCAAACAGTGAACTCAAGTCTACACACGACGAGAACCTGTGTCAACAAGGCCTAACTGCACACAACACCTCTGGTGGTCACAAGGCGGAAGCGCCTTGGTGAAGATGTCTGCAGTGTTGGCCTCGGACTATACAAACTCGAAGCGAGCCTGTCCATGTGTCTGCAACTCTCACAGAAGAAAGTACGTGAAGTTAATGTGCTTCACTCTGCTCTCCAGTCGCGGCTCTCGACAGAGGAGAATCGACACCTTGTTGTCAGTGAACAAGGTTGGTGCAGAGCTCGGCCGTTCGCCAAGGTCGGCGAGCAAGAACGTCAACCAACGCAGCTCCTGTGCCGCCATGGCACCAGCGTAGATCTCAGCCTCAGCTGTAGAGGTCGAGACCGAGGAGGAGCGCGTGGACCTCCAAGAAACAACTCCAGAACACAAACTGAAACACCCCTGAGTTGAACTGTGAGTCTCAGCGTCGTCAGCGTAAGAAGAGTCACAGTGACCAGTAAGTACGACAGACTGCTGCCCTCCAAGAACTAGCCCCACGCCTGATGTCGTCGCTAGGTACTTCGCCACCCTCACAGCTGCTGTCCAGTGAACAGGACGGTGTCTCCCTGGCGCAACAAAGCGAGCAAGGATGCTGAGAGGGAAGGCGAGGTCCGGGCGAGTGCAAGTCATCAGGTACATGAGGCAGCCCACCAGCTCTGCGTAGGGGCCACTAGACTCGAACGGCTCGTCAGAAAAGGGCCCAGTAAGTCTGTGGTCAACAGCAAGAGGTGTGCGCTGTGGAGTGCTGAAGCTCGAACCGCTGAAGGACCTGCTGCACCATGTGTGATTGTGAGAGTGTAATGGTGCGAGCAGCTCTGTCCCTGGTAGTGGCGCAGCTCACCAAGGTCAGTGCACGTGTATCTCTTCTGCAGTTCGGACTTCACGTCTGCCAAGGCAACCCTGTCAGCAGTGGCGAAAACCAGGTCGTCGACGTAGACCATAATAAAGAACGGTGTGGAGCCACGACGAACGAACAGCGACGGGTCAGCAGAAGACGGCTGGAACCCAAGGTCAGAGAGGGTAGAACGAAGGGTGTCGTGCCACTCACGAGGAGCCTGACGAAGACCGTAGACAGGTCGCCTCAGCCTCCACTGGGTCCCAGGAGGGAAAGTGCCAGTGAAGGCAGAGGGACGACGTAGCTAGACCTCCTCGTGCAGGCTATCCAAAAGGAAAGCAGTGGAAAAGTCGAGAGAGTGTAACTCGTAGTCTCTCTGTGCTGCTACGTGCAGTAACACTCAAAGAATGGTCATCTTTGGGGTAGGCGCGAAGGTCTGAAAGAAGTCAACTCCCTCGCGCTGACTGAAACCTCTAGCCACGTAGCGCGCCTTGAAGACCGGAGGAGATCCTGGTGGCCGCTTCACCCTGTAGATCCACATGCCGTCGACTACGTTCGCCCCAGGGGGGGGAACCTCGTCGACGTAGGTGCCTGTGGATCTGTAGGAGGCCATCTCTGCGTCCATGGCAGCTCTCCACTGAGAGGCCCAAGGCTCTGACACTGCCTCAGTGTAAGTGCGAGGAGTCGGTATGTCAAGGGCGTCGGGGTCTCCCTCAGGGGCGAGCAGCATGGCACAGAGATGAGGGGAAGCGGCTGCCAGGAACTCTAGCTCAAACTGCCTGTCCTCTAGGGCGTCACAGCCAAGGGCAGACTCACCCCCGACGGCCAGAGGACTGGTAGGAGGAGCAGCCACAAGACTGGTGGCGTAGTCAAGGCGGCGAGTGGAAGCAAACTCAGTGACTGCGGCAGTAAGAGCGGAGACAGAGGACAGAGAGGCACGAGGGTGGGTAACAAGAGAGGCGAGAACACGAGAGAGAACAGGACGGTATGTGCGGTAGTAGTCAGTGACAGGAGTAGAGAGGGAAGCAGTGAGGGCCGACTCAGGAGGAGACGGAAGCACAGACGGAGACGAACGAGGCGGACTACGACGGAACAGAGAAGTACGAAGGTCAGTGAAAGGAACAGGGGACGAGGGACGAGCACGAGGAGAGCAACGAGAGGGTAAAGGGTGTGAAGGAGGAGGCGACAGCGGAGGGGAAGAACGAGTCAAAACAGCAGGGGAGGAGTCAGGAGGAGGAAACGTGGGGCTGTAGACAGGAGGAGAGGGCGTGGAGGAGGGTGAGGGAGAGGGGAGACCGAGGGTCCGAAGACCAGAGACAGGAGGAGGAGGCGGCGGCTGCTGCTGCTGCTGCTGCTCCTGCGACAGCCGCTGCTGCGCCTCCTGCTGCGGCTGCTGCTGCTCCTCCTCCTCCAGCCGCTGCAACTCTCTCTCCTCTCTCTCCAACTCCAGCTGCTCCTCACGGGCACGGCGAACACGAGCCTGGAGTTGAGTCGGGTAGGGGTGGTGGGGAGGAGTAGTGTTCGGGGCAGCTGCAGCTCCAGGACCGCCCTCCAAAGCACCCGGCGCACCAACCCCAGAGTAAGTACCACCACCAATAACACTGCCAGGCTCACCAGAACTCGTAGGGGGCGTACCCGCACCCCCAGACGTAGCACCTCCGGGGTCAGCGCTTCCAGCACCAGCTCCCGGAAGACGAGAGTCACCTGCAGCCACGGGCTCAGGACGCGTCACATGTGCAACACCGCGGTAGATTGGCTCCAAACACCGATAATGTGTGCATGGACTTGCGAAAAACGTAATTCGATCCGCAGGAGCAGAGTTTGCTGCTTCCCCGAGCCAAGTGGGCCAAGACCGGGTTTGCAAGTTGGGGATCTCCATGCCAACTGTACACCCAGTGACTAGCGCAGGAGCCGTGCTTTGCTGGCGAGTAGAACAATTTCGCATGGCTTGTGACGAGAGAGAAATACCAAGCTGGTTGCTCAATTGATGGCGACAAAGCAGGGTACAAACTTACCACATCGAAGGTGGCCAACAGTATGCGACGGCGATCGATCGTGGCTGGAACTGGTGGTGCGATTTTGATTTCCGCTCTGTCAATCGCACGATCGATGTGGCAGTTTGAGCCATCCGATCAGGGGTTTTATGCGTGTGCACGATTTTTGCGACATGCTTAACGACAACGGGATACGTGTCTTTCACGAAATGGCGAATACACTGTAGATGCTGCACACCGATATTTCACGGGATCGGTGTTGGACATGTGACGCGTCCTCAGCTCCAACTCCAGCACCCCCAGAACCAGAAACCGGCAGAGGGACGCTCTCAGCACCAACTCCAACTCCTCGAGAGCTAGCACCTTCAGGGTCCTCGCCACAAACACCGACTCCCGCAGGGTCTGCAGCAAGCTGCGGGGAAGGAGGCTGCACCTGAGGGGCTACCGAGGGGGGAGGGGTAGCGTAGGAGACACCTGACGTGGCTGGACCAGGGGGGGGGAGGCTATACCGGGGGAGCAAGAGGGGGAGTGGAAGTTAGGAAGAGAGGGGGAGGAGGAACCGGGAGACCTCGACAGGGGTACCTGACGTAGTAGGGGGTGGACTCCTCGAAACGGACGTCACGGGAGTCAAAGAACCGGTGAGAGGGAGGGTGGTAAAAGGTGAAGCCAGAGAAGAGGAGTCCTCAGGGAAACCAGGAAAGATACAGGGAACGGCACGAGGCGAGAGCTTGTCCGCGGACAAGAGCCAAGCAACCCCAGACACGAAACCGCGACGCAACACCAGGGGACCCGGTCCAAAGACTGGTCGGTGAAGCCTCTGGCCGAGAGACACGTGGCCAGAGGTTCAGCTGGTGAGCAGCGTGACGAACCGCGTAGGGCCATAGAAAATGGGGGGCACGGGCGTGACTTAAGGAGGTGCGGGCGATCTCCATGACCAAGCCTATGCGGCGCTTAGCAACCCCATTCTGCTGTGGGGACTCTGGAAGCGTCCAGGACTGACGAATGCCCTGCTCGTGACATGATCCAGCGAGAATGCCGGAGCGAAACTCACCCCCACGGTCGGAGTGAAGACAGCTGACACGACGACCACGAGTGTCCTGCGTGGTAAGCAACCACCTGATCAGCGTAGAAGTCACGTCAGACTTCTTCGCCAAGGGGAACACTGTGGTGTAGCGGGAGTAGTCGTCAACGACCACCAGAAAGAAACGCTCCCGCTCAGGGCCAAGGCGAGAGGCAGGGCCCCAGACGTCCAAGTGGAGCATCTCAAAGGGCTCGGTGGCCGGATGAAGGGAGGAGGAGTGAGGGGTGGCGCGCAGCCGACCCTCGACGCAGGGACCGCAAGGTGGTGCTAAAGAAGGTGGCAGCGACGGCAAGACACGCGGGAGGTCTAAAACAAGACGCCGACGAGACATAGCACGCAAACGAGGTAGGGACGGGTGCCCCATCCGGTGGTGCCACAGAACGGTGGGGTGGGCAAGCGACCGGCAGGAGCACGACGTAGCAACTGGATCTGACGCTAGAGCCTGACCAGACACAGCTACCTGGGGGGACGCGGCAACCTGGTGAGACGCAGGGACCAGACTGGGGGAAGGAACAGGGGTCGGGGGCAGTAGGCGCCGCCGCTGCTGCTGCTGCTGCTGCTGCCGCTGCTGTTGCTGCTGCTGCTGCTGCTGCTGCTGCTGCAGCTGCTACTGAGACTGCGCACCAGGGTTAGTGTGAGGTGTGAAGAGGCCAGAGCCCGGCTCCGCTGTAAAGGTGGCAAGAGGCGCGTAAGTGTCTCTGTCAACACAAACCGCCGTCTCACCAGAGGGCTCAATCCACACACCCACGTGCTGACTCACAAGAGGCCTCACGCCCACCAAGTTCCTCGAGAACGAGGGGACGTGGAAGCCGGTCAGAGACCCAGAGGGAACAGCAGGGCACGGAAGAGTAGTAGTGTAGCGAGCAGTGACTGGTCCCGAGGTGGGATCAGCCAGTGCCACAGAGACTGGCGCAGGAAGCGGAGTAAGTGTCGTGTGGCCCCTGAAGAAGCAGTGCGAAGCCCCAGAGTCCAAAGTGAAAGACAGCGAAGCGTCCTCCGAACGAGCTCATGGACTAGTGTCTACACAAGTGCCTACACTAGCAAGAGGCAACTCAGCAAGACAAGCACCTAAGCTAGCAACATTTGAGTAAACAGAGTCAAAAGCAGCATACATAGCATGAGGAGTTCCTAAGAGATCAAGCAACTGAGAAGCTGACATGCCCCAAACGGCAGAGTCGTACGTCTGAACAAGGGGAAACCAGTCAGGGGCAGGGCCTCCAACCCCGTAGGCCAAGCGAACCGTGTCAGTGAGCTGAGCAAAGCACTGACCAGGAGGGTGGGTGCGGCCACAAGGGTGGCCTCGGCGAGCACCTGTCAAAACCTGATAGGTGCACGAAGGGTGAACCACGCCTCGCTGGGGCTGACGCAGTCCGAGCCCCGAAACCTGCTGCTGCCGCTGCTGCTGCGGGGGCTGCTGCGAGAGGAGGGGCTGCTGCTGCCTCTGAGCCTGGTACCACGCCGACGCTCCACCCGCCGCGGCCGGCAGACCAGAAGGTGGCTGACGAGTCCGGGCTTCGCCTCCACCAGCTGCAATAGCGGAGTCACTGGCCGCTGCACGAGACGCCTCTCCAGGCCCTGCACTCCCGCCGCCACCAATCGGCACGCCACCCCCGCCACCTCCGCAGCCAACGCCTCCACCGCCGCCGCCACCTGTACCCTGACCGCCCCTCTTGCCACCTCTACTTCGAGACCGCAAAGAAGTCGTAATAGCAGCTGCGATTACGTCAGTAGCAACAGTGGCGAGAGAGGCAGTAAAGGTGGGCAGCTGAGGGACAGTGCACCCGTGGAACAGTGGAGGGGGCACAGCACCAGAGGCGGAGGCTACGGAGCGGAGGTTGCTCTCGACGTCCTTGAGCACAGACTCAAAGACCTCGATAGTGAGCTCACTGGAGTGCTTCAGAAGAAGCCTGTCACGGACTGAGGCAAGGCGGTCAGGGAGGCTAGTGGCGATGAAATAGATAGTAATCGCCATGGGGGGAGGGAGCAGTGCAAGCTGTGCCTTAGTGCAAGCAGCGCAGTAGCTAGAATCAAGCGAGCGGAGGTGAGCAATCAAGTCAGCAGAGCGCTCAAATGAGGCGAGGTCAGGGAACAGGAACGGTAGGAAGAGTCGACCAAGAGAGACAGTGGTGGGAGTAGCGTAGCGGGCCTTAATCGCAGTCAGGAACTCACTAGCAGTGCGAACCTGAGTGAAGTGGGCCTCCTCAGACTCAGGGAGGAGGCTGCTAAGAGCGATGCAGGCCGCAGCGTCACGCGACTTCCACGCCGTCAGGTCAGCACGCTGGTGGGTGAGGCGGTCCCTGGCTGCGTCGTCAGGGGCGGTGCTTAAAGGCGTAGGGTCGTCGGGCGCGTGAAGGTCACCGGTAGCGTGCGGCCAAAGGGACTCTCCCACCTGAACCTGACTCTCTAAAAGGCGACGCGCGCGTAGGAGCCAGACCGGAAAAACAAGCGGTCTACAGCCAGCATCAAATCGAAGAACCCTAGGGGTCACCATAGTGTAAGTAGAAGCAACAAGTCCAGCGGTGGGTGGCACCGGTAGGGACGGTGGGCGGCTAGGGCAAGTCCGTGACGGGCGCAAAACGCGGGCGCAACGGGGCTAGGGGTGGTCCCGCGGCGGACTGAGCGAGTAGGCGCAGCGGTGCGAAGGAAGGGCCTAACGAGCGGGTCCGTAGCGGACCTAACGAAGAGGCACGGCGGCTGGCTGAACTGGCAGGCTCGGCTGCTGTAAGGGAGGGCCCACGGCGACTTTAAGGGAGGACCCGCGGCGTGCCTAACGAGCAAGCGCGGCGGCGGGCGGTACGGGCAGGTGCTGCGGCTGTAAGGGAGGGCCCGCGGCGGCTGTAAGGGAGGGCCCGCGGCGTGCCTAACTAGCACGCGGCGACAGGACGAGCGGGCCCGCGATCGCGCCTAACGAGTAGGCGTGGCGGCATGCGGTACGGGCAGGCGCGGCGACGAAATGCGGGGCGCCGCGGCGACGACGAGTGGGCGTTTAGGGCAGCGGGGGGAGGACGCGAGGCGACGGGCAAGGTGGGTGGGCACGTCGCGACGAGCAGCGGGGGAGGGCGTGACGGGACGGGAAGCCGGGGTGAGCGCGACGCGACGGGCAGGAGGGGAAGGCGCTACGCTACGCAGAAAGCGGGTCGACGGAGTGGGCGCTAACGAACGAGCGAGACTGGATCGGGCCGGCGCTAGGCTCGGGCAAGATGTGTACGACTAGTTCGAGAGAGCGAAACAGGCTCGGGCGGAACGAACGAGGACGAGAGGTGCGGGATCCCACAGGATCCTAACCTATATGATACTATGTCAAGAATGAAAGTATTGGTTCATTGATGTGGGTTGGGGTACATATAGCAAACCCTAACATGTGTACCCCCTAAGACAAGCCTCACTACAGGCTACAACATTTGACACACTCTGCCCTAAGAAAGCGTGTGGTCCATGAGATGAGCCCAGCCCATTGTGCGGAAGGTGTGTGTTACGGTCATAGCCTGGATACCGTATTAGGCATACCATACATCTCCTCCTACCCGATACAACTAGAAAAAGTGGCACTAATATATTTTTGCACCCCGTAGGAAGCACCTTATTGCACATAAGAAAGTTACGAACATTTTTTAACACACCACCAATTAGCTCAAATTGTTGTATTTTTTTAGTTTAGTTCAGTGTTACCAACACGGTACGTGAATGAAAACTTACCTAGAGTAACTTTGTATTACTTCAACATAAATACTTCATTTATTGAATGTGCTAAGGGCGTTTTAAATCGCAAACTCCAAAAATTCGGCCACAATCCGTCGGGCCGTTTTTGCGAAGGTAACCAGTTCGCGACAATCGTAATTCCAGTGGCGACAGTCGCAAATTTCGTAAAAAAAATAACGAATTTGATGGCCGTTTAAAAGGTCGACACGAAAACGACGCTGAGTCGACTCCAAAGCGGCCAAGTAGTCGACACAGTATGCGACGAACGACTGCGACGTCGCATGGATTCGTCCAGCGACCAAATTTGTGATCGCGTCAAATATGAAGAATCGCCGTCAAAAGTGCGACCCCGTCGCACATACTAAACTACTGTAGTAACTGCAAATTTAACAACTTTTCCGAACCAGCCTGCAATTCGGCCACCAAAGTTGTTAAATTGCCAAAACTGTTAATTTTGGCTGTTCAAGAGTCGACTCTGATTCGGCCACCTCGTCGTTGTTCGCGAAAAATATGACGACCATTTGGTCGTAAAAAATTCGGCCACACCCCATTTTCGGAATTGTGTGGCGATTTAACACGCCCTAAGTGTGGCCGCCAATAGGAAGATTTTCAGGTTCAACGACTTTGGGCTGCTCACACTTTCCCACATTTGTGGATCCACGTCCTTCAAATGTGTGACACGGAAATCCACCGTGGCAATATGTGAAATCTTATTTCTCCTCCTCGTCCACCTGGCCACAGATCACAGGCTGCCTAAACGACCCAGAAAATCAGGCAACCTCTGACTTCAACCAAAGTTGCCCAAAATTCACGCGAACCAAAGTGTGGAAGCAATTGTACGTTCTCGTGATTCGTGTCCCGTGAAATCATGAAGGCATGCTTCTCCAAGGGCACACGCCACCTCGAGATTCGTCTGGATTACACAGAGCGCGCCGCTGCCTCCCCAAACCCAAACCAGGTGCCACCTCCTTCGCATAACCTCAAACCTACTGCACCACTCTAAACCACAGGTTAAAGATTACAAAATATACCACACCGCATCGTATTCTCCAGTTTGCTTGGGGAGTCCCTCCTAGTCAACCCGAATCTTTCATTGAACAGAAGTCTTCAGGCATCTTTCAATTGTCTGTCTACAGCAATATTACTACTTGGTACCACATGGATGCTATCCCTGACCTGTTTGCATCCAACCTTCGCTCTTCTGAAGCTTGCGTGGGTAGATCTAGACGCTGAAGCTACTGATGCTACGTGTATCTAATAAGCTACTGAATAAACTCAAGATCCACGCCGATTATTTGTATTTCACCCTTCAGACGCAGGAGAAGCGGAGCACAGATTTTCACCCACGCGTTTCAACCTCGCCTCCCATCCGCGTTCTGCTGCAGGATCGTTTCTTGCGACATTGTCGAAGCACCTCAATAGCCACTCGGTGATTCTGATCCGCGTAGCACACCGACGGACGGTTGCATACTCCTTCATTTTAAGCATCTACATGATTACCCTCATGTAGCTTAACCCAGACGTCAGATAATTACGTGAGCTTGCAACGTCAAGCGCCAGGCAGCCATGGCTACGCGTCAGGGTCTCAAGCATCTCGCAGCTGCCAGGCGCTCAGCTTCTCGTCGCCTATCAGCGGCTCCGTTGTCGAAAGCGCTAGAATCCTTGCAGAGCACGCCTGCTAGGTCTACTGAAAGCTGTCATCCAATCTCGACTGCATCGACACATTCATTGAAGGATGAATCTCATTCTTTGGAATCTAATGTCATTGCCCAGCAGCACGCTTTGGAGCCGACAGTTCCGACACCTGGGAGTTTTGCCTATGACGAAGCAAAGCCACTGCCTGATCATGGTACCTTGTACAATCATTTCTTGCCAGAAATGCATCAGTCGCGTGGAGCAGCCAAATCGTCGGGTTTCAGGGGCTGCAGAACTCCTAGTCTTTTAGGAGATCAGGGTGGTGCACCGTCTGGTCAAAGGTCGCTGCTTCCCGCATCGGCGGCTGCCATTCTTACTCCTGCAACCTCCCGCGATCACTCCTCCGGGATACGTAGACGCAGCCGGACAGCCCTAGAGTATCAGTCAATCAGAGATCAGTATCAATCAGGCGATCACGCCGCCGGGATTCCAGCACGAGGAGGTGCTCTGACCTGGTCATCTGGGGATTTATTCTCGTCAGGCGCGGCCATTCCGCACAGCACGGTCACTGGAAGCTCTTCTCGCTCAAGACGCCACGTATCCACGTCTCCGCGATCAACATCAGCATCGCCCGGACATGGCGGTCCCGCTAGTTCCGTGCGAGCGGAGTCCGGAGCATCAACCACCACCGCATCTGCAGCAGCAGGCTTTTCAACCGATTCTGGGGGACGAGGATCAGGGGTTTCAGCTGCAACACCAGCGCAATCTGCTCCTGCAGGCTCGGGATCGCACGGTCCTTCCGGAGGTGCCACCGGCGGGGATCGCGCAGCGCGGATGGCGGGCGAGGAGCTAGCGGAGGAGTGCGACGAGGCGGTGGAGGACCTCGGAGAGGTGCGCGCGCGCGTGAGAGCGACGAGAGAAGCCGTCAGCAAGGGCCGCGGGGTCGTCCGCGCGTCCCTGCTCCTCGTGCTCGCCGTGCTCTCGCGCACGTGGCAGCTGCTGCTGGCCGTGCCACGTGGCATCTCGTCCGTGGCTCGCATGTCAGCCGCGGATTGGTCCGGCATGTTCAAGGGGTGGTGGAAGGCGATCAAGCACGGCGCGCACCATTACTGGGTGGGATCCAAGCTCCTGTGGGCTGATGTCAGGATCAGCTCGCGTCTCATGCTGAAAGCGGCGAACGGGAAAGCGCTGACGAGGAGGGAGAGGCAGCAGCTGACTCGCACGTCGGCGGATATCTTCAGGCTCGTGCCGTTCGCCGTGTTTGTGATCGTGCCGTTCCTGGAGTTCCTGCTTCCGCTGGCGCTAAGGCTCTTCCCCAACATGCTGCCGTCGACTTTCCAAGACAAGAACAAGGAAGAGGTGAAATAACTGATAGGAAACTTAGTTGGTACTGCGTGCAGCATGTTGATAACTGATAGTTAAAAATGTCTGTCGAATTTCACCGGATTTTTAACTTCGCTCGTCCCCTCTTTTCCTCCCTCCCCTTCCCCCCCCTTCCCCCTTCTCTCGCTTCGACTCTTCTCTCCACCCTTTCCTCCCGAGCCCCTCGCTCACTCGCCCAATCTCGAATCCCTTTCTCTTTTTTGCCCTCCTCGCGCATTCGTTCTTGCTCCTCCTACTCGTTAGTTGCCTTTCCTTTCTTCAGCAAAATCTGATAAGTCACGGTCTTTGTGGAAACCGAAATTTATTGTCTGTGTCCCGTTACGTACCCCCCACACACCCCCCCCCCCCCCCCCCCACCACCCCCCCCTTCTTCCCCCCTACCCAACACACCCCCCCCGCACCTCTTTCCCCCCCTTCCCGCTCTTCCGCCTTCTCCGCCTTCTCCTCCGAATCTCCACCTGCGCCAATGTGCGCGCGAGCAGGAGAAGCTGAAGCGGCGGCTGCAGGCGCGGCTGGAGATGGCGCGGTTCCTGCAGGGCACGGTGGGCGAGATGGCCAAGGAGGTCAAGAGCCGCCGCTCCGGCGAGGTCAAGCGCACGGCGGAGGAGCTGCAGAAGTTCATGAAGAAGGTGCGCGCGTGGGCGGGGGGCCGGGGGGCCGGGTGGGGGAAGGGGGGGGTTGCAGGCCAGGGGGCCGGGGTCTTGGGGCGGAGGGTTTGGGGAGAGGGTGTGGGCGGGGTTGGAAGATTGTGTGTGTGGGCGGGAGGAAGGGAGGGGAGGGAGAGGAAGGGGACTGCGAGAGATCAGGGGTTGTCGGGAGGGATGAGGTTGTCTGTGGAGATGGGATGGAGGGTTCAATGGCTCGCTACTTACAGGCGCGATCCAAAGGAGAGGGGTACAGGAAAAGGCTAAATCTAGCAAACAAACACTCTGAACTTGTTATGTCTCCATTGCGCCAAACCAGAGAACAGGCGAGAGTAGAACCACGTGTTGATCAAGCCTTTCCTTTGCGCGATCATGCCGGTGTCTGCTGGTGGGTGATTGGTGGTGCGAGCAGGTGAACACAGGAGGGCACGTGTCAAACGAGGAGATCGTTGCCTTTGCGTCGCTCTTCAATGATGAGCTCACACTCGATAACATGTCCAGGTAGGTGCTCGTGTTGCATAGTAACAAGTTCACGTGCGTGCGTTGCTCTCAACTGTAATATCTGCCAGCGAATTTCTGATCACCGATGATCGTCAGCTTGTGATTGATTTGTCTGCCTAGTGCAATGCAAGCAGTTCTTGGCCATTCACCATGTCCATTATTGTGACCTCAGACATCACTAATGACATCACCATTCATTTCAAATTTTCTTTGCCGTCTGCTTCACCTCTCCTACCACTGTGATCCTGCTCGTCCCCTTCTCCTTCCTCACTCCCACCCCCTCTTTCTCTGTGTGGACACACTCACCTGCACCTACCCAGGCCCCGTTTGGTGAGCATGTGCAAGTACATGGGCCTACAGACGTTCGGCACAGACGCTTATTTGCGCTACATCCTGCGCGCTAAGCTCGCCTGGTGAGTTGTTGCCATCTATCCTTTGCTTATGCTTTGTGCGGCTGCGAACTGTTAGCAACTGGCAGGCCCCTGTGCCTTCCCGCTGTTCTTGTGTACATGACAACTTGTATCGGATTGCCCCCATTTTGCACCGTGCTTGTCGTTTCTCTCCCATTGCGAGCGAATGCTGCCATCTCCTCCCCCATCCCCCCCAACTCTACCCGTCCCCAATTTCTCCACTTTCCCTCTCCCTCCCCTTCCTTCCCATCCATGCTCTGATTCCCCTCTCATCATCTCTCTTTCCCCATCATCTGACTGCCGACTCGTGGCAACCGTGCGCACCTCCCTGTGTGTGTGTGTGTGTGTGTGTGTGTGTGCGCGCGCGCACGCGTACGAGCAGGATCAAGGAGGACGACAAGATGATTCAGAGCGAGGGCGTGGAGTCACTATCGGAGGCGGAGCTCAGGGCGGCGTGCAGGGAGAGGGGCATGCTGGGGCTGCGCTCTGTGGACGATATGAGGAAGCAGGTGCGGGGCTCTCTTGTACGCAGGATATGATTTATTCCACTGTGGAGATGAGATGACTCGAGCATCGATTTAAGCTCGCGTAAAGAGTGTCTCAGCCTTGTGTTTTGCTCGTGTTATGTCCTGACTTGTGTCTCGCAAACCTTTTACTAGTCGCGTCTCCAATCCGTACGTTTCTTGTCTGTGTTGGCATGTGCGCCCACGCATTGGTATGTGTTGCCACGATCTCCCACGTGTGAACCCTACAGCTGCGGGATTGGCTGGACCTGGCTCTCAACCGCTCTGTACCGTCCTCCCTTCTCATCCTCTCAAGGTCAGTACCCCTGTCTCTTGCTCTCCCATGCACCTGCATCCGCTCTACTTCGTTTTAAACCTTTTCACCTTAAAAGGTTCTGTTCGTGGTTGTGCATTCATTGTAGCTTTTCCAATTCTCCCTGTTCGTGGTTGTGCATTCATTGTAGCTTTTCCAATTCTCCCTGTTCGTGGTTGTGTATTCATTGTAGCTTTTCCAATTCTCCCTGTTCGTGGTTGTGCATTCATTGTAGCTTTTCCAATTCTCCTTCAACCTCTCTCTCTTCTGTCACTCAAGTCAAGTTCCCTCCCCTCAGGCCTTCCTGGTGGGGAGCTAGCAGCCGCAGGAGGCACTGCATGCCATTTCTGGGCGGCAAAATACTTGTACCCCGCGTGTCCATCACCCCTCTCCTCTACCACCCCGCTCCCCTCCCTCCCACCATTCTCCCCCCCCTCCCCCCCTCCCCCAACGTTTTCTTGTCCACTTTTTTCCCGTCTCCCCACCTCCGCCACCCTCCTCCCCGCCCGCAGGGCGTTCCTGGTGGGCAGCAAGCGGCCGGAGGAGGCAGTGCAGGCGACGCTCTCCTCTCTGCCAGCGGAGGTGGTGCGGTCAGTGGGCGCCACCGTGCCCAGCGACGACGAGGCAGAGACGTCTGCGCGTTTGCTCAAGCTCAAGCTCATCAAGGAGCAGGAGCGGCTCATCGAGGTGAGACACGCTCAGCGAGTTGAGGGGGAGGGTGTAAGGGGGCGGGACGGGGTGGGGGGAAGTTGGGCACGAGGGAGGGCAGGGTGGAGATGGGTAGGGGAATTTTTAGGATGACGTCCCACTAAAATAGTAGGAGAAAAAATCTGTTGTGCCAGCTAAAGGGATTGAAGCAGGTGGCATCTGCATCATCAATTTTCACCCTCTTGTCCATTGTTCATCGATCATCACTGGTTTGCTTAGCGTTTGCCTGCATCATACTCCCTCTCCCTTTTTCTGTCATTCTCCAGCTGTTTGAACCATTCCCTTGTCATTCCTCTCCCACAGCTTTCCCTATCTGGTTTTGCCTATCCCAACCCGCCCGTCCCTCCTTGCACCAACCCCCATGATCCCCACCCCGCTCTTTCCTTCATCTCTCGCGCATTCCACGCTTCGCCCTCTCCTTCCCCCTGTTTTCCTGCAAGCAGGAGGAGGCACAGGAGGCAGCACGCCTGCAGCTAACAGGAGGGCGAGACCTCGCAAGAGAGGAGATGCGCGAGGCCCTTCCCACCTCAGCAGCCGCCGCCACCAGCACCGCCCCTGCTGCTGGCGCTACTGCTGCTGCAGCGCCTGGTGCTGGTGTGGTGGGAGCGGGAGCAGGGGGAGCGGCAGTGGAGGGGGCTGCGGTGGAGGGTGAGGAGGCGCGTGCACTGGCAGAGCGCAAGGCCCTGGCGAAGAAGGACCAGCTGTGCGACCTCAGCGCTGCTCTCGCTGTGCTCGCCTCCAGCTCGGTGCGTGCAGACGATGGGGAGGGCGGAGGTGTGGGTTGAGAGGAGAGGCGAGGGGACGAGATGGGAGGAAAGGGGAGGGAGGGGAGAGGAAGGGGAGAGGATGGGAGAGGAAGGAAAGGGGGGGAGAGATGAAGGTGGACCGTGGAGGTGGTTAATGGGGGGAAGGGGGGCCCTTTGAGGAAGGAAGGATGAGGCTGGTCTGGTCTGTGCAACTTTGGCTTCATTCGTTCCCCATTCCCCTTACAAATCTTGTGCCTTTCGTTCATGCCTTCTCTTTCCTGTTGCTCCTCCGTCTCTCATGCTTTTCCATCCCTCGTGCGCGTCCCAAGCCCTCACTTCTATCCTTCACTTACCACTCTTCCACCCATCCCCCCCCTTTTCTCCCTCCCCCACGTTCCTCACCGCCCCTGTCCCCCATGCAATCCGTCCCTTTGTGCAGTCGGTGGCCAAGGAGCGAGCTGACTTCCTGCGCCTTGTGAACAAAGAGGTGAGGGGAATGCCATGTACGCAGGGCTGAAGCATCAATTACAAGGGGTGAGCACTGGGTGTGGCTGTGGTAGAATGTGGGTGGGGGTGATAGTGGTGGTGGGAAAGAAAGGAAGGGCAAGGTGGGGAGCGGGCTGGGGGATGGATGAGGGGCATGTGCGGCCGTGCATGTGGGGGTTGCTAGGCTACCAGTATTCTTGTGAGCAAGCGTTAAGTTTATGTTTCACCAAAGGGTTCTCCCCTCCACACCACCTCTCGCTTCCCCATCTCCCTGGCCCGCAGACTGTTTTCCTTGACAGCATCAGAGCACGGCAGCACAGCACAGATAGATTCCTAGAAATTCTCCCACTTATGGAGCTTTATAAGGGCTCCGCTGAGCCAAGAGCCTTTTCTCCCCATCATTTCTCTCCTCAATCTTGCTTGCCACTCTCCCCTCATCCCAGATTGAGCTATACAACAGCATGGTGTTGAGGCCTCCCCTGGGCCCCCCACAACCATTCTTTCCCATCATCTGCTCCCTTACCCTTTCTCCCGCTCAACTCCCTGCGGCAGATTGAGCTGCACAACAGCATGGTGCAGCGGCACGGCACAGAGGGCGCGGAGGGACTCCTTCCAGGTCTCCCTTGCCCACCAACCATTGTTCCTTCGTCCTCTCCCCAACCCCATCTGCCACTCCTCCCTGCCGCAGATCGAGCTGTACAACAGCATGGTGCAGCGGCATGGCACAGAGGGCGCGGAGGAGCTGAGGGTGGCGTATGCAGCGGCGAGGGAGGCCAGTGAGAAAGAGGCCAGCGAGTCTGCTGCTTCTGACGTGTCTGACGCACTCATCTCCAAGGTAAATCTCCCACCTGGTGTTTCCACTTAGTCTTTACATTCGTTCGCTGCTGCGATGTTTCCATTTTCCCATGTAATTGTAATGCTTTTTCAAAGCGGATGGGGGGAGGTGGGAGGTTGCGGGTGTGTGCGTGTGTGTGCATACATGCATTCATACATGTGCATCAGTGTGGCATTGGCACCATCTCTCCTTGGAGGGAGAAGGGAAAAAGCAACAAGGACAGCAGTGGAACAATTGGCCAGTAGGCAGGAGCAGTCTCCACTCCCTGCGAGGGAAGGGCAGCAGCAGGTGCTGGGAGGGGGGTGGCAGCAGGAGGTGGGAGAGCGACAGCAGCAGGAGGTGGGAGAGCGACAGCAGCAGGAGGTGGGAGAGCGACAGCAGCAGGAGGTGGGAGAGCGACAGCAGCAGGAGGTGGGAGAGCGACAGCAGCAGGAGGTGGGAGAGCGACAGCAGCAGGAGGTGGGAGAGCGACAGCAGCAGGAGGTGGGAGAGCGACAGCAGCAGGAGGTGGGAGAGCGACAGCAGCAGGAGGTGGGAGAGCGACAGCAGCAGGAGGTGGGAGGGGGGAGCTTCCCTGCTTCCACCTCATGCTGCTTCCCTTCCCCCACCTCCTGCTGCCGCCCTTCCCCTTCAAAGGGTGGAGGCTGCTCCTGGCTGCTGGCAGATCCACTGCTGTTCTTGCTGCTTTTGCTCTTCTCCCTGCATCTCCACGTGTTCACCTTACCAGGTGAACTCTATGCTGCATAAGCTGGAGAAGGAGTAGCAATTGCACGATCTTCCCCCTCCCTTTTCCGTCCCTCTCCCTCCCCCGCATCCCCTACCAGGTGGACTCCATGCTTCACAAGCTGGAGAAGGAACTGGACAGTGCAGACGCCAAGATAGGCAAGCGACTCAAGACACTTGACACGTGAGTGCTCTGTTCCTTCCCCCAACCTCTCTCTCCCACTTTCACCCCCTTTGCCGCGACTCCACATTCAAACGGAGCACACGTTAACTAGCCATCAGCACGTAATCACTGGCATTGGCAGTTCACCTGGCGGATCGTTGGTGCAAACGAGCCTGCTGCCAACACAAGATTCACAATCTGAAGCAGAAGGATCGCATGGTGGCAACTTGACAGCAACGAACGCACTGCCAGCACATCATCAGCCTCATAACACCCCTCATAACACCTCAATGAGAAAGAACTTCATTCTAGCACGCTTGTCTCAGCTGCAGCAGCAGCAGCAGAAGTGGTGGCCGTGGCAGTCACAGGAAGGCAGGTCGTTGCACGTAGCTGCACCTGGGCACAGGCTTTGGAATGCGTGTGTGGGGCAGATCAGTAACAGCGCACAGCGCTTAACATGCACCTGTGTGCGCCTGTTGTGTGCATGTCAGTTGGCCGTGAGGCTTTGGTGCGTCTTCTTGCCAACTCTGCTCTTCCTCCTCCTGTTTTCTTCCAAATTTTGTTTGCTTTTCGTACGAGTTTCATCACTGTGGTTCTTGTTTTCTCGTTTCCATGTAACTCTTCTCCCCTGCTCTCCTCCTCCTCCTCCTCCTCCTCCTCCTCCTCCTCCTCCTCCTCCTCCTCCTCCTCCTCCTCCTCCTCCTCCTCCTCCTCCTCCTCCTCCTCCTCTTCGTGATTTTAACCATGTGTAACTGTGTGTGCAGTGACTATGACGGCAAGGTGAGTCCGGAGGAGGTGGGGGCTGCAGCAGCGCTACTGAGGGACAGCCTGGGGCAGGAGGGGCTGGAAGAGCTCATCAGCAACCTCGCCAAGGACGCAGGTGCGTGGCGTGAGGGGCGGGGGAGAAGGTGGGGTGGAGGGGTGGGGATGGAAGGATGAGATTCCAAAGGGTGGTAATTTGTCCATTGGTGGTTAGTGAGGGGCTGCTCTTTCCGAGGAGATTTATAAGAGGAGGTGGTTAGTTCACAAGAGGGGATCTCATGAGGGAGAGTTGGCATAGGAGGAGTACAACATGCGCTTTCATATGCTGAAATTCTCTCTGGTGTTTGTGCGGTTTCTTGATTTGTGCCAGATGGGAAGATTCTAGTGGAGGATATTGTGAAGCTTGGGGCGCATGCGCAGGCATCCATGGATAGAGATGATGATGTGGACAGTGAAGTCCAGGGAGGCATCAAGGGCACCAGTGTTGGCAGCAGTGGCAGTGGTTCGTCTGGTAGTGGCAAATGAAGGGAAGAGAAGCTGGTGAATTGCATTGGGCAGGTGGTTATGTGCTGGGCGATTGCTCTATAATATGTGCAGGTTAATTGCTAGACACGGTCATTGATTATGTGTACTGCAGCCGAGAAAGTGGGTGGATGGTATCTTGTAGGTGACATGAGATAACATCAACTATTGTAAGCACCAGCCCAATCCACGTCCCCTTCTCAGTCAAAACAGTGGGGTACTCGGTCTTTTATGGTGTCCAAAGTAAATATTCCGTTTCAGGTCCAGCAGCTTCATTTATCATCATCCCCGCGATAAGTGTGCTGTAACATCATCGTACAGACATAGTTCTGCTTTTAAATTCTGTGTACTCTGTTTATATGGCTCAACACTTCGTACCTTAGCTTGTACGCGAATCGTACTTTCATAATAACGGCAACCGAGTTTCTTTCGAAGGAGGAACACGTGGGCCGTGCGGCGTCCCCATTGGATGATAAACCTCTCCTTCTTTGGCAGCCAAAGTGACCAGCCTGTGACACCTCGCCATCGCGATGTAAATCGACGGCTCCCCAGTAGAGCACACACAGCGCAAATTTTACCTTTCCCCTTACCAGGATTCAATCCCCCCCTTCCCACCCCGCCCGCTCCCTAATCCTGTCCACCCCCCCATTCCCCTGCAGCGCCTTCCCCCCACGCTTTCGTAAATTCCTGCAGAAAGCACGAGATTCGGAATTCTGATCGTCCAGATAGATTTCAACGGAATTCTGATTCTGATTTCCACTCCACGCGCATTCAACCAGCCATGGCTGCCGTCACCTCATCCTCCATCAGCACCCGTGCCGCTTCGGTTGCCATTTCGAGCGCCCAAGCGCCTGATCGCACAGGTACGAGCACGAGATTCGTCACAGAAGGTGTTACTTGTCGCCCTTGTTTCGTAGCAATCAGTCACCCACGGCATTTCCCAAAATTGCAATTCGCCGCATCTTGAACCATACGCGCGGCACACCCCAGGTTGCGATTCGCCGCAACGTTATCCATACGCGTCACACGTTTTCCAAATTCGATCGGCACAAATCAACAGCGAGACCTTGCGTGTCCTCTCGTTATCCCTCTTCTTCTCTCGCGTTGATCTCAGATCGTCACGCGGCGTCGCGAACCTCTCTAGCGGCCGGTCGGAGCTTCACTGGCCGCGTGCACTCTCTGCGCCACTCCTCGCTGACCTGCAAGGTCAGTGTCGCGCCGCACCAAGCCTGCTGGTGCTGAATGGGTTGAACAAACGGAACAAATCATTTATTTACTCCCAGGTGGCTGATAATCTACCTGACCTGGTTATGGGTTGAGTCTGATCCTTGAGGCGCCTGGG